>WBNP01003029.1:311463-359569 GCA_013401095.1 Passerina amoena | reverse complement strand
GAAGGATGGTGCAGCTGTGCCTGGTTTTGCAGGGGCTGGAAGGGAAGGATGGTGCAGCTGTGCCTGGTTTTGCAGGGGCTGGAAGGGAAGGATGGTGCAGCTGTGCCTGGTTTTGCAGGGGCTGGAAGGGAAGGATGGTGCAGCTGTGCCTGGTTTTGCAGGGGCTGACTACTCCAACAGGTAGTGAGGAGCAGGAGGAGTTTGTTTCGTGTTGCCAGGGAAGGGAATCCTATTTCTCCTCCCAAGACCTGCTTTACCTCCCTAGGGGGTTCACAGGGTAGGACCAAGCTCTGCCCCAGCCATGAGACCCTCCAGGAATGTGTTTTGTCATTGGGAATGTTAAGACTCCTTTCCGTGGTAGAGTTTCAGAGTGATATCTTGCACTGTAGAAGTGTGAAGGGAACCCAAACCTCCCAGGTAATAGCACTTTCTAAAGATTTCTGTGTTTTTGCTGTGAGAATTAGGACAGTTTGACCTACTGTTAGCTGTGAAGACAACAAAAAATGACAATCTGGGGGTGAGAGGCAAGAACCAGTTTGGTACAGATGGGAAGAATGGCCTTCCCTGTGGTGTATTTGAGGCTCTGTGTGCATCCTGCTGTACTGTGGGAATGTGCAGGTGTGGGGTGGCTCAGGATGTGTCTCTGGAATGGTTCGGGATGTGTCTCTGGAATGGCAGCTGGAGGCATTGCATTGCAGAGACAGTGGTGGGACAGTGCTGCTCAGTAGTGATCACCTGCACCAAGTCAAATAAAAAGAGAAATAATTTTGGGAAGCTCAATAATAGAAATTACGTCATTTTGAAAAGCAAAATATTGTCCCTCCAGAAATACCCCCAAGGTTTTTCCAGGTGGGGATCACAGCTGCTTTGGGAAAAAGGCACTCTGAGACTGGACCAGCAATGACCCAAGTGGACCCTCTGGCCACCACTGTGTGTGAGCCTCAAGGGCTTTGTGATGCCAAAATGCAAATGGTTCAGAGTGTCTGTGCACAGCAACCAGAGCTGCCCCCCAGGGGGATGATAGACACTGGGTTTCTAGAGCACAGATTTACCTCAGCTCTAAACTGTACATTTTGCAGGAAAATTTGATAAACTTGTGAGAGCCCCAGTCTTGATAGAGATTTCCAGGTGCTTCTAACATGGTTCTTCTGAGGGAGACACTGCACTAACAAGCCAAAATGTAGAAGTGCTTTAATTCTTATCACAAGCAGTCCCACCCTTGCCCTGTGTTATCAAACTTTGGAGCTTAGCAATGAGCACTTGCAGGGCCTTTCCTGACTGTGATAAGGCATTGATATCAAAATTGTACTTGATTTAGAGGTTTCATTTTGCATATACTATTTTTTTCCCCATGTCTTACATCTGCAACTTAAAAACCAGGATTTGGGTTATTCTAGTCCCAGAAATATTTTTAGGTGTGGGCTCTGGCACAAAGGGTTTCTCGCTGTTAAAGCAAAGGGGAGGCTGTGGCTAGACTGGCAGACCTGGTGGTGAGGGCAAGGACTACCATGGGAGTTCCCTAGATTGCTACAACTGTGGATTTAGGCAGGTTATAACTGCATTTACAGGTGGCTCCTGTCATAGGATGCAGAGGGGCACCCACCGGGATTTAACTCTGCATTCTTCAAAGCTCAGGTTTCCAGGAGTATCTCCAGGAAAACTCTGGGCTCTGTGACATTTTGTTGGCTTCAAAGCTTCAAGGCATGGAATTCAAAAATTCCCCTCAGTGAAATTCAACTGAGCAGGAAGGATGGATGCTTTACTTTTCGTGATATAATTACCCCAAAGCAAAATTGGGGTTTTTGGTGGAATATTGATGGGAAGGTGACTTGGAACACAGAGTTTTGGATGCTTTAGCAAAGGAGTATCAAACTCATGGTAAGAATAATAATAAAAAAAAGCTAAACTACTACTAAAACACAGTTTAAAAAAAAAAGGTAAAATACCACAAAAAACCCCAGTTGCTTTCAGCTTTAGGTAGTGCATCCCTTCTGGCTCCCTGTTGTGGTGGACACTGAGGTTGTAGGGGTTGATGGCTGTGCTGCAATGAGAACCTGAGGGTAATCCTAAGCTTCAGTTTTCTCTTTTGAGAGTCCACATCCCTTAATCCTGCTTTTTTCTTAGCCTGGATTCTTCCGTGTTTTCCACCCTAAAAATCTAAGGGATGCTATGATCCAGTAGAGATTTGTAATTCCTTCCTGAATAATGTCGTTACCTCTTTTTATTTGGTCGTGGATACATAGGCTAATAATTTCTGTAGTTAATGGAATGACTGAGAACAAGGATTTTGTTCTCCCTTGTCTAGTAAATCCCACCAAACGAAGTCATATATATGCTGTAGGTATTACTTTTAATATTTAAAACTGTTGTAGCCACATCATGGAGGCTGTGTGTCATTAGAAGAGTTTTCCAAAGGGTTGTTAAAATGAAGGAAAAAAGTGCCCTCAAAAAGCAAACACCACTTTTTGCTTCATATAACCAAGCAGTGAAATTTAAAATGGCACTAGAATAATTGATTTCTTGCTGTAAATCTGCAGAGATTTGGCTCTCTGAATTTTTTTATGCTATAAGGATTAATTTACTGTCTGTGGACTGGATCCTTCTTGCATTACACTTGTGACTGAATCTGTGGGGCCCAGTGGCCAGAAAGAAGGACCCAGAAAGGCATTAAAATAGTTTAGCCCATTCAGCTGCAAAGTCATCTTACACATAGTTTCCCTCTAACTGGTTTTGTGTATGTTATTGTCAAATGTGAATCTGCAGAACATCACCTGGTGGGGAATCTCATTCCCCTAGAGCAGTCAGCTGCTCTGCAGCCTTCCTTAGTGGCTGGTACATGTTGGGATCTCTGTACTGTGCTGTTTTCTAGGCAATCATTTTAATCTTTATTTTCACACTTAGTTCATGTGCTTTGTATGTTTCCATGACCAGTCTTTTTCTGTTTGTCTATTTTTAAGATACCTGTATAATTTGCAAAGTTAGCTGCAGCGTGCGATCACTAAAGCAAAACAAAGATGAAAATTAATCCAAGTTTACTTGATTGATGATATTCAAAGACTGTGCAAGTATTGGTCATATTAAGGAGATGTAGGGCTGCTCTCATAGTAAATGAGCCAGGCTTAGTTCTAAATGAATAGTTGTGGGGCTATAACTAAACCTGTGCACCCAAATAGTCCAGCTTGCCAAGGATCACCATCAAAGTTTCGATTCTCTTTAAAAGTGATTTTTCAGAACATGGCTATTCTATCTGTAACTTCTATTGCACTGTTTGAAATGGAATCAGGCTGTGAAGCCTGCCAACTCATCTTTCATGTGCCTTTCCCACTGGTGTCTCTCTCTGCAGAATCAAGCCTGCATAGCAGAGTGTTTCTGTTGCCTTTTACATGTGGTCCTTGTTAAAAAAAATACAATGTAGTTTAGCTGTGGTGAAATTATTTGATTAAAAAAAAAAAACAACAAAAAAAAATCTGGTGCAAAAAGTAAATATGTTTACTGTATCCCTTTCCATTCAGAGCATTTCCTTTTTTTAAGCTCCGTTCGTGTCCAACAAGACAGCCTCTTTCTCCAAGATTAACATTTCTTATGATTGTTCCTGACAGAGGATTTACTTTCAGAGGCCCTGCTAAGGATAACCAAAAAAGGGCATGTAGCAAGACACTTTTGGCAGCTCGCACGAATTTTCGGAGCTTTTTAGGTCTTGGTTTTCTGATGAGTGGCTTCCTGAGCATGCCTGGGGAATGACAGGCATCTCTGCAGGCAGGCTGAGCCCACCTTGGCTTGCTCGCAGCCATTGGCTGCCCATCGGAATAAATTGAGGACAATGCATTCCGCCGCCTGCCAATTGTAAACATAAGGGATATGTATTCACTTAGCATTGACTTTTGGGAGGGGCCAAGGAAAAGCTGCACTTTTATTGAATAGGGCTGTGTGTGTGTGTGTGTGAGGCTGCTGCTGTGCCTCTCTCGCTGCGCTCCTGCCCAAGCAGCCAGTTATTCATTTCCTTCCTACCAGAGCTGAGAACTTTGCAGCCAGAGGTAAGGAAGGGCTTGCGGGACGGGTTTGCCTGGGCTTTGCCGTGCAGATGGAGCAGCTCCGGCTCTGGACGGGCTGTGGGAGGCTGGTTCTGCTCTGCTGCTCTCTCTCTGCGTGTCCCCCCTTTCCAGATGTTCGTGGTGAACTGGGGGAGATCTCGGGTGCAGGGGGATGCACGTCTGCTCACCCCGCTGGACCTCAGTGAGGAGGTGCAGGGCAGCATCTGTGCTGGTCCCACCACTCCATTTTCGATCCTTTGGTGGAGCAATAACCCATTCTAATAACCCTTTTTCCTTTATTTCTTAATCCCCCCTCCCCTTTTTTATTTCTTTTTAATGGAGGCATTACCATGAGAAAGCCCTTAGCGTGTTAAGATCTGCTGAATTGCTTTTAATTCTGCAACTTAATATGTGGGCTTCCACACTGCAAGGGCAGTCTGGGGGTGTAACTGATACAGACACAGAGAAACTCTGCTTAATGTAGGTGATCTGATACTTGCTGAAGCAGATGTCCCTCATGGCAGCCTTTCCCAGAAGGGTTGTTGACAATAGATGGCATCAGTTTTTGTTTTCAGCCTCCAACATGCTCAGCAGCGCGTTGCCACAATGTTTCTTGTGAAGTTGTCCTTCCTGTTAAAAGTGGGGGGGGGGATTAAAGAATGCGCTTGGGTGGGACTGGAGCTCTTGGAAGTCTGGCTCTGTGCTTGTCAGAGGGCTGCTGGGGAGAGCTGGCTAGCAGGCTCCCCTTCCCAGCTCCTTGGACATGCTGGGACAGTTGGGAAGCATTGTGCAAGGCTGGCTGCTGATAGCACGATGTTCTGCATAGCAGGGGATTTCTCAGGGAAAGGGCTGGGAAAAGGAAGGGAGGGAAGGAGGGAGGGAGTTAGCTGCAGATGAATGCTTGGTAGCTGCAGACACTGACCAAACTGCTAATCTCTGGCCAGACCTGCAGGGATGGAACAGATTGGTCTCGTATGTCAAGTGTTGTTTGGGAGAATGAAAACATAACTGTTTTAAAATGACTTTTTTATGGAGTACTTGTTTTCAGAGGAGAATTTCTTTTCAGAGTATACAGTTTTTGTACAGCTCCGCCTGAGAAGGCTTCCCCTGCTAAAAGGCAGACAGGAGAATAATTTGGGAAAATAACACATTCCCTCCTTGGCAGCAGCTCAAAGAAAATAAGGAGGCAGAGTGGGATTTTTTGTAAGAACCATGTATTTATTGTAATTTGTCTATTTTAGATACCATACTGTGAATGACTGTGTTTGTATGATTTGCCATTGGAGAACCCTTGGACTCTGCCTCCCTTCTTTTTCTGTCCCATTAAATGCAGCAGTAAGTCCTCATCTGCAGCAAGTCTCATCTTTGTCTCCTGCCATTTGGACAAACTACACTCACCAAAATCAACAGAACAGACTCTTAACGTAAATTACAAATGGAGCAAAGCTTTTAGCCCATTTGCTTTATTAAATTGCTGATGAGGTAAAGGTAATTGATAATAAGGTAAAGCAGGGCAGAACTTTTCTCAATACATTTGAAGAAGTGATAGGTTTGCCTTTTCAACTGCTTTGATAGGCAATCTTAACAAAACCTGCATATGTTAATGTAGACTAAGTCATGATGGGAGGGAAGAAATACCAGATGACATGACTGTGAACAAGAGATTTAATTGAAATAATTTGTTTTTCCTGAAAACTCCTCTTTGTTGCCACTTGCAATGACAAGAGGATCAATTCCACAGCCTTCATTCACAGGATTAGTGCTGGTGAAATCAATACCATCATTAATGGATTCAGGGGTCCTGTGTACTCTGAATACACTTTGACAGTGAGTGATGTAAGCACTTTTTAGGAGAATGAGGGATTTTCTACAACTGCTTCTTCCTATACTCACAGCATTATTCTGGCATGGAGCAGAGAAAGGGGTCACTTCCCCTGTGCTTTTATTTCTTGTCCAGCACTGCTATGCACAATGCAATAATGGCACTGAAAGATTTGAAAGCAAAGTGGGGAAGGGTGTAAGCTCCTCTGGCTGGCATTAGAGGGAAAATTGAAGTGCATTTAGATGGGAAGGTTTTTTATTGGTCTCATTCATGGGGCCACATGTGACACAGAGTATTTGCTCAGTCCCATCCAGGATCAGGGAGCAGTGCTGCTTATTCCAGGTGGGGAGACCACAAAGGTGTAGGGCAAGGCTTTTCTCATGGCTGCCTGCTAGGACATGGCTTCTGTGCTATGAAGATGCTCTGTCAGGAGCCTGACTGGAAGCCCTCCTTGTTCCACACTTCCCTTTGCACAGCTGGAGCAGCCCTGCCTGTGGGAGGGATCTTTTCAGTGTAGAAAAGTGAGAGCCTGCAGGACTTCCTTCCTGCAGGACAAATAGAGCTTGAATGTCCTGGGACTGTGGAAAATAGTCTGATTTCTCAGTAGCTGCTTACATGAGAGCTATTCTTGTGGGCTGCCTGGGTTTTACTTTGTGTTAAAGATCAGTGGAGTTCCCAACCCCTATCTGCCAAGGGTGCAGCTTGGAACGTTTGATCCCAGTGTGTGAGCACAGAGGGACAGGAAACCATATATGCCTAAGAAAGAGAGGGCCAAGAGCATAACTGGCCATCTGCAGGGCTTGTCTGGACTCTCCTGGGTGTGGGAGAAAGCACCAAAAAAGGTAACAGGGCAGAAGGGGAAGTGCAGTCCTGAGAGCCTTTCGTTGCCTTTGAGAGGAGCTTTATGGGGAGTGTGCAGGATTGGACTCCAGGTGCACAAAGCCTGAGGCACACAGGCCTGTGAGTGCAGAGAGTGGAGCCTGCATTCAAAGCAAGCTTTCATTCTTTAAAAATTGTCTCCTCTTAGTAACTCCCCCCTGGCAGCTTGCAGGGAGAAAGTTGCTGTCTTGCTGCTTTGGGAAAGGCGTGCGTGCAGGGGATGGTTTGCTGGCTTTGGGCAGAGATGCTGGGGGGTTAAATGGGTGGGAATGGATTTGGGGGCAATGCACTGGAAGGAAATCACCTACCCTGTGTGTAGGCACCTCCTCTTGGGCTGCTGCTGCTGCTTGGAAGGTGTAGCTGCTGCTTGGAAGGTGTAGCTGCTGCTTGTCCAGGGTTTGGCTGAGGCTGAAATTTGACTCAGAGGTATTTGAAGGTCATATTAGATCTGACCTCTCTGGATGAAACACCGAGGTCACAGGACTGTTGAACTATATAACTTTTTTTTTTTCTCTTTCCTGATGCTTTTGTGCGTTCAACTGGCCCAGCAGGGAAGGAGGCTCAGCACTCTGTAATTTGGGATCCCTCCCAACCCCGGGGGAGCTTGCTCCTTTACTTCTTGAAACAGATTGGATCAACCAAAAGGGTTGGGGAATGTAGCACTGTTACTTAGCTGGTGTGTTAGCTGTGGGGTTTGCATCCTGCTCTAAGGAAGTGCTCCTTTCCATGGGTTTTTCCTTTGGAACCTCCACCACAAACTGATGCATCTTCCCCTCTTCCTGCCCCTCAAAACTGTCCATGAAGCATAGGGGCACCTCCTGATCAGAAAATCTTCAGTGTTGAAGCCAGAAGAGTTGCTTGTGGGGACTGTCCTGCTGGTTTACAGCGAGGGCAGGACCAAATAGCTGAGGAAGCAGGTGAAAGAAAGGGGAAAAAGCAGCAACCTCTTAAGCCACTGCAGTAATTTCTCCTTTGAATTTTTTCCTGTGGTCATAAATACCTGGTGAGTCACTTAATGGCCGTGTGTCTGTTTCTCTATCTCCAAGTCAAGGATAAGCTGTACCTTTCTGAATTTAGCCCATGGCTCTGCTGGGCCTTGGTTCATTAGTGTTTATAAAGAATTTGCAATACCAAAATGACAAGCTTAGGCACTGCCTAAAGCCTTATTTTTGACTGGTTTCCCAGATCATCTTAGATGTTTTTTCTTGGTGTGTTCACACAGATATGTATTGGATTTCTAGATGGTGGGTATAAAACCACTGAAGCCCAGGGAATGAGGTGAGGGCAGAGCAGGCTCAGTGGTGACACTGCTGTCATGTCTAGAGGGCATTTCCTGTGTGCTTGAAGATGGAATTGTTTGTGCTGCATCTGCACCAGCCTTCCTGTGTAGAGCTGTCATGTGTGCTCCCAAAATGCACAAAGGCAGCTTTTGCTTACAGATCCACCATAGTGTCACAAGCTTGGAAGCAAAACTAACTCAGCAAGCTGCTGGACCTTATCTGCTTGTTCAGTCTCATGTTGATGAGAGCAGCTGAAATTGGAACCCCTGGGGCCAGGCCAAGCTGCAGTGGGGAAAATATTAGGGAAGGATTTCAGGCAATGGAAACATTACATGTTTCCACACCCTCTTGTGTACAGAATACAAATAAAGAGCATTTTCCCTTGAGAGTTGCTGTGGAGGGTGTGAAGCAAAGTGGGACCCACCCGTTTGCACATTTTCTGGTTTATGTCCTTAAATGGCAAAGAAAAAAAATATCTTTGGAATTTAGCTCATAGGAGGGTTATAAATAGATTTGTGGAGATAAAGTTTTGCTGTAAATGCTCTGGTTTGGGATCTATTTAGAAGGGTAGGGCAACAGATATGAAGAGGAAAGGTGTTGCTAAATGCAGGAGGACAGTGTCACTGCACATACATCTACATGTGACAAATCTTCCCCCAGAACTGTGGAGACCTCAGGGGTATTGAAATCACAGTGTCCCTTCTAAAAGTTAAATACCTTGGTGTGAGGAAGAGCTGGTGCTCATGATGTTAAATAGCTTAGGGAGCCTGAACCTGGGGCAGCAGTGCAAACAAAGGAGATGTGTGGGCAGCTCGTTGTGTGTCCTGGTCCAAAGGAGAGGGCTCTGCCTGGGGAGGGGCAGAGCAGGGCTGGACCAGCCCTCACCCAGCAGCAGCTCCTGGGCTCCTTCAGAAGTCAAGGTTAGATCCTGCAGGCTGGTGCCCATTGGGTTCCAGTCATCTTCAAAGGCAGCTCTGCCCAGATGAAGCAGTCTGTGATCAGGCCATTGTTTGTTTCTTATTTGCAAGGCTTTGATGTTCTCTCTTGCCTTTCTCACTGCCACAGGGCATGTTACTACCCTTTTCCCACTTCATTCTTTTCTTTGACAGTGAGCTCTCTAATGGTGAAATGGCCCTCGCTTGGTTTCTTTTTTTCACCCTGGTAAAATCTTTCATCCCAGAAGCACAAAGGCGTGACCTTTGCTGATTCCTCTCAATTTCAGAGGACCTAGCAGTGCTGGTGTGATAGCCCAGACCATTGTTTTCTAATATCAGCTGTACTGAGGACAATTTCTTCTCAGTCTGAGTGGGTTCAGCTGCAGAGGGAGGAGGCAAAGCATTTTATCTGCACCTTCCCAATGACCTCATGATAACCTCATTTTTCTCAGCAATTTCAACAGTCATTGAGCTGGGGAGAATTTGGCTTTGCTCTGGCCTAGTTTAAACTCATAGGTTTGGAAAAGAAATTCCAAGAGCTTGGCTAAAATGTGTGGAAATAGGAGTGGGTTGGAGAAGTGTTTGGTCAGCTCTCATTTAGCTGCACAGCTTAACCTGCTCTGGTGCTGCAGGATGCCTCTAGCCAGCGCCGCTTTGGAGGGCTGCAGCCCTGGCTCTGCAGAGAGGAGGGAGGTTTTGCTGCTTTGTTTGGCTTTGGGAACAGCACATCCCCATGTGCAGAGCCACACCCCTCCTATGAAAATGAGGAGTTTCATTCAGATGTCTGATAAGCCACAGCTGTTGCTTTGCCACTTCAAACAGAGCTTGGATTATAAAGACTGAAGTGCAGCATTTTAATTGCTGTAAATATGAACAAGAGCATTTAGGCAATCCAGATGATCCAGAGCCAAGCATTTCTGTGGCTAATGTATATTATACTGACAAAAGCAGGCCAGCTGAGAATTTCCCTACTGCTGTCCCAGTAATTTAAAACACCACTAATCTCTTTTCTGCTGCATTGGGGAAAATGAGGAAGAACCTGGGCATTAGCTGGCCTGCATCTGAACTTCATTTCAGTGGCTGTACTGGGATACATTTAGTGATGTAAATGATAAGTGAGGGTTTTAAAAAATATACATTAGATCTAGTCTGATTTCCTTGAGTGAGAGGAATTCAGAATTCCCTGTGAGCTGCTTGCTATCAAGAAGCTGGCACTTTTTGTTTGATTTTCTACACACCCCCTGAAGGACAATGACAGCAGGAAATTGGGTCAAAATCCCAGTTACAAGCACTCACTGGGAAATGATATTTTGTACAAGAGAGGGCACTGCAAAGCCAGAAAGCCAGGAAAATTCCATTGCTCTTCACTCCCTGGTGATTAAAAGGCCCTGCCATATATGGGGAAGGTCTGAGCTTCATTCACTCCAGCCACAATAGTAAATGGCTTATTCACTGGACACCGAATGCAATCAAGGAGCAGATTGACAATAAAGAGGAAAAGCAGAAACTTTTGCATGTAGTCTGCTTTCTCTGCTGCGTGTTATTAGAAGCTTTGTGAGCAGCTTTTTTTCTTGTTCCTTTATTTAGATGCCTGTAAACTTCAGTCAGTTTTGTTTGCCACTTAACCATCCTTCTAAAACCAGACACACCAGCCTATTTCCTCTCTTCCCCCCCTGTATAACCCAAACAAGAAAAGAACATTTCCTTTACCAGTGAATATAAAAACGTAGTTCCTTGGTCTTCAGTGCACCTAGTGTAAATTTATATGGCTAAAAACTGGGATTAGCAGACAAAAATCTCACTCTCACAAGGTATAAAGTACTAACTTCAAGGAAAGCAATGATTAAATGCCAGTGTTCCAGGGTCAGGGATGGGACCACAGGAGTGAAGGAAATACCTGTGTGTGCATTAATAGGGATGAGTTCTGGGGGGAGGAAGGGAGCAATGTGTTTTGGATGGGAGCTGCAGAAGGGGTCCCCAGTGCTCCATGCAGCTCTCAGGGGTTTCCCTTCCACCACATCAGTTTCTAGGTAGTGAAACCCTGCACAGACAGCACCGAGATGCAAAGTCACTGGAGCACAGTCGTGTTTACATTCTCGCTTTTCAGTTTATTTTGTTTGGGGGCTGGTACTCTCTGCCATCTAAATCATGGGGGATAAAGTAGCTGGTGTAGCTGGATTTTATTTCACATGGAGAAAGGCAGCTTAAGTGCAATAATGTACTTTAAGGCAAGATTTGCTTTGCTGGATGGAGATTTTCTGGAGTTTTCGTTGTTCGTTTTGCGTTGACCATCTTAGGAGTACATTGTTTGTGTCATGTTGGTAGGTTTAGAGATTCTCTGATATCTCCCATATAATTTTGCTGAAAACCCACATCTTTGTGGCCAAGAGGGCTGATGGATCGATTGGATTTCCCAGACTACACCTCATTCCACACCACTCATGTTTCGTGGCCATGTTGGACATGGGTGTTACAGTCAGCCACAGAACAGGGTGCCTGCATTTGAAACCAGCCAATACTTTTCATCCCTGGCCAGCAGAACTTCTGAGCAGGTGGCGTTTGACCATTATCACAAAGTCATGCCAAGACCTGCCCACTGAGGAGCTCTAATGTGGCCAAAAGAAGCACGGTCAAGTTGTGGCTGCTGGGTAGTGCAGTAGTAGCACATGAATAATTCTGCTTTCCAGCTCTTAGAAGGATCAGGGGTAGCCAATTTGGAGACCAAAATAACTACTTATCTAATCTCATTCATGTTTTTTCATTCAGGATTTAGACTGGGAGAAACTCTGCATTATATCAGCTTTTTAAATGGCATCTGGAGCCTTTGGAAAAGGTCCTTGAGCAATAATCACATTGAATGCAATAAGTACTATTGCATGGTCAAAAATGCTTTTAATTTCTTCTATTTTTACCATCTCCATGATTCCAAAGGGAGAGGGGAGACTGCTTTGGGTTTTTTACCTCTTAAAAGAGGGAAGTGTCAATGAAGCATGTTTTGGGGTAGTTTTTCCTTTGGTTTTTCCTTCCCCTGACTGATTTGTGCCCCAGCTCAGTGTTTGTGCAATCTCCTTCTGGCTGCCTGTAGAGAAGCTTTGCAGCAGCTCCTGGTGTTTAACTCTGCTGCTCTGCACTGTCCCCATGGTCAGTAAAGATGTTTATTGCTTCACCTGTCAAACCAAAACTTACATTGTCATTTTTGTGCCATCTGCCATAGTGACTTAATGGCTTTTATAAAATAGGCAGTTTTTGTTTTGCTTTGCTTTTCCCTCCCTCCTTCTGTTCACTATCATGTGTAAATAGATGTGAGCTCCTTTCTTGGAGTCAATATATAGCAAACTTATTATTAACAAGTGGAGAGGGACTAATGGTGTGTTTGCCTTCTGTGTCAGAGTATCTGATAAAGATCAGTTCATCTTAGTGAAAAATGAAAGGAATTAACTGTATGTGCAGGAAATATGCTTTGTTATAAATGAACAGATTGAAGTGGTGACAGGCTATGAGTCTGACTTACATGACAAAATACAGTTATACACTTCTGGAAGCCTGGAGACTGGTGTGATGAACTGGAAAAAACATTATAATCTGAGCAGGTTATTTCTGTCTCTCCTGTGACCCTTCAAGGCAATGGAAAGTCACTGATGGAAAGGCTGTTGGCATTAGCAGGCACAGAGCTGGTTTCATTGGTCCTGGTTCCATGCTTGCAGATCTCTGAGGCTGAATTTAAATAAGTACACTCAGTGTTTCCCAATTTAGAATTAAATAGCAGAAGCTATAGGTGAAAAAAAAACCCCATAACCAACACCAATCTCCCCTCACAAAACCAAAAAGCTGGGAAAGCCATATACAGGTCATCTTGTCCCTATCCTGTAGGCAGTGTAGGATAATTCCCAAAAGTGCATTCACACATGTTTTGTCCATAAACACCTCTGTTTATTAACAAAATACAATAAACTCTTTTTTTTTTTTTTTCCAGTGAGGATGGGGATAGTTTGCTGCAATTTCTAGACTTTAGTAAGGGGAAATAGCTATCATTCTAAAATGTGTTTCTTGGCCCATGGATAGTGCTCATGTGAATTCAAGCAAAAAAAAAAACCCCAAAACCCTAATGAATGGAAACTTGCAGAGGAGTTACCAGCAGCTGCTTTTATTATGGACCATGGCTCTGACATGATCTCACACACGTTTGAGACGAGTGTTACCTCACTGGCTTCCATGGAAATGCTTTTCATGTGCAAGGGAGTAAATGAAGCCAGGATCAGACAGAGACCTAGGGAAACTCTCTGGGAGGGGGTTTTAGTCTGGGAAATGTGCTTTATATACATATAAAATATATGGGCATATCTGCACGCTGCAGTAAATGTGTCAGGCCACCTGAGAGAAAGAGGCCAAGTTCTGCTTTGAGTAGCACCTGTGTAAATCCAAAATGGGCTGCAGGGAAAATGTGCCAGGGAGGACCAAAGGAGTATCTAATTTTCTTTGAGTGCCAGAGTGCATTTTTCTTACTGGATTTCTCAGGTTTGCTTGATTAGATGGGTAGAAAATACAGCAAAATTAGACTGTTCTCAGGGAGCTTCATATTTTTTGGCTCCTTATTTTCAGCCATATCAAAGTTATGTTGATTGTGAAACCAGTTCAGACTAAAGCACCACATTATTCTGCCTTGAAAATACAGGAGGAAGCAGTGGAATAAGAACTGTGTATTTCTTGAGTCAACTCTTCAAAATGGGGCAATATTGCATCTTTCTGAGCTTGAAAGAAGATGCAATATTGCCCAATTTTGAAGAGTTGACTCAAAAAATAAACAGTTTTTTTTATACAGCTAAATATTGCAAAATTGGAGGAAGGTGGCTGTGCTCTATTGAAAATGTAGCTGTGGTCTCAAAAAGGCAGAAGAACTTTAAAACTTCTTCAGGTCCAGCTGAGGGGTTAGTTAAGAGGAATATTTTGGTGCTGCAGTGACAGCCTGCAGCCGTGGCATGGGCTTTGCTGTTTTTCTGGGTGTGAGGAAATGCAGTTGAAGATGGGACAGGCATTGCTTAAGAGTGAGTAAAAGACACAAGAGAGGGGTTTTGTGTCCTATTTTGTTGCTCCCCTTATGTTTTGGTAGCCCTGCTTGCTGCTGTCCCGTACAGCAGCACCTGAGGTCAGGCACACCTGGAAGCAGAGCCTGCAGCCTCCTGGGGGTGAGCTTTGAGATGTTGTGCTTTAGGTGCAGAGTTGATTTTAGCAGGATTTCCCACCAGTGTAAACACTGCTTTCAGATGCTTTTTGCTTTGCTCAGTGTTTGAGGCAGTGATGTTTTCAGGTGTGTGGTGTAGAGTTTCACTGCAATGTGGTTTGCAGCTGATGCTGTGCCCTCCCTGGGATGGAGGGAAAACGTTTTAAGACCGTGGAATTCAGTAGTGTTAACTTTCATTTCTACTTTCCTTGAGGACTTGAAGGAAAGCAGAATGATGGTAATTAAGCTTGATCTGCAGCCCAAAATTGAGGGGGGGAAGGCAATAAAGTGTAGGGAATGTTTTAAATGGCCCTATCTGCTTATTTAAAGGGAGCTCTTAGGGAGTGGGGTTACAAGCCTCTTCTCAGCCTGTTACAGGTTTCTGAGTGTTCAGTGTCTGAGCCAAAGCTAATTATACTGTCCACAGAAAAAGCCCAGCAGAAGCTGTGTCCCTGTGGTTTATACAACTGCTAATTATTTCCAGTGGTGATGCTGAAATGCATTCTTGCATAATTGGTCTGAGATCACCAACTTGTTTCACGTAGATGCAGTTCTGCACCAGGCAGGAATGACTCCTGCCAGGTTCACAGTGGTAGCACAAAGTAAAGAGCCTGTTGCTGAAAGCATTTGAGATGAGATTTTTTAGCTCTCCCCAGATCTTTCCCCCGAGGAAATTCAGTGCTGCTGAGAGAGAAACTCCAGTGGGAGAGCTCACGTTTGAATACAGCACAGAAATCCTTTTCTTCTGCTTGCTTCCAGCATTCTTCTGTCTCATAAACCACCCCATATTTCTATTTTAATATTGTCTTTAGTTGAACAGCACTTACCAAATTCAAATGCTGCCTTGTATGTGCTAAACAACACTGTGCATGTTGTAGGTCCTTTAACTGAGGCAAAAATGGCCAAGGTAATATGGAAAATGAGTGAGAGAGGGGGGCAGAGATTGGGACTTCTGTTTCCTGCAGCAAGGTCTAAAATATGCTGTCATCCCAGGGAATAATGCCCACAGGTGCCCAAGTTTTGGCCAAGATAGGATTAATTTTCTGCAGTAGCTTGGGGGTGGATGGTGGAGGAGAGGCTGGGCAGGACCTGGCAGTGTGAACTTGCAGCCCTGGAAACCAGAGATGTCCTGGGCTGCATCCAAGGCAGTGTGGGCAGCAGGGCAGGGAGGCAATTCTGCCACTCAGCTCTGGGGACACCCTATCCATGAGTGCTGCATCCAGCTCTGGGGTCCCCAGCACTGAAAGGACATTGGGCTGTTGGAGGGAATCCAGAGGAGCTCACCACACAGGTCAGAGGGCTGGAGCAGCTCTCCTGTGGCAAATGGCTGAGACAGATGGGTTTGCGCAGCCTGGAGAAGAGCAGGTCTGAGATTAAGCTGGGCTTCAGTGCTGGATTGCAGTGTAGGATCAGACTGCATGCATTTCTGTCATGTCCAAAAGCAATGCAAGAGTTGAAACAAGTGTGTCAGAAATAAACAACCAGAATTGTGGAAACCCAGGGCACTGGGAATATTTCTCTCTCTGCTCTGGGGTGCTCTGACTTTGACCCTCATTCATGAGAAAGTTTCCCAGACTTCAAGATAGACTGGAATCCACAAAAGTGTGAAATAGATTATAGAGAGTAGGGTAGGTGTATCCCTTGGTGAGAAATTTAGATTTTGGGGTTTTTAGTGTGTTGTGGATGGCAGCAAGATGGAGGGCACAGGGTGTTGTCCTGGGTTTCTTTTTCCTTCTTCTCCATGGGTTTGGGTGGCATTTTGTAATTGGGCAGAAAAGTCTGCATTGTTGGCTCTTTGGGATCAGTTATTGGGTTAAAAGGGAAAATAATGTAGGTATCAGTTCTTAACTGGATAGTTTAGTCTTAAAAGACCTTGTACCAAGAGATTGTTGCCATTTTGTGCTTTGCTAAGGAAAAGCTGCTGAGCTCACAGCAGTGAGACTGTTTTACTGATAAGGAATAATAAACACCTGAGTCCCAACATGAATTACTGTCTCAAGTGCCTTCAATTCAGACCCAGAGCAACCAAAGATGGGCAGTCCCACACAGAATTTTCTGCTGGAACATCTCTATTGCAGAAAGACAGAAGGGCACCTGGGAGCAGCTGTTTCTCATCCAGCTTTGGTGCTGCCTGCTGCACAAAGGAGCACAAAAGTATCTCTGAAGTACCCAAAAGAAAATCTTGATGTACTGCATGTGACTTTGCATTTATACAGGTGCAATTGGCTTCAGCTGAAGGGCCATTCTGATGAGATAGAATGTCTCCTTCATATCTTAGCTATAAATTACATTTTGACATTTCTCTGAGTGGTAGAAAACAAACACACTGCACTTGTGTTGGTGCTCCTGTGTGCATGAAGGATGACCTGTCCTCTTTCCCCACGAGCATTTTCTCTATGGACATAATGCCCCTATTCAGCATTCATAGAGACACCAGTGGCTACCCAGCTTGGCTGCTTGATGAGGAGAGGCATTTGCAGAATTCCACCCAGCTGCAATCACTGATTCTGCAAGTGGAATTTGTTTATACGTTTTTTTCTTTGCTTAAAAAAAAAAAAAAAAGGCAATTAGTGGTTTACCCTGTTTGTATGGATAGCACCAGCTGAATCTTGTTCCAGTCCATTTTAATGTGGCCTACAATAAGCATTGTGCAAAAAAATTCTGACTGGGATGTCCAATTTTAAGTTCAAATTCCCGCTGTAAGTAAGAAGCTTTGTCAAGCCTAATTAATCTCCTTAGGTGATATCAGAATTTTTTTTGTTGTTGTTTTGTGGGGTTTTTTTTGTTTTTTTAAAGGATAGAAACAAAGGAGACTGACTAGATACTACTAAGCTGTTTTCCTGCAAATTTAAGGGATTAAATATTGAGCTGTTGTATTATATTGAAAAATCAAATTAATTCACCACCCAATACTCACCTTTTCAAGTCAGCAATCCCTAAAATCTCTTTTGGGGAGCCAGCTGTACTCTCATCCAATTTCTCCTTATCTCAGGGCAAGGGTTCCAGTTCACAGCTTTAGGGTGTGCCAGCCATGCTAAGAGTGTCAAAAAAAGCCAATTTGTGGGAAACTGAGGGACAGTGCTATCCCAGACTGCTTTCTCTGTTACCTGATTGCTTTATTTTGCATGTATTTTGCTTTACTTTATTGATCTCTGCTACTTCTGGTTTAATATCACAGGAATAGGAAGCTTGTGGGCAATTTATTTAAATAGCTTTTGGGCAATTATATTGTAGCAATATACTGCTTATTGCATTGAAACCAGAGCAATCTACGTCTAGGTTTTCCTCTGAAGTTAATTTCTAACCACTTGTCATTCCACAGAATATATCTCAAAGTAGTGCAAAAAAAGCAATTGTTTCCCCTCTCCCTTAAGACTGAAAAAAGCTTCTGTGTTCACTAGATCGCTAAATAAAGAGTTCTAGAGAAAAATGTCTGCTTTGGAACCTCCCAGAAAATATTCAGAGGTGGCCCTTACAGAGAGTGCAATGCCTTTAGAGGAATTGCACAGCAGAAGTTGTAGGCACTCTCCTGTTTGCACTGTGGGATGGTATTCCCAGCAGCTTTGAATGAAATGTAAATGTAAATTTCCAGAAAGAAAGCAATCATTCCTCTTCTGGGTTGTCCCATGGTACGTGCACAAGATAATCTGGATTTCCCCAAAACGGTGCTCCTAGGTACTTTTAGTTGTCATCCTTTGGATTGGGAGTTACTGTCCTAAAAGAGCAGCTCTGGCTGTTGTGGGAATTTGTCAATTTTTCCTGTTCAATATTATTTTGGCATTTCTTCTCCTGCTAACAGCTGATGCAGACTGCCCAAAGAAGTGTGTGCCTGCCCTTGACTTTGACCCATCTGAATCCATTCAGTGGCTTCACATTTCCTAGATTTTAGTTGTGCTCCACTGAGGGGAGCTGAGGGGACCTGAAATGCCATTTTTGAATTCTGTGCTGCCTTCAAACAGCTCAGTCACTGCTCCATGGCCAGAAGTACCTGATTTTGTTAGGACTTTCAGCTGTTGACATCAGCCTCAGAATAACATCATTTCTTGTGCATGAATTCATGTGGATTGAGAAGCTTCATTTGACAGAGACCAAAAATTTAAACATTAGGTAATGGCTGTCTAATTATCATAGCCTTGGTAATGTGGTAAGGAAAAAGAGAAAAGGATATAAATTATTTTGAGCCATCACATAAGAAGCATAGGTCCTGTAGTACATGCTAGCTGCAGAATTTCAGTTCCTAAAATGTGTGTATGGTTTGCAGCTTTAGGCACTTGGTGCTGTCTTTGATTATAACAGTGCTGAACTTGAGCTGCAAAATTGAAAGTTCTGATTTTCTAGTACATCAGTAAGTGAAACCTAAACCCATGTAATCTGTAAAAATAAATGTAATTACTTCAGCAAATGGGTTGCAGCTGGCCAGGTTTGACATGAAGGTACCTGTTTCTTATAGCTGCCCAGTGTCAGAAGACAGAGGTGATGGCTTGGGCTGTGCTTTGCAGGCAGAATGGAGCACAAAAATTATTGCTTTGCATTCTTCTGTGTGTACATTAAAGTGAACTAAACAGACTTGCAGATCTGACCTCTGACACTTCTTCCCACTATTTTCTTCTGTTTAAAGCATCTTGCTGAGAGTAGCTTTTTTTAAATTTCAAAATCTCTGGTAAAACTGCAGTTCAGTGGGCAGCTTCAAAATTGAGCACTTGATAAAATCTAGAAGAACACCTGAGCTGTGACTGATCCCTTTCAAGGTGGCAGTCTGATAGAGCAGGAGATGGGACTCTTGCACTCCATCACTGGCGCTGCTTTGGTTCTGCTTGAGCAGAATTTTTGCCCTTTTTTCCTTGGTTACTTATCTAGCAAACATATTTGAGATTTCTGAAGTAGCAGAGATATAAAGGGCTGACTGCAGCAAAGCTTTTCAGCTTTGGCCAGTGATTTCTGTGGTAAAAATAAGATCATGAAAGGCTGGACAAGATCCCTCTCTGCTTAGAGCACTGGCACAAAGCACTGCTTGCACTGGTGTGGGTCTCTTCATTTTTCTCCAGACTTTGGTGTCACTTCCTCTTGTGGACAGAACCTTATTAATCTGCTATAAGATCCCACTTGTTTCCTGGCCTTTTGGAAATTTCAGCAGGTATTTTTCACAGGAATGCTGTAGCTTGAGGCTTAATTAGGGCCCGGGAAGTATTTAGAGGTCTTTAATGAAAGGTGCCCTGGAAGTGACAAGTGCACTGTGATGTTATTAACTCAAGGGATGCCTACCAAGAACTAGAGGTAGATAAGGCTATCATCAGCTGCCAAGCTTTTCTGTTCCTGCTCTTTGATCTTGCAGATTTCTGGTTCTTCCACTTGAGCAGTTTTCAATTCCTCCTCACAAAGAACACCTATTGAAGTAACGTGGACCAACTGATTTTTGCATCACTAATTCAAACAACTGGACCAAATTATTAGGTTTATGGTTTCAGGCTCAATTTAGAGCATTGGGGTTTTTAGAATTGCTTTCTGGGAGCATTTAGGAACAACTGTCTTGAGTAGCCAGGGTGCATTACAGGACAAGAGTGGGATCTTCCTGAGAGGGGGCCTCATTCTTGTTCTCACATATTCTGGTCTTTCCAAGAGTCATTTTTCTCCCATGAGATGTTACTGGGAGTGTTTTTTGTGGCATCATTAACAACTCTGCATCTTGATTTTAACCATCCTGGACTTCATGCAGCATCTGGATAGAAAAGCTGCAGTGAAAGTCTAAACTTTGTGGGGTTTTTTGTTTTGCTTTGGGTTGCCCTTTTTTATTTTTTTAAGAAGCAAAGCTGTAGTTTCTGAATGACCTGCAGCTATTATGCAGGCAAAATTCCTGCTCTGAATGGTTCCCAGGATAACTCTGCATTGTGTATGTCCCAAGCAACTTGTAGCTGGGATTTGTTTTGTTTGCTTGCAAAAGAAAATTAATATATCATGATGGGCAATGCATGGCACATAAGTCAAATTACACAAACAACTGAGGATTTTTGTGTTCTTATATCTGCCCATGGATAATATTTAGAAAACAAAGTCATTTAAAAACCTTAAAGAATTTTGGCTGCCTTTCAGAAATGGTGGAGTTAAGTCAATAAAATGCTCAGTAGAGATTGTATGTCCCCAAACATATTTTATCTTGACAGGTTATATACTATTGAGAGCTGTAGCCATGACTTGAAGCCAAGTTGGGAAAAGAACAGTTCTGTTACAGGGCTGCATTTGATGGGAATCTGAGGAAGGGAAGGGAGAGAGTTGTGTGAGCCCTGAGAATGCCAAATGCAGAAAGCCTTGCTAAGCTGAGCTCCTGGGCTCTATAAATCACTGTAACATCAGTAGGTCTTTACTGATTTACATCTCTTGGGCATCTGTTTTGGTTTTTATTTTACACAGACCTAATTTCTCTGGATGCATGAAGGCATGGGGTTTTAATAGGAGTTATATTGATGGGCAGTAGCTTGGAGTGTGTGTATGGAAGTTTGTAGTCGGTATCATTGGCTTAAAAATTAAAACAAATAAAATGTACAAGTGTGGCAATGTCTAGCCTCCATGACCTGGATCAAATCAATCCATGATTTCTCTGCATGGATGTGGCTCCATTGAAGTTTGCTCATCACCTCTTGCTTCTATGCCAGTGTGTGACTGGGAAGAACAGATTTTCTGAGTAGGAGACTGGAAATGACAAGCTAAGTGACATTAGAACAGATACTTTATTGCCCTTTGGGCCCTCCCATCTGAAAAGAATGTGAAAAATACATTTAAACAGCAAGGAGGATAAACTCTGATATCTGTTGAAGTAGATCTAGTCCCACTATTGCAGGATTGTAACTCTTTGGGTTTATGGAGGCAGAAAAGTGATGCTGTGGAGCAGCAAAGTGCTCTATCTCTGTTTTAGTTAGCCTGCATGTGAGCCACGTGCAGTCCTGCTCCTGTGGAAACCCAGGGCATTGGGAATATTCCTGTGTCTGCTCTGGGGTGTGCTGACCCCCAGGGGAGCTCTGACTTTGACCCTCATTCATGGAGAAAGTTTCCCAGACTTCAAGATAGACTGGAATCCACAAAAGTGTGAAATAGATTATAGAGAGTAGTGTAGGTGTATCACTTGGTGAGACATTTAGATTTTGGGATTTTTAGTATGTTGTGGATGGAAGCAAGATGGAAGGCACAGGGTGTCGTCCTGGGTTTCTTCTTCATGCTTCTTCTTCCTTCTTCTCCATGGGTTTGGGTGGCATTTTGTAATTGGGCAGAAAAGTCTGCATTGGGGGCTCTGTGGGATCAGTTATTGGGTTAAAAGGGGAAATAATGTAGGTATCAGTTCTTAATTGGATAGTTTAGTCTTAAAAGACCTTGTACCAAGAGATTGTTGCTATTTTGTGCTTTGCTAAGGAAAAGCTGCTGAACTCACAGTTGTGAGACTGTTTTGCTGATAAGAAATAATAAACATCTGAGCCTGAACATGAATTACTGTCCCAAGTGCCTTCAATCCAGACCCAGAGAAACCCACATCTGGTATCCCCACGTGCTCTTTTATCCCAGGGAGAAGCTCCATGTAAAGGTGGAGGTCTGACACAGCTGTTTGTTCATCCCTTTTTTTGGGATACCTTTTGCAGGTACTAAAGGAAACTTGCATGCAGGCAGTGCAGAATGGGCATGGGCTGCAACAGCTTCACTCAGGGGCAGGGAAGAGTAACTTGGAAGTGAACTTGGATGGTATTTTGGCCTACTTAATTAGCAGAAGCTGGAATGGTTTGGGGTTCAAGTTGTGAAAGAATTATAGAGGATTTAAGTTCACTACTCAGTTATCCTGTATGAGCATTGGCAAGGCTTTGGAAAAGGGAGTTGAGAAAATCTCATTTTGAGAGGCTGTTCTCCTGAAACCTTGGCTTTGGGGAATCTTTGTTATGATGTAGATCCTGTAAGAGGACGCTGGACTATTGTTGGTTGGTGAATTCCCCTTTTGCCTGTCCCCTTGGAAACCTGACTTCTAAAAGACCCCAAACACTCTTAAAGTAAGGAGGAGCTACAATAGGAATGTTTGTCAGGCTGAGTGTCTTAAAAATAAGTGTGATCATAAGTCACACAGCAGTATGCACTGCCTAATAGGGTTATGTGGTGTGTTAAAAAGTTGAACAAATGATATTTGGACTTGTAAGTTTTTAATTGTTTTTCCTTCCTAGAAATATCTTGAAGATATTTTGCTGTGTTGCTACTATTAAAATAGATATTTTGGACTGCTATGGTTCAGTTGATTTAAAAAAAATTCCCCAACAACTTGGAGGAGTATTTTTCCTCTTTAGATGTTCTGTCCTTGAGTCAATGAACAGTGGCTTGAAGCTGAGAAGGGATGCAGTTCAAAATGCTTGACTGCAGTGTGGAGGCAGCTGTTGGGAATTAAAAGCCTCAGAGGACTGCCCTTCCCCACCATGGCTCTGTGTGTTGGCCTGAGAGGCTTCATCTGTCCCTGTGAGTCTTTGTTAATCCACTTAGGTGCTGTCAGATAATGATATTGGGGAGGCTGGGGTGGTGCTGTTTGCACACAGAGTGAGATTGACCACTGTGGAATTATTTCTCTTATGTGAGAGGAGAAATGGAAATATTTTCCTTATTTTCCTATGGGAAATTTGAATTAAACACCACATATTCACCCATTCATTACCTCAGGGGTGGGAGGCACGGAAAGCCAGTGGTGAAATGAGTTACAGGGAGAATTTAGGGGGGGCTTTCTCCAGGCTGCCTGAGCTCAGCCAGGGCTGCATGGCATGGTGTGCCCTTCTCTGCCATGAGGTAACTACCAGACAACATTTTATCGTTTTCTTTCTCCTTCTGCACAGTGAGGGTGAAACTGGAGTGCACTGGAGCCATTCCACAAGGACAGGGGCAATTGTCTTGCACTGTGTTGTGCTGACTTCAGCTAAAGCAGGAGCAAATCCTGAAGGTCCAGGAGTAGCCATGGGGAAGTGCAGCACATTCAATAAGGTGGAAGCTTGTCTTTTTTTTTCCTCATGGAGAGGTTCTACATTTGAATCGAGAGCTCTCGCTAGCCAAAGAATCTCTTGAATTTTTTTGTCTTGTGATGACTCTTGATCTTGAAAAAGATCAGAACTTGGGTAAATAAAAATTATTAAAACATACCAGGAGCTTAGATACTTAATTGGATACTCAATTTGAGTTGAGTTCCTTACCTGTACGTTGATTAATTTTCAGAGAGATACCTGCTCAATGAGACTACATGATTTGAAGTTCTGGGCAATGAAAGGCATAGTGTGATGCAGAATTGTAAGGTCAGATCCAGCTGAAGTCAGAAATTACTGGGGGTTGTTGCTGTCTGACAGCTTCACAGTGATTTAAGGCACACAAAGCAATATATTCCAGCAGTGTTCAGGAAATGCTCTTCAGTTCAGAACTGAAGACAAATTTTTCCACTACACCTGTGTGTATTCATTCTAATCGTAGTGGTGTCTTTAGGGAAGCATAATGAAATCTGTGTTGCTTAGTGTCTGCTGTAACTTTTTCTAAATAGAGGATTTCATAGCCAGCATCTTTCACCAGCCCTGGATTCCTTCAGTTTGTGAAGCTGCAGTCACCTCTCACAGTCACCTTCACTGGGGGTGTTTGCAACGTTCTGCTGAAAGAGTGAAACCTGTAGTGCTGTGAAACTGTGACATCAACTCGAGAGGTCTCCTAGAGAGAAAAAAGAGTTTATTAAAAGGCATATACTTAGACATGGCTGTGGGTGTATAGGACATCTGGCTTCTTTACTTTTGAAGCAACTTACTGTTTCTTGTTTTCATGGAATAATTGGAATAATTCCTCTAAATGCCAAACCTGCCATTGTTGGACAAATTTTGCACTTGGCTAAACGTATTCAAATATTATCTGAGGCTTTCATTCCTTTGGATATTTCTTCTGCCTAGGTGTTGAGAAATTGCACGATGGTGGCTGGCAGGGTAAGGAAAATCTAAAGCAAAAAGGCTGCAGTGAGTTATTGACAGGTGATTGGTACAGATTTTTAAATGTGGAAGTGTCACTGTGAGCCAGCTGAAGTTAATACTCTTACTCCTGAAAGCACCACTAAAAGCATGAACCAGTTCAAGTGAAGTGGCATTTTGGAAGTGAAGTCAGGGTTTTTCAGAGATCTCACTTCAGAAAAGCAGACATTCTTTTTTTAGCTTTCACTGGTAGAAATCCAGACGCATGCTTTAAAACAGTTTACTCTGGCTGTAGTGAAATAAGTAAAGACTGAATATTGGTCCAGATGGGGATGCTTAAATCACCAACTCATGTCTTAATTTCTCTTCTTTTCCTTCAGTTTATCCTCCCTTTGAAATCTGGTCACCTAAGAATTTTCCTGAATGCTGTGATCTGGAATATTTCCTTAAAACAGTATCCTCTGAGTTATTTTAGATTGCTGATTTGCTGCTGTCCTTCCTACGTCTTTTTAGGTTTTTAATTCCTTATGCAACGATTCTCAATTACTGTCAAGCCTAGGGCAGTAATAAAAAGAAGCTTCTTTTCTTCAGTTCCTAGCTGTTCCATGTCCTCTGATTCCTATCATGACAAAACATGCTAATGGTGAGCTACCCCAGTACCTGGCATGATCTTTCATGTTATGTTTCTTGAAAAATGTAATTTATTGGAAGCTGGCTTGTTAGAAGTACTGAATGAGCGGTCTTGAAATGAAATGAATTTGCTTTCTAGAAGAAATAGCCCAAACAGAAGCTTTTATCAGACTTCTCTCCTGCCCTGAGAGAGCCCAGCTGTTAGGAAGTGGGAAGGGATGTGTGCAGGGTCCCTACTCACACAATGCTTGGCCTTTTTTATGCAGGCTGTTGGAAGGGCTGCTCATTTATAACAACTGTTTGTGTGAGCAAGTGAAAAACTGTCAGGGTCCTGTCTGAGGAAATTGTGTTCCATCGGTGCACAGCCTCATCAGGTGTCATGAGGTAGATTAGTAAAAATAAATTTGCAAATTTTTCCAGCCATACAGCCCTGGACTGTTATTGTAAAACGAGTAAAGATACTCAAAATACACATTCATTTGGGTTTTCTTTCCAAATCTGAAAAAACAAATAGTCTATCTAAAGCCTCTTTAATGGAAAATGATTCCCAAGGGGTTAGAGAGCTTCTGGTTTTTTTTTTTCCAGTAATGAAAAAGTTAGCACTGAAACAGGAAGTGCATATAAACACGTACTCAGCAAGCCCATGACACATTTATATAGTGGAGAGTTTTAGAGGTTAAGAGTGTCCAGTTGGTACTGGGAATGCTCCAAGTGCTCCAGGCTTCCAGTTTCATTGTTGTCTTTGAAACCTGAGGGAAAAACACAAGTACTTATCAAATATTTGCATTTATCCACATTCTTGCCAATTACACGCAGGAATGATATTTTAGAGATTCCTTGAACTTACTCAGTGGCTGGGGATATTCTGGGGTCTGCCCTGTCCCATACCTAAAAATTTTGCTGTTTGTTTAGCCGTTACTTTTCAAATTTCCAAGACAGTTAATAAGAAAAAGAAGAAAAGTTAACATGCTGGAACTAGAAGAGAAAAAAATCTTTCAGCAGGTCCCCCACTGAACAAGGTTTTTACAGCGTGGGGGTGGTGGGAGAAGCAGGGCCTGGAAGCTTTGTCCCTGAAATCAATGGTGGGATAATTTCCAAGGTCAACAGAATATACTGTGGGTGTACTCCTGTAACCTGTAACTCCCATAAACACTCCTTTGCAACATGAAAATGCCCCAGCTCCTCTGGGATTATCCCTGAGGAATGGGTCAGCAGGGGAGGGCTGGCCCTCTCTGTCAGCGTTTTTGTCTGATGGTCCTTGGGGAATTCCAACGTGATTGTGGGAAATGTGTATCAGGCACGTTGCTCTCTTTGAACAGTTGTTATTTCAGGGCTCCAGAACTGGAAAACTCGGGGAAAAAATATGAAGTGAGGAGCAGAAGTGAAGGAGAGTCACTACTGGGTGATATTACAGCTGCTGCTACTTAGAATTCAGATAAAAAGCACAGAGGATACCAGGATGAGGAGGGTGGGGGGCTGGTGAGCAGGGATGAAGATAAGGCAGCTGTAGAGTGCAATCTGTACCATTCAATAAAGTGACTCTGTTCAGATAAATTGTTGTAATGCAGCCAAAACCAAAATCATATATTAAGGAGCAAGAAAAATGAAATTGAGGGACTGTATTTTCTGTGTATGAACAATATAGAAGACTCTAATAAAAATCAAATCTTGGTACCTCCTTGGGGACAGATATTGGCTACTAACTGGCTCTGTGATTCTAGCAGAGAAAATCCTGTGCAATAGCTGGAATCTGAAACCAGACAAGTAAATTAGACACACATTTTTATGCTCAGGGTGACGAACCACTGGAAGAACAATGTTTGGTCGATTCTTCTCTTGGTGGTGGTAAGAAAATGTGGCATCTGCCTTATGTCACAGAGCCCACAGTTATGTATTTTTTTTTAATTCTTTCTTGTAGCAGAAGTCCCGTTTCCCCCCCAAGTTCTCTCTAAAAACTGATTTGGGGACTAGGTGCGCACAGGGTCAAAATTCCCACTACACAAAGCTGGAACCTCTCTGACCACCCCTGAAGTGCAACTTTATTGCAGCAGGAGTATTGAGCTTGTTTAATTACAACTCCAACAAGAATATCTTTGTTACAATGTTAAGCTGTGCTATGGAGCCTGTCTGGAGCTGTCACAGAAAAGTGATCCAGAGATGTCTGCAAAGACAAGAAACACAAAATAAAATGGGTGGAAAATGAGCTGCTACACACCAAACATATGCAGGCTGTTGTTGGACTACTGCAAAATTATTTTTGAGATCCCATGTATTAAGGAATCAGAAACTGGGGATAACCAGCAGGGCACACAATCTGGAGGCTTTTTCTGGATGGGTTCTTTCTTTTCTGAATTCCAGTTCTTTCAGGCTGGGATTTATTGTAGATTTAATTTCACATTAATGACACATCCACTGGAGAAAAATGAGATAAGTGAGGTGTGCTGCTCTGCTACATCTCCAGAAGGAGAGCAAACTGTTTTGATAACTACTCATGATAGAGGCACTAGATGTGTTCTCAGGTCACCAAATGGGTCAGTAGACAGTAGGCACCTCAGTGATATAACAGAACAAGGAAATTTTATTTAATGCTTGCTTTATGTACAAACTTATGCAGAATGGAATGGATTTACTTTGAGCTATCTGTGCCTTCCATGCTAGTTTTGGTTTTTAGAGTTTTAGGAATAAAGAAATACTATCTTCCACTAGGTACTTATCAAGAGATCAAATTAGTGACAGCTGACCAACAGTTTTATAAGACAATGTGGGCCTGAATTAGAAACCAAGCCCCATTCCTTTTAGAATGTTACATGCTTACTTTTGTGCAGAAGCCAAGGTGGATGACTTTTTTGATTATTTTTTTTTTTTCAAGTGTAATATGGTAAGAAAATGGGTGTGGGTGAAAGAGAAGATTAATTCTTCTGTGGCAGTTATAAACCCAAGTAACTGGGAAGGGTTGCAAAGTAAAGTAAAGCAGATATTATGAAGAATCAGAAAATTTTGTGAGTTCCGTGGCTTAGGGTCTTTTTATTATTATCTTTGTGGTGGGTTTTTTTCCCCCAGGTTTGCATTGCTATTCCTGAGGAGGGCTAAGAGAGAAAAAAAAAATATGAGAAATAACAGTAGAATTTAGCAAGAGACTTGAAATTGGGAGGAAATGTGAGGGAAAGAAATGAAGATGGCATTGGATCTGCAAGTTTGAGATGAGAGAGAGAAGGAGGGCAGGGCTGAGGAGGGATAGGGAGGACAGACAGAAACAAGGAGATGGGTGCAGGCTTTTGAAGAATCAGTCTGAAGTAATGCTGTGAAAAAGGGTAGGGAGGGATGAACAGAAGATTTATAAGTGATTGCAATGATACAATCATGGAACTGAAATCAGGAATACCAGCTCTGGGCACTGCTGGAGGTGACAAACTGTTTAACACAGGTTTTGAAGGCTGTTTTATTTCCATTTAGGTGTGATGTTATTCTGTATATTTTAGACTAGTAGCAGCAATTTTGTTAATTGTGGCACTGCTCCATCTGCTGGAAAATAATTTTTTCCTGTTTAGCATGAACACTTCACATACCTGATGCTATAAAAAGTGATTGGAAAATCCACCCCCACCCCCTTCCCCAGGTATTTCAATGCCCCAGAAGCAAATAACTACACTTTGAAGTCCTGAGGGAAAAAAGTAGTGCAAGTGGAAAATGTACATGCAACATATGATATCACATGTATATTTTTGTATAATTCTCTGCTCTCCAGAAGTTTTTGAGAG
Organism: Passerina amoena; assembly: GCA_013401095.1. Classification (NCBI taxonomy): domain Eukaryota; kingdom Metazoa; phylum Chordata; class Aves; order Passeriformes; family Cardinalidae; genus Passerina; species Passerina amoena. The sequence goes on along the minus strand of WBNP01003029.1, from coordinate 331,075 downwards.
TTATCCACACTGTCTTCCTACTTATCATCAGTGTTTTGGTAACAAAGGTTTGTCTTGTATTTTTCTGGAAACTGTATGTAGGCAGTATTGAATTGCTGTATTCTGTGACAGGTCTGGTTGTAGTTCCACCTTTTTAAAAAATTTTTTTGGTAAGCGCAGGAAAAAAAAATGTTGGTAATATCGTTTTTGTGAAATTTAGGAGCACGCTGGTGGTGTTTTTTTTCTTTTTTTTTTTTAATTGAAAAGCATTAGAATATGTGCAAGGAAAAATGTTTAATCTATTTGTATGACTCTGGCCCCAGGTCAGTGCTCCAGAGTTGATGTCCTGGGTAGGACACATTGTGGCAGAGTTATCAGACTTCTGCTCTGACTGTGATTAACTGGCTCAGTGTGAACCTCATGGAAAATGGCAGAAGGTGGATCTGCCATCACAAGAACCTTCAGAAGGAAATTTTCACCTGAATCCTTGGGTTAGTTTGAGACAGACCTGGGTTTAATGCAGAATTTTTTTATATTTTTTGTGTGTTCAGTACTTCTGCTTCCATTTTCTCTGCCCATGAGTTTGAATCTTGACTTCTCAGTAGGATTCCAGGACACATTTCTAACTTGCTCTTTTGTGACTCGAAGTTATACTTCCAAATGAGTGCTTGCATAGGCTTCTCTGCTGCATCTTTCACCACCATTTTCAGATGTCTCCCTGTAAATGTCAGGCCCTTCAGCACCTCCATGACTTCATGCACCTTCATGCAGGGCTGGTGGCCTGGGATATCCTACAAGTGTGTTTATCTTGTCATCACCACTTGTGCTTTGGACCTGCTCCTGAGCAGTGCAGAGAGATGGCTGAGTGATTGCAGCCCTTGCTCTGTGCTATCCCACTGCCTAAACTTGCCCTCTTTGCCTGCTTTTGGATCTGGCAGGGTCCCAGGATCAAGGACAAGAGGAATATTATCTCCCCGTGGCTGTGAGCTGGAGAATGTGTTGCCAAAAATGTTCCTGGCAGTGTGATAGCATCTCAGCATTTTAGCAGGATCTGTCACACAGCTGGGAGCGCAGCACGCTCTTGTGTCTGTTTGGTCATCGTGCTGTAAACTGTTTGTGAGGATTTTTATCAAGATGATCCATCTGGAATCCCATCCTCTTTGTGGTTCCAGCAGGGCATTGCACAATGATTGGCAGGGCTGCCAGATTGATAAGTCTGATAAGATCCATCTGCTCAGCATGACTCAGGTTTGTGCGGTCACTCTCAGCTTTGATGTCTCTGTGCTCTGTGTGAGGCTCAGGTGGCTGCATGGCTTTAACCACTTATTACCCAGTTGTACTCTCAAATTCTCCTTGTTCTCCTTGCCAAGCAATACATCCAATTTTATTGCCACCTTCCATTTTATGTAATATGTCTGGATCTATGTATTATATTGCATTGTAGCATATATTATTACATATATATATACACACACACACACCTTTCCAGGCTTTGTAGTCTGGCCAAAACAGTATTGCAACATGGATTGATTCTTGGCTAGTTGGATTGGGAGAAGTGAATTAAAATGCACCATGGGAAGCAGTGCTCTTCTCTATAGGTTCAGTGCTTTGACAGTGTTGTCTCAAGTTGAAATAGCAGGCAAATATTTGCTGGACTTGGAGTAAGCGACTGACACTGTGCTATCTGTCATTTTTAATGAGCTTTTAACTGTTAGGTGTGAAATGGAGAAAGTAGTAAGAGTAAAAGATATGGTTTCCCTCTGCTGCAGTGGTTTGCAGTCCGTGTAACAATAGCTGGTACTGACTGGAGTTAGGTCTGGATTAAAATTTGGGCACTAGCTGCAGACCCCACTCATGAAAAAAAAATAGAGAAATACGTTCCTTCATGATGGCTGATTTTTTCAGAAATGCCTTTTGGTTGAAGTACTGCATGCATTTTACAAAGTTCATGTACCTCTGCAGTTTATTTTAAGAGATCTGAATTTATTTGGTGTAGATTTATTTCAATTATCTAATCAGAAGCAGACACATAACTTCTTAGGCTGTCAAAGGTATTCAGGAATGTATGACAAACTTCAAAGGAATGTATAAGATCTTGCTACACATCTTACTATGCATTTTTATAGACAAGACTTAATTAAATTTTCCCTTTCTGCCCAGAAATTACTTTTAGGCTAAATTAAGTACGTGGGGTTGTAAGGCTTTTCAATGTTCTCTCTTTCTGCTTTAGCTTTGTGACTGATTAAACAATCAAACGCTTATCTGGATCAAAGAAATAATAAGCAGAGGGGGCATCCTTAGGCCAGTTATCTCTTGGAAACAATTTAGCTGTCAGGTATGCAAGTTCCAAGGCACAGAGCCCACCAGAGGGATTAAGCAACAGGGGCTGTGTACAATAATGTTTACTTGCAAAGGAGAAGCTTCCAGGGGGGGAAGCAGCTCAGTTTCCCAGCTCATGTTTCTGCAGGCAGGGGTTTGCTGGGGAATAAAAGGGCTGTGCCACCCTTGGGAGTCCTGCCTGGTGTGGGGTGTGGTCCCTGTCAGGTGGGACACGAGTTACCTGGTGCAGGACAGCATCCTTCCCTGCCTCCAGATTGAGACAGCAGATTATTCTTGGGTTAACTCCTGTGGAGATTTAATTTATGTTCTCCCTCTGGGAGGGAAGGGGAGAAGAAAAAAAAAAAAAAGCTCTGGTTATCTGAATATACACCATTCAAGTATGTTTGCAGGGACAATATTTCAAGTTATTAGTCTCAGCAATTTAGATAAGAGCATGTACTTTCCTACAAAAGACAAGGCACAGTGTCTTAATATTAATATCTGACAGAGAGTAACCCTGTGTGATAAAGTACATAGATAGCACAACAAGGGGTGAATTAGAAATGCCTGGGAAGATATATGATGCCATTAGTAAAACATGGAGATTTATGTGTGACATTAACATCTTCAAGATAGCAGAAGCAGAATTGTACTACTAAAGCTGCCTAAATGTTTTTTTTTCCTTTCCCCCAGATGCAATAACAAAGAGATCTGAGAGAAAGGGTTATCTAATGAGTAAAGTACTGCCTACAATTTGGCAGAGCCACCATTCCCTTCAAATTTTCCTCTGTATCCTCTGGCAAATGACTGGGACTCAAATGTTTGAAATCTGTGGCTGGTGGCTGTAGTGATGATGATGTTTTGGGTGTGACTGAACACAAGGGCTGGGTTGCCCTTCCTTGGCATTGAAGGGAATGGCCCTGGAGGAGCAGGACTGGCCAGCAGCAGGCACCAAGCAGAGAGGTCTCCTGGAAATCCACTCCTTGAGCTCTGAGACCAGGAAACAGGTGAATTTTAGCTCTGCTGGCCAGCTTGTGTGCCATGTTTCATCTGCCAGGGCTGCAGGGTCAGGGGAGTGAGAGAGTGGCTTCATCCTCTGGCTGAGTGTGCCTTTTGCTGTTTTACACTGACAGTTGCTGCTGTGGATTCCTGGTGCTGCCTGTCATGCCCAGTTAGGTTCTGTTTTGCATGCATGTAGAGCAGCGATGAATCCTTCTTCAGCCATGGGGCTGTCCTGTCCTTCCTGCCAAGGGGGAGGTTTTATTGTCTTGGGTTCCTTATAACACAGAGAGATGGAGCCACAATTATAACCCTGGAATGGTTATGATGGTTATAACCCTTTCATGGCCCTGGAATTTGAAAATGCTCTATTGCCTGTTGGGAGTTCCTTGCTGTACAAAGTGAATTCAGTTAAGCAGGAGCTCATTTTTTCAAGAGAGACCTTTTCTTACAGTGCAGGAAGTTCACTTGTGGAGAGCCAGAATGAATTGTCTTAAAAACAGAGAAGAAAGAAAAACTGTCATAGTACCTTGAGGAGGGAAATTTTAAGGGATAGCTCAGTGTACAAGTAGAGAATGCAAGTTTCTCATGAGCAGACCATCACTGTAGTAAACTGAGGTCTAATTAGCTATTGAAATTGTGCTTTCCTTCTCTTTGAACTGTTTGCATTTGTACATAAATAGAAGTTTTGCTGGTTTTGAGGTAAAACAGTTCAATACAGACACGTGTTGTTGGTAATTTGGGGAAAGTCATCTGGTGCAATGGTGGGTGTGCAACATAATGGAGAGTTTTGTTCGGACACTTGGGAAATATCCTCAGAAATTTGGGAGTTTGAAGTTAAAGATGATCCCACCCTCTCAAGTACATGGTTAGTTTGCTGATTGGAAAAAAAAAAGGTCATTTATAAGTAAGAATAACCTCTTGTTCAAATGTGGAGCCCTTTTACATTTGGTGAAGTGCCATTAGTAATTGGGTGAAGTGTCCTTAATAATTAATCATGTGTGAAAACACTTCATCTGGAAGGTCTCCAAGATCTTTCCAAAGGTGTTTTGTGCTAAAACTCATTGAAGGTATCACTTGGATTACCAAGAGTGAAGCACAGTGAGCATGAAGATTTAGTTTTAATTTACACTTGAAATGGGAGAGGGCAAATTAGAAACCTGATTCATGATTAGTGGGCTAGTTACCTGACAAGATTTTGGGGTCTTTTCCTGTCAGCTGGAAAACAACTCCAACATAACCAACTGCTGCTTCAGAAAGGGTACAGAGACATTTACAAATATCAGAGATGCTGACTTTATACTTTTTGATGCCTTTTTTGTTTTTATGAGAGAAGCTGACCAGAAACCACAGTGCCTAACCCTTTATTGTTTAGGGGTTTGTAAGTTCCATTTTATTTTTCATAGCGTAATTTTTTTTTTAATCTCCTAGTCTAAAATGAAGCAAATCCTCACTTTTATGATGTGTAAGCATGTACATTTTACATTTATTTTCATAACTTCCAATGGAAAGAAGTCCTCCAAGGAGCCGTTGTCAGGTTAATAAAGCTGGAGTCAGAGACTCCACAGAGCAGGGAAGTCCTTGAGCTTTATTCCATGACATGGATGGTTCTGGATGCTTTACAGAAACAAAGATGGGAGGGTGTCATTTAGCAGCACTTGTTTTCAGTAGCCACACAGTGAAGAGCCTGATGGAAAGTCTTCAGTGAGTTTTGGATCAGATCATGAAACAGTTTGCCTATGAAACACCACAGCACTTAGATTTAAGAACAGATTTTATTGGAGACAAGGCTCTTTATATATAAAAAGACTTTAAAAATATGGTTGGAATAAGTGTTAGTGATTCCTTTAAATCAATAAATGAAGCCATTCTAGTGATTTCTAAGAAAAGTGAAAGTTAGTGTGTAAGAAACAGATGCTGATTTTTTGGCCCTGCTGAAACTGATGATGAAGCGTCTCTCCTATCCTGTTGTAGCCCTCAGATCCAGCAGACTGACTTTTCTGGCTGTTGACTGTTTTTAGCAATAACCTCTGGCCATAATTCACCAGCTCTCTGGATGTCCAGTGCCCCAGGCTAGTTAATGTCTCTGAATCCTGTGTGAATGTTTAGGACATAAATGCAGGGCATTTTCATGCCACATCTTGGTGTGCCTGATGCTTTGGATTGATTCCAGTTGGATGCTGCGTCAATCAGTGCAGCATAAAGTAATTCTAACAGAGAAATATTTCAGACCTACTTATTTTGACTTGTCACTGTTGGCAGGGGGCAGAACTCTGCACAGAAACTGGTGAGTTTTCATGTAACCCCTGCATTCTTCTAGAGTAAAATGGACCAGCTGAACAAAAAAACCTCATAAAAATCACCAGAATGAGTGTGCATGCATAATAGAGAGCTCCCAGCCAGTGTTGTTAAATCCATGTTGTACACTGTCACACAGTCATGGAATGCATAACAATAGCCTGGCTATAGGTCAAGGGCCTGTTTGTTCTTTCATATTTCTCCTGAAGTTGGCAAGTGGACACACTTTCTGTCAAAAAGAAGATGCCAAAAGAAAGGGCAGGGTTTTTTCCAAGTTATTTTTGAAAGGCCTTGATTCTTGGATGTCTGATTAGGATATTTTAGACCTGGCTGTCATTACCCTGGAAATCAAATGTTGCAGCAGCTTGATACAGGCAGCCAAAGTCATTAAAAGCGTTCCAAAAAAATTCATCTAAAGATACAGTTTTGTTCAGCTGCACAAAACAGCAAGGCACTAATTGTAACCTTAGCAGGGGATTCATATCTTCTGTCTTACATCAGTTTTTAACCCAAATTGTCTCCTTTGAAGAGCAAAAGATGGGGTCTGCTGTGTTCTCCTTTCTGTACTCACGCACCTCCACACACGTTTCTGTAGCAGAAGTTTGTTTCTATGCTGTGGGTTCCTTCTTTTGTGTATGCATAAAATCGAATTCTGAGCTGAATTCTGTGGGAGCCTGAGCTCCCAGGCTGGGTGTGTGCCTTCCCTGTCTCCCAGAGGGGAGGAGCAGCTCCACTGGGTGGAAGCACCTTCTTGGGTGTGAATTTCTCCAGCATTTCCCATCTCCTGAAGGGAGAGGCTGCTGTGAGCCCAGGTCTGTCTGATCATGCCTGGGGCATGGATCACTGGGTGACCCACAGGTGATATCCTTGCGTTCAAAGCAGGAGAATTTCAACAGCTCATCTGGTTCTTTTATTTTATCCTGTTCCTCAAATAGCCTGGCATTATTCATGGCTTGTTCCAGATCTGACACAGCTCTGTCTTGCATTTTCAAAGGTGATTCTTCAAATGCCTTGTTCCAAAGTCTTCTTTTAAACTTGTTTTTTCTGCAATGTTTTGCTTTCTTTATCTGCTTCTGGCATAAAACCCATGAAACTGAACAGCTCTAATCAGAATTATTTCTTGGGCAACTAGGAGAGCATTGAGATATTATATCAAACTCTCTTTTAGTCCCAAAGCACGTGTTGTTACAGTGAATACTTTGGAGTTGGTAAGATTTCCTGTACAAAGATTGCCTGTTTATATGGTATTGGACTCTGGCTTGATCTGGGATCTCCACATTGATCTGGGAGATCATCTCTCCCAGCTTCAGGTTATCTACCTGCAGAAAATAGGTGATGATTCTGAATTACTTTTCACTCTGTGTTAGCTGCAAGGTGTCAGGTGGATTTCTTGGTATTTATTTTTAAAGAAATCCTTAAAAGACACCTCCTTTCTGTAGTGTAAAATGGCTTTATGATCAAGCTGCCAGGCACTGCTTTTTCTGTCTCTGTCTCAGAGTTCTTTACAGAGGAGTTTGGCATCATTTTCCCTTTTGTCACTCTGACAAAATGAGGTACAAAAAAAGAAAAATGATTCCTGTGACAGCACCAAACTGGAGGTGATGCCAGCCAAGTGCTTTGTCCACTGTGTCATGCTGTGCTTTGAAGGGCACTAATCTCCCAGTCCAAATAACATCAAACATCTTACTAAAACCATCAAAATATTATTCCTCAAGGAGATAGATGGGATACGAAAACAGGGAATATACTTTTTAAAACAGCTGACCGTATCATAGAGCTGTAGCAAATGACAAATCTTTTGAAAAATCCAGCAAAGGGTAGAATTAGATTAATTTAGGAGAGATTCAAGAAATAGCATAACTTGTGCTCTGTCACCTGACATGTTAGCATGCACAGGTGAGCCAGACAACTCTCTTGTTTTAACCCATACTCAACATTCCCATCAGTAAGTCTGCTCAAAGGAAGCGGCATATCCATTTTTTGTGGTACTATCATTAAATCTTTTTTTGCTACTGCCTGGAATTTCATTACGAACAATCACTGATGTAATACTAAACCTATGGAATCTTAAACACATCTCAAAATCTGTGGAATAAAGTGGACTCCTACCAAATCAAAAAGAGGCAGTATTTTCTGTTGGTACTGTGGATTCTGGATTTTCAAGTGGCTCATTTTTTCAAGTCACTCATTCCAACATTTTCCCAAACATATTTCAACTAAAAATGTCTCAAAATAAACTTTTTTTTTGGATTTGGATTTAGGGTTTTGTTAATTAATGTTGCTTGCATTTTTCTCTCTCCCATGTTTCTGATGCATAGTTTTTTGGTTGTTTGCTGCCTTATCTTGGGTTTTATCTCTAACCAGACAGCTCTGTGATTGTCTTGTGCCTTCCTATTGCCACACAACCTTCAGTTCCATCCAGCTCTCATCCTGTCACGAAGCTGTGCTGGGTGCGTGCTGTCAATGCAGCATTTGTCAAAATTCAGTATTTGATGCTCAGTACATTCCCACTTATGGAACTCTAATTGTCCTCCTGATGCCTGTCAGAAAACCTCCATTTCAAAAACAATTTTTTTTTTTTAAAAAGGGTGAATTTCAGCCTTGTAGCAAAGTCTCACTCCAGGCAAAACGTTGTTTGGCTTGTGTTTCGTTCCTTACATCCACACACATTGAAACTGAAGAGAACTAAGTTAAGGAAATGAGTGGTGGAGTAAAAATTATGTGGTTTGTAGCAATGGCTACCAACAGTTTGAAGGGAGCACTCAGTAGGTCTGGTGGTGTGTCCCAAAGCTGGAGTTCATCACCCCAGGGGCTGGAGTGTAGGTGAGTGCTCAGCGTGGTACCAGAGACCCTTCAGAGCACATGAGGCTTTAAACTCTGCTTTTCTTTGTGACAGACTTGTCAAAAGAGTTTTGCAGGTCTAAAGAAAACAAACAAAACCTCTGTCCCACAAACCTCTGTCTCTTCAGAGTTTTCTCTGAGCTATAAATTCACTGCTGATAATGGCTGTCTGCCCAATGGAGTTGTCCCACAAAAATGTACAGAATCTCTATCTTTTGGTCTCCTGTAAAGGAAAACGCGAAGCAAAAATGTTGGGGGAAAAAAATAAGTAAAACAGGACATGACCTTCTTTGGAGTATCTATATGGAGGAATTAAAGGATCCTCAAAAAGCCAATTATTTTTTCTAAAATGGCAATGTTTATGATTGATTACAGAATTGATTAGAGGCAAAAGAATAGACAGATGAAGGGTGGAAGTATTAACCAAAAATGTCTAAACCAAGATTTTTAAAACAGGGTTCTGTCTGCACGTGCAGCATTCACATGTATCCTGTGTTTTTGGATGCTGACAAGGAAACAACATTACCTTACATTTTTCCTTGTTACCTAATGGAATATCACACCTTGGGCTGTCATCAAATTGTTGTTAAACACAAATTGTCAGAAATTCAGCTTCACTCTTGAGTCATGAAAGGGACTAGAGCTGTACTTTGAGCAAGGCTTGTGCCTAACTGTGCTTTTTCTCAGCAGTCATAAAAAATACTGCAAAAAACCAACTGCTGGCCTAGTTCAAGTAACAGACAAAAGTTTTAAAGTGCTGTTAGAGGAGAAACCCAGGGACTTATTTTTATAGGTAAAATGAAAGTGTAAAAGAAGTTATCTTGCCTAAACCACCTGAATTTTCTTTCTATGTCCTATGAAAACAGACATCTTAAGGGAGATTGTCAAGAGCACATGAGAAGTCTGTGGCTCCTTTCTGTCACATTTCAGTCCTCAGCCTGGCCAGCTGGAATAGCTGGGAATTTGAATCTGAGGATGACCCTATAGAGTGTTTCAAATGTGCTTTTGTAAATGTGTGGGTTGCTTGCTGTAAGGACACCAAGGAGGGGCTGCTGTCTGTGATGAGTAAATGGAAGATGACGTTTCTGGTTGCACTGAAAGAGATTTTTTTTTTTTTTTTTTGCCATTTGCCTCCTTTAAAATGCCTGCAGCCCAGATCTGCTTGGGTTGTAATGTTTTTTGGTCCTAGGGGCTGAATAAAACCCAGCCAAGTAATCCCTGGGAACTTCTGCAACCAGAATTGCTAGGAAGCAGGGAAATTCAGCTCATCTGTTGCTTTCCTCTGAATCAGAGCCATGTTGATATGGTTTCAATGGGTGTTTTGGCTGCTTTTCCTGCTTGAATAGCCCTCAGCCAGGGCTCCAAAGGTGTTGAGAAACGCAGGTTTGGCTTCTGTAGGTTTTTAAATGTTTGTGCCATAATGGGGAGAGTTGTCCTCAGCACTTTGGTCAAACGAAACTTCACAGGCTTTGCCATTTCCAGGGTGTTGCAATGAAAGAAGGCGCTTTGTTTCTTTGTTTAGGTTATGGAAAGGAGGATCAAGCTTTTTCCAGTAGTTTGGAAACAGGTAGCCCTCAGTGCTGTTGGTTTTGCTTGCTAAAAGGGTTTACCATCTAAGTGTTCCCATACTTAATCCCATGGGCCATGAGGATTGCCCTCTGTGAGAAACATTTCTGGAAATGATCATTTCCCCTTGCTACAGAGAACAGAATTTCCCATTGGAAAAGAACAAATGGAAAAACATAATTTGGTTTGCTTCTAAAATGTTCAATAGTCTACTCCTCTGTTCAGAAGTAGCTATCTCTAGTTGTAAAGTTATGAAAGAAATACAGTACTGACTCCTTGAAGAGGAAGAGAAAGTTTTTATTTCCACAACTGTTTGGGTTTGGTACTCAAACCTCAATTTCTTCCACCTGGTAATTAGTTGATCAGTATGTAGGTAAATATAGGGATGAGATGATCTATAGGAGGTCGAAGAAATAATGAGGTAAATAAAGTAAATTAATCCGTGTTGCACTTAATGCTCCTTTTAAGAACGAAGCGCAAGGTGATTGTCTCAGCTTTCCTTTTTGTGTGTCAGGCAGAGACTTCTAGAGTATGAACCAAATAAATTAATTTTATAGAAGCTTTTTAGTTATTGGTGCCCCTTGACTTTGATATTTTGCAGGCTATGTGGTATGAAACATTACAAAATTATATCAGCAAGTAGATTAAAAAATTCCTCTGGCTCAGTGTTGTCAGCATTTGCTCATTCATGGTATTTCACTTGATAGATCACAGAATCATAGAGTGGTGTGAGTTGGAAAAGGTCTGAAGTGTATTTGTGAGTTTTGTTTCAATAAGGAATTCCTGAAGATATTTGGCAAAATGAATTCATTTTTTTAAAAGTGTGTTTTGTTTTTTTTTAGTACTGTGCTTAGGATTACAGAGTAAAAACAGCCTAAGAAAGAAAAACATGTCCTTGTTCAGGAATATATATGTGTGTGTGTGTTTTGGCTCTGCCTCAGCAAACCTGAGCCTGACTTAAAGAAGGTGAGTAATCTTGTTTGCTTGGTGAGAACACTTAAGTACCCTGTGCATGAGAGCTCTCAGGAAGGACTTGGTGTTAAGGTATCACAGCAAACAAGGCTAAGTGAAAGCCTTAGGAGGAAAACAAGATGTTCTTCTGATTAACACTGATGTCCACCTTCAGGGCTTTGTCTGCAAAACATCTCAGCAGTCAGGAGGTTACACAACTTAAAGGTGTTTCACTGCACTGTGTTGTACCTTTGAATTTATATTTTCTTCTTTGGATGTAAATGATGGGGCATTTTTTCTCACAGCTACAGCAAATTAAGCAGAGTTTCTGTTGAAAGACCTGGATCACTTCGTGTAGCTCCATGAATCCTGAAAGACATGTCAGTCCTTGGATTTTATTAGTGATTGGAGTAGTTTAGCATTTTATTGATGGAAGGATGGATCTGGATTTTCTCTGGGTTAGAACGAGCAACTGCAAATGACTTTAATGGGAGTTTTATTAAGGCTGAGATAGTCCTGTAACCTGGATTTATGCATTGCCCAAAGAGGACCTGCATTCCTTTCACCAGGTCTGCTGGATTTGGGAAAAGCTGCATTCTTCAGTATTTACTGTGATACAGCCCTGGGAAGTTCAGAATGGAGTTCCCTGGGGGAACTGCCATCTTAGCTGGCACAGCTGTGATTTTCTGTTTTGGCAGCTCTAGGGGCAGCAAAGGTTTGTTGTTTTTGTCAAACAACAGGGTACCCCTTGTGTTTAGCCATGGTGGAGCACAGTGCTGCATGCATGGAGGAGACTGCCTCCCTCTCCATTTCATCATTACCCTCAAAAACCCCCTTTTATATGGCAGTATGAAATTGAAACAAGCACCTCACAATTCTCAAAGATAAGCAAATCCTACCCCTGACACTGCTGCTTATGGATTTAGGAGAAATCCTCTAAGATTGCACTGCCACTTGCAAAAGCATGATTTTATTTGTATTTTTTAGTCTCATTTCTTGCTTAAGACAGTGACTCTAATGAATACTCTTAAGCCCACCTGCGGATTGTGTTGATTAGGTGGGAAGGTAAACTCATTTGCCTAATTAAATGCTGATTGTGAAGCAAGCTTGTTTTTGGTATCTTCCTTCACCTGGTTTAACAGATAAAAGAAAAATTTTCTGCACTTTGTAATTTCAGTCTTTTTTCTAATGAATATATGAACATTTGATAGCTTTGTCTTTTTTACTGCCTCTGTACATGGAAGGGGATGGGAGTCACCAGAGCCCCTGAGCAGCTTTCCCAGCTAAGGTTACTCCAAATTGGAGGTCTGAGCCTATTCTCCCAAGAGCTGCCCCAGTTCTCCCCCTGAGTCATGGCTCAGAGGCAATTCTTTCTCACCACATGCCAAGTTATCATTCATCCCAGCCATTGCTTGAAGGTGGCTGTTCTACCACTGTTGCAGTCAAATTACAAGTACAGACAGACAAACAACCTGTCACTGAAACCCATGGAAATGCAAACCAGCAGCTATGCACAAATAGCCAGAAGTTTTTTGCATCTTTGACTGGAGGCAGCCAGCAATCAAGAAACTGTGTTGGTCTACAGCCAAAAGAAATAGGGAATTCCCTCAGCTGTGTTTTTTTTTTTTCTCTGAAGTGATTAATGAGGGCATAATCAGGTTTGGCTCCATATTAATCGGTGCAGTTTGGATATTAAAATTGTCAGTTCTGTGGCTGGTGCTTCCCAGGATGTTGTGAGGGTTGCATTACTCTGTGGCTGGGTTACAGTCATGGCAGCAGGAGCAGGTGAATGAATGGAGCAGTTTTCCTGGCAAGTGGGAGCCACTCTTTTCCCCTAATGGGGGCTCAGATGCACAGAGTAGTCTGTCTTTGCTTCTTGGGAGTTTCCCCCTCACAGAGGAGTCCCTGGAAAAAGAAGAGGAGCAGCAGATCAGTTTAGTCAGTGGTGCAATTGTATCTAGCAACTGCAGCAAGGATCAAGATCTGTTTGGCTTTCTAGATCATCCTAACTGTAAAGTTTTTTCTGCCTTTGGTGCCCTCTTCAGCCCCCCCATGTAAACATTTCTATCTTTCCAGTGCCTGTGATAACCATTGGCTTACTCAAAGAATCCCTTGGGAGCTGAAGAGGCAGCATCTTCCAGGCTCAGGGGCATCCTAGCTGGTGAGATATATGCTTTTTATGCCTTTTTTTTTTTTTTTTTCTGGAGCTATTGTTCAGTTGAGACAATCTCTATCATGAGCTGCACTTCAGTGTTAGCTTAGTATCCTTTGAAACCCAAAGTCTGGTATGGGAAAAGGTTGTTTTGGGTTAGTGATCAGCCTGATTTGGAAGACAATTTGTGGTAGTCCTTGATCAAACTGAGTGCCAGAAATTACTTGTATATTTGGGAATTTTCCACCTCAATTCTTCCCTTTTGTGTTTTTTGTATTTTGTGCTTTTGCTAAGGATTATAGCTAAGTATGTGCATGGTAATTTAGCTCTCTAAAACACTGAGAAATTTTTCCCTGTTGTGGCTCCATATTAATCTCCTGGTTCCTGGAAATTTCCTGAACGGGAAGGAGGTGTTTTTCCCCTGGGAAGGTCAAATTCTTGTGTCTTTGTCATTAACCCTACATGTGTCCATCTTTGCACACACAAGGTACAGCCTGAGGTGATGAGATCAGCCCAACAGCCACTCTGGGCTTTCCCTTGGTGAAAGGTTATGAATATGGAGACCATTATGGGTCATTAAGATAATAATGGTGCTGAATATGTCAGCAAAGTCAATGACTCTGTTCCCCAGGTGTTCTGGTTTTGGTTTGATAGTGACATGTAACAAAAATTCTGCTTGCCAGGTGGGAGAAAATTTGCCTTTCAAAAGGTTCAGCACTTGATAGGAGTCCTGCTAAGCAATGATGGTAATAATAATAAATGTTCCCAGGCTGCACTTGGTCTATAATTGCTGCTTAGCCCAAATTGCTCTGAGAGAGGACACTCCATCATTCTGGCTGCACAGGTGGAGCTGATGATGTCATGTGCAGCAAATTCACTGATGCAAAAGGATGGAACATTTACATAAAACGGTAACATGATGCAGTAGTGGAAACGAAGGAAAATTAGTTCAGTTTCAGTAGTGGAAACTAAGGAAAACAAGGAGAACTGAAAATTTAAGTGAAGCAGCCAACCTTGATGAGGAGGTGAGGAAAGTGCTTGCCTTGAAGGGTTTCTCTGCCTCTGGAGGGACTGTCACTACCAGGGGCTGTGTTTGCATGGTCTGATCCTGACTTGTCCTGGGAGGGCAGGGTTTGTAAGGAATTATCCTTACAAAGGATAATCCCAAGGAATTATGGCCTCACCCATGGTAGAGCTGACAGCACTTGTGCCTGCATACACTTTTAGTGAGTTTCCACCTCCGAGTTCTCTTTCCTCAGTACCTTTTCTCTCATTTCTCACGTTCACAGGCAGGTTCAAGTGGCCAAGCAGAGCAAAGTCCTGAGCACAGAGTTCCTGTGGTCACCCTGCCTGTTCTGCTGGTCCCTGGCTATCCCAGATTGTGTCAGGAGATGAGGAAAGAAGAGGCAGGGTGAGCTGGGCTGAAGCCAGGAGGATAGAAACCTAAAAGTGAATTTGTTGGGCAATAGTGGCTCCCAGACACATTTTTTTTTATTTGCATGTGGATCTATAAAGGCTCCAGTTTCAATCCTTGGGAATAATTAAACCTTAAGCAGTGATAAACAGTGCGATATTCAATTAGTGAGCTGCCCTGACAAAGGCATGTCAAAGTAAATTGGGGTTTTTTTGAGGCTGTTAACTGTGCTGACAGAGAGTTGGCTAATTCTTGAAGGATAATGTTTTGGGCAAATTCCCAGCCTCCAAATGCCTGCAGGCAGACTTGTCCATATTTGTGGTATATTTGAGGTCTAGTGTTCCTCCTTTGGGCCATATATTTTAAGAGGGAATTTTAATGGAAGGAAACATTGCTGCAGAGCAACAGCCTTCTCTGAAACACTTTCCAAAAATATGTTAAGGCCAAAGGTCTTGTTTTTTCAGGGCAAAAGAAGTGAATCCTCTAATATTTACTCAGTTATAAATAGTGATGGGCAAGGCTCTAAGGATGAATTCCTGGAAGATTGTATCAGGGATAGTTATTCCCCAAACTAAGCAAAGGCAGTGGTTGTCTTTTAATTGTTCCATCTTCTTTGGCACAGAGAACACCATTATTAAACAGATAGCAAATAATTACAATAAATTTGAGGTTTTCACTCCTCTCTTACTTCTCTCCAGTCCCAACAGGAACCAAAATGTATTTTATTTCCAGTAAGAGATGGCAGTTTAGTGCTGGGGGGAATGTTCATGGTAAATGTTTTGGTTCTCCAGCTGTGGCATCAGGGAGGTGGCAGGAGAAGGTGCAACCCCATGGGGAAGGAACTTGCCTGGGGTGCAAGAGGTGCTGCTCTTGTCCAGCTGGGCTTGGGCAGGGAGCTGCATTCCATTTATGCACTCCTCTCTTCCCCCATCTGTAAATAGGATGGGAGATGATAACTTTCCTTACAGAGAAGCTGTTTGAAAACGTTGTTACTTTCCACTGAAAGCTAAATCTGCTTGGTGTCATTGCTAATAAATAGGTGAGTGTTACCTGATTCCATTAGCAGGTTGGTTTGCCTCCCACAGTGAAATTCAGTCTCTCACAGTGCAGGTCTTGCAAAGTTCAGCATGCAATTTCTGCATCACCAAAGAGCCAACATGAAACCCAAATGAGACACAAGCCTTGCTGAGGAGCTTGGAGGCCAGAGCCTCCAGAAGTGCTGTGACACTTCCAAACAGGAGCCACAGCATCTGAGGTGTCTTTACAGGCTCATGAGTCTGCTGGACCCATAAATTATGAAAAATCAGAAAATGTGCAGCATTATTTCTTGGAAAGGGAATGCAGTTTCTCATTTGCTTTTTAATTTTCTGTATCAAGATTAAATGTACAGTAACTGAACTGACTGGAAAATGTGTGTTAGTAAATACTAAATAACAAATGAGACCTCAAATAGCAAGAAAAAGTATTTTTCAGACACTGATATGCTTTTGTCTAGCTGTGTTTTGTCACTGGTACTTAGCAGAGAAGAAAAAATAAAACTGACTTCTGATACTATTAGGTGTTATTCCAAAATCTTGCAGTTGAACATTTATTTCTGCTGATGTAAGACAGGTATTTAACTCTGTAAAAGGTTGTATCTGAACTCTGCAGGAGTTCTTTTGAGAACTGAACTGATTTTCCACTTTGAAACTTTTGAGAACTGATTTCCCACTG
Organism: Passerina amoena; assembly: GCA_013401095.1. Taxonomy (NCBI): domain Eukaryota; kingdom Metazoa; phylum Chordata; class Aves; order Passeriformes; family Cardinalidae; genus Passerina; species Passerina amoena. The sequence continues at coordinate 314,843 of WBNP01003029.1, read as the reverse complement.
TAACCTGTTGTGTGCTATTTGTACCCCAAAAAATTAAAATTAATTCCGGATACTCAAAAAAAAAAAAAAAAAAAGGAAAAGGAAAAAGACACAGGGATTAAATGACAGAATTGCTGCTTTTCTTAGTGGCTGTTGGTACTATCATATATGCTGAAGCATTCCAACCAAGGGCATGTGGCTGCAATGGAATTTGATGTACAATCAGTTTTAGGGAACAGCCTGTGCCTTGTTAATATAATCCATAAAAGGCTTTCAGACTTCCTGAAACCAGTCCCTTCTGTTTCCAAGTCTGCATATGATCTCATAGGAAATGATCTGGGAGAGGCCAGCTAACCCTTTTGCATAATCAAGGTAGCATTGTTCTTTTAATGCCTAAAGTGAGTTGTTTCACTTTAATCCCCTTCTCTTCTGTCAACAAATCTCTATTAGCAGGCTTTGCAATGATTTTGGTGGCATTACAAAAGAGAATAAGTGGGAAGACTGAAGTGTGATTTGAAGCCTGATCTCAGTAATGTCATTCATTTACTTTGTCACCCTTTGTCTCAGCTATTTCAAAAATCCTAAACCCAGTGAAATTTGGAAGACTGAAGTGCAAACACACAACACAAGTGGGCAAGGTTTATTTTGCAGAGGGCTCAGAGGCAGGTGAGCAGCCTGAACTATGCCAGGTTTCAGAAAGGGCAGTAGGAGCAAAACTGCAAGGAAGATATCTGCCCTTTTATAAATGTATATATATATATATATATATATATAAATGTTTTAATAATTTTTGATATTGTAAAACCTCTCTTGTGGACATTAGCAGTAGAAAAAAAAAAGTGAAGAAAGTGAAAGAAAAATCGTCTTGTATTGGAGCCCTTGAAAACCTTGCTCTTTACACAAACCCAGAGTGCCTCATGCAGTCCATGTTCTTTTATATCCTTGGGATACCCAGGATTTCCTCAATATATTTAGCCCAAGAAGGGAAACACTCCAATGAGCTGCTGTCCCTGAGAGCCTTGTAGGGCAGCGAGCCTGGACCTTCCCTGCCAGGGCAGGGGGAACAGAGGCTCTGGGCTCTGTGACTGTGCACAAGTACAATTATGGTCTAGTCCATGTCAGTAGGCTGAACCAGCTGCCTAACTAACTGGCTGGAGTTAGAGTGAGCCTAAGCAGAGGGCTCTGTGGCACTCTGCTTGCTGCAGAGTTGTTAAATTTGGCACTCTGCTCTGGGCTCCGCTCAAACATTTTCTTAACCATATTAGGATACGTGGAAATTGGCCAGCCTTGGATGGACTTGCTGCTTGTGCTCATATTTTATAGAGTAGGCAGCCACTGCTTTGCTTGAAAGCTAGCAGGTTTGATAGAATGATACAACACAAATGGACAACTAGCAGGTTTGCTAGAATAACACAAATGGAAGAGGAAGTAAGCCTGTCTTTTATTTAGTCATGTTGGTATCAGCACAAAATGAATGTAGTATCATAAAATTGTAGCAGAGCTAGGAGTAATTTGTAATTGTTGTAGCAATTGTAATTGTAGCAGGGCATGGAGAGAATAAAATATTATTTTTACATATACTCCGAACTCATAAAATTAAGGTACATCACAAATTATTCTGAATCTAGGTTGGTAAATCCCCTCACTGGCACAGCATATGGATTTACCAGGTTAAAACCCCCTGAACCTGCCTTCAGTTGATGTTAATTTGTGAGGACCGGGTCTTTATTAGTGATATATACCAGGTGAGGGGGTCTGAGTATTGTAACACGTCAGAAATCCAGGCTCACTCATGGGCCCTCCTCTTAACCAGGTCCAGTACTACTTCTGTCAGCTGAGAAATTTGCAGGGATGGTCCCTGAGGTTTACAAAGCCATGCACCATTGACAGTTTTAATAAGCTAAGTTTATATTTGGAAGTGAATGCTCTAAGGTGGCTGAGGATAAGCAGTAGAAAAAAAAATCTTTTAGCAGTAGTTCAGTTTTCCACTGCATTGTAGGATTTGGTGTTTGGAAGGCTACAAAACCACTTGTGTGAAAGATATTGCCCAGGTGAAGGCTTCTCTGGAGCCATGGACGAGGACTGAAAGGTTCATGAAGTATTTAAAAATTGTAAGGAGGGTATGCATAGGTGCATGAGTTCCTGGGGTAGGAGGGAAGGGATTTTATGACTTTTTCATGCTTACATCACAGTAAAACAAAATAAATAGAAATGCAGCCTCAATATTGAATCCACTTAAGGGAAATGAAGAAGGAAGCGTTTCTGTTGGTTTCCATTTTAGATCCATTACAAAAAGGACTGCTGTAGGGCTCTAATTCAATGCAGGAAGCATTTCTATGGAATTTTGGCATTAGATGGACTTCCCAAGAACAGCTACTGTCCAGAAGATATTCCAGCTAAAATCTTCGGAGAGCAGTTTGAAATGTTGGCACTATTTCATCCGAGGTCTGCTCCAGCTTGAGCTAGGAGAGGAACAGAGGAGGCTCTGATTTGGATCTAAATGGCTCCTCTCTACACTGTCCAGCTTGCACATAAAATGTCCAAACAGAAGAACACCCCAACCAAGCAACACCCCCAAATGACCCCTTATAAAGAATATGAGAGAAAAAAGGTTGTACAGAACTTGTATTTGACTGGACTAAGATATATTTTGAACCACAGGCAGGAGCAGAGGGCAGTGAGAGGGGAGGTTGTGGCAGGGGAACGTGGCACAGAAACAAAGGTGACCTACACTGCACTTGTGGCAAGTACAGCCTGGCTTGGGTGGCTTGGAGCAGCCTTAGCAGAAATTCTTTCTGCCACAGCTAATTCGCTTATTACTGAATTACTTGGCATCTGCATGTGGACCTTTCCCAGATTTAATCCTAAACCACCAGGACTGGGTTGAGCTCTGTGGGCGGATACAGGAATATTCAGCAAGATGCTTTGTCTTCAGTTTTCCCATTTGGATCAAGCTGCCCGAGAGAGCCAGATTAGGTTTTGTTATGAATTTGGTTATTTGAGGTGCATTTGGATGTCAGCAACACATACAAGTGACCAACTAAATGCAATTCAAGTGCATACAAGTGATCAATTTAATTAAATGTGATTCCTGCCCGAGGGAGTGTTTCCAACTGACCCAAAAATAGGCCTGTGCAGAGAGGGAACAGAAATGTGGACTGCCTTGTCTTGAGGTCTTAAATTCTCTTTAGGAGAGGGCTGGCTTTGGAGCCTGGTCTCCAGAAAAGGCTTCCAGTGGCTGACTTGCTAAATCCTGCTGTGATCTAAATATTAATGGCATTCCTACAGGCAGAAGAGTTTTGATTTGAGCTGAGGAGGTTGTGTTCTAGACCTTGCCTCCTATTTTATGTGCTTAAAAGGCAGCTATTTTGAAGCACTGCTAAATTGTTGTCCACCTTTGT
>WBNP01003029.1:246464-311453 GCA_013401095.1 Passerina amoena | reverse complement strand
TGCCCTTGGGACAGAATAATGGTGTTGCTTTGGATGTATTTTTTTTTTTTCTATATGTGGACTTCCATATGCCTGTGGCATGTAGCAGAGTGAGTTTAAGAGTTACTACTTTTGAGGACAAAAGTCCTCCTTATTGCTATTTTTCCTCCCCTATTCTCCACTCCCTATCCTTTCTATTTCAGAACTTTAATCACCTTGCCAAGAATTTGAGTAGCTTGAATATAAAAAAAAGATTGTTTTATGACTCTTAATAATATGTGTCAATGTGCACATGAAGTTAAAAATGCATCTCATGCTCCAGACTGTAAGCTGAATGCTAAGGGATACAGCAAAAGAATTTATCCTGTTTTATCCTACTTTAATTGCATGATTTGATAGGTAAATTGTGGATTTGTTTCATCTCTTTACAAATATCTTCCAGCCATTTTTGGAGACAGAATGCTGATGCTGATTGAGTGGTAGCTGTGGCTGATACCAACTCATGTCATGCTTGTGATCCAAACAAGAGTAACAGATCAGAGCTCTGTAATAATAAGCAAAGGAATTTCATAAACAAATTCAATAGGTGGGGAAATTCAAGTGAAAGCATTAGTGGTTAAGGAGAGAATTTCAAGGATGGGAAATAGGTACTCAGTGAAAGTCAAAGCTGGTATCTGTCCATTGTATTTCTTTAAACATTCAGATTATTTAACTTTAAGGAAAAGGAATTGAATCAATGGACTTTAAAACTGTATGCTTGGCAAAAAAAAAAAAAAATAAAAAATTCTGCATCTTGGGTTCATTACACTTAGACAAGCATCTCAATCTGGCTTTAGATGGGGGTTTTGTATGGTGGGTCGATTGTTATCTATGATTAACAATGTCCACAGTCAAAGTGTCTTGGGTTCTGGTTTTGTTACATCTGTCCTCGATTTTTGATACCTTCTGGCTCTGAGGATTTGCTGTCTGCCAGGTGAATCCTTAGGAACCTTTGCAAGTGTCTCTGTGGAGAAAGTGATAACCCTGCACTTCCTCTGTGCTGTGCTCTTGTGAGGAGCTGCAGCTTCTGCTGTTCTTGTGAGCACACACAGGCAGCACTTGGGCTGAAAATGGCAGGTAGTATTAAAAGATATATTAAATAATATAGAAGACTGGGAAAAAAAATTGTTGGTGTCTAATCCAGTTCATTCTATTGGCCCAGAGCAGAGTTTACTATTTTAAGTGATTTTTGAGTGGTGTATTTTGTTCTGGAAGTGTCCCATGCAGAGCTTTGCAGTTTGCCTCACTTGACCTGCTACAGTGCTTAATTATCCTTCCCTTTACACAGTTTTCCCAAGGGTCTTAATTGATAGGGAAGTTGCTGGTGTCAAGGGACAAAATCAGTCTCTGTTGCTCCATTTGAAGCACATTGCATCTTCTCCTGCCCTCAGGGGATGTGAAGGGTTTATCATTCTCTGATATATGTGTGAAAATCACTGGTTTTTAGCCTTGGCAAGCCTGACCCTTCCAAATTCCCCATGGGCACCATGTTTCCTGGAGCTTTGGGAACTTTGCCTGCTCTCTTCCAATAGTTCCCCTATTTCCTGAAGCAATGTGTACCTGTGGATGTATTCAGGTTTCCAGCCAGGAACTGAGCAGTACCCAGGAGGGAAGGAGTGCTGTTTGTAGCTGCTGTGTTTGCAAACATATGACCTGAGTGTGATGTGCCACCAGCCCTGTGTTATAGCTTTTTGACTCCTTTTTTTTTATTTTATCTGTCAATTACTGCCTCAGTAAAACATTACTTAGTGTTTGTGAAAGCAATTACCAAGCCAACATTGTATTTTTTGGAGAGATTTAACCCACAAATTGAGACTGCTCAAAACTGCAAATGGCCTAATTTTGCATGTTCTGGCTACTTGTCTCTTGACTTGTAATTCTTAGCTTTCATGGGTTTTTTAAAGCTATTAATAGAGAGATTTGTGTCAATGAGTATTGTCAGTGATCTCTCTGGTCAATGGCTTGGGCTGCCTGATTTATTCAGCCACATCCAGATTCATGGAATAGGTCAGGTTGAAAAACAAAATACACTGAAATAGGGAGGCAAGCCCTAGAGCAAGGAGGGGAATGAAAATGCATGCATGAAATGCTTCAGTGAGGCTCTTGCAAGTGCTTAGAAAAGCAATTAGAGAAACACTTGGAAGAGCAGGATGTGTCTGGAGCCAAGTTTCTTCAACACCTATGGGTGTGCTTCACATTAATTTTTAATATCTGCTTTTAGAAATCTTGAGAAAGAAGAGGTAATGCCATGACAGAAGAACAAACATATTTTGGTGAAAGTAGAGTGAGTCCTGTGGAAGATATCTTGTTATTAAAACAAAAGCCACCTCCTTGCATGGAAGAGGGACAGCTTAAAGCAAGGTGCTTGCTCCTCTAATCCCCCTTGCAACACCATGACTTAAAGACTTTGGAGTCTTTGAAATAAATTTCCCATAGCTGTGGGAGAATCATCCTGATCTCCTCCAGCCTGGCTTCCTAAATGCTCAGGTGGTTGTTGATGAAGAGGAACAGGTCTTATAAATTCCCTGAAGAAGTAAATTGAGAACACCTACGTTGGTGTACAATGAGATTGTCAGTTCCTGATTGCCAGGGTTTGAGCTTGCTGAATTCACAGCAGCACATTTGGAGGGAAGGGTTCATCACTGTCCTGTAATGCCAAGCTGTTCTTTCAGTCCAAACCAGCTTTTTCCACTGAGAGGGGGAATGAAAAAGAGTGCCTGTCAGTGGAAATATGCAGTACAGAAAACAGCTTTGGAAATACAAGGCCTAGGAAATATAAAATTGGGCCCATTACTGTCATGAAGCATAATGGTGATAATTCACAATGGATCTGTCACTATAATGAAGTAGAGGAAAAGCTCTAATCCCCTGAAGAATACAAGGGGTGTTTTATATTATTTGCCCAGGTGTGGGTGTGATGGATGGGGCCAGATATCCGTGGTGTAAATCTATGGGGTCAATGTGGGCAAAGCTGAATCTGGCCAAGAGTCTCACAAGAGACTTCCTAAAGGGATGAGCTTTATTGTGTTGGTGACTTCCCAGCCACAGCACTCACCTTCAGAACTTATCCAAGCTTACCTCTGAGGGTGATAACTGATACACTGCATTTTCACAGTGCTAGGAAAAGGAAATACCTGCTGTTTCAAACCTTCCCATGCACTCTGTGGGTAAGGACATATGTTTTTAAACTCACCACCTTGTCTTTCTTTTGAATCTGCTGGAAATTTTCTATCTGAACCTTAAGAATATTTTGTGCATGGTACTGTGGTGAATGTGTAGACCTTAGCTGGGTGCTAGTTATTGTTTATAGAATTCTGTTTGTGCATTTACAAAATGGTAATTGAAATCCATGGAAACATGAAATAAAAGTATGTTTTGAGGCAGGATCTGAATTACAATAAACATATTGATAAGTCACTTGTGCAAAGGTAGATATTTGTTTTCCTCTTCACAGTGAAACAGAAGTGTAAACACAGAGCACTTACTTAGTAATGTAATATCTTATTTTTGTAGATTTGTGGAATAAAAATCAAGTGTTTTCCTTTTCCCTCCCCACCCTTTCCTCTGGGGCATTGTTAGAGTCTGTCTGATCCATAGAGACCTGATCCTAAGGAGCTGAAACATTTTTTTCTGGAGTTAAAAAAATAACAACAAAACCTGGGTTTGGTCATTTCCCCAAGGCTCAGGAATGCTAGTGATGTCACTTTTCTTTCCTCAGAGCTGCCCTTAAGAGTTCATCCCTGTTACAAAGGCCATAATGGGTATTCAAGAAACATTTCAATAAAACTGTGGCAGCTGAAGTCTCCATCTCATCAGCTGGCCATGGTTCAGTGATAAATTGTCCATGAGGGCTCATAGTTGGTTATCCTTAATATTAGAGGTGAAGTAGTGCTCTTTCAACAAAGAGGGTGTGAATGAAGGAAATTAACTGCTCACAGTTCCCACGTGGCATGAAAGCCACTCCATCTCTGCCCTGAAACCTCTGTAAACACCCACTGAAGTCTTGTATGGCATCAATTGTGGATTTCTCATGTTGTCATTCCATAACCTATACCTACTCTTGAAAGCTGATTTAGACGACTAAAACAGCAATGCAAAAAGGGAAAAAGAATATTTTTGCATGCCTTATGAGAGATAACAATGAGACCTCAGATACTATTGTCCCCGTTTTTGTAACTTACTGCCTTGGAGTTGGGTCTGTTGGATCAGTGTTAACAGAAGGGATTCCTTTCATCCTGCTGGGAGAGGTGTCAGTGTTGTGCTGCTAGGAAAAACAAGTTGAGTTGTTGAATGAGATTTAGGTAAGGCTGACATTAGGCTTGAATGCCATGGCTCCTGTAGATGTGCCAGAGGATTTTCCTGCCCCTAAATACGACCAAAGTAAAAGCTAAAACACGTGGTTACTCAGAAAACCTCCACAATGGTGAACACTTGGCAAATAGATGGATTGGTTCTTTGAGGATTGAAGTTATCCTGTCACTGTTCTATAGCTTTTCCACCTCTCATGTGGGAGCTAGCAAAGATGTGAACTCCCTGGGATTTGATGTGGCTCAGAGGGAAGGAGCATGAAGCAGATTGCAGCATGTTGCTGAGCTCTCTCTGTTTTAGGTGGGTTGTGCAGTGCTGGCATGATTCACCCTGGAGTTTGTCTCAGGCAACCTTCTGGTTCCTCTCTTGGATCCTGCATATTTCATGGTTGATTTAGCTGGGTTCACAGGGCTTTCTGTAAACCATGGAGTTCTAGGGAGAAATTTATGGGTTTGAAAGAATAACCAGCTTTGTAGGGCAAATGGCACTGTCTCTGATTACTGTATGAAAGGAAGTTTTGGGTTTACCACTAATTGCAGATAAAAATTAATATTTGTGAAGGAGACACGTATGATTTATTTATAAGTGTTTTCTGTTTCCATAATGAAATTTCCTTTGGGTTTAAGTACAGTCATTTGGAGGAAAAAGCAGAGGTCTGTGGCTCATTAGTTTCTGGTGGTTGTCAGAAGCCATTAATCAATTGCCCCTTTTACCAACATAGGTCCTAATTCAGCAAAGCATTTAGGCACAGGCTTAACTATAAGCATGTGTTTCAGAGCACTTTGCTAAATCAGGGCTTTAATGTGATTCAAGCTTGCTGCATTTTTCCCCAAGTCTAAGTTTACCCCGAAATGACAGGAGTCACCAGTACATCAGCTGAAGTGTCATGTGCCTTCCTCACCTGTCTTTCTACATAGCCATATGCAAGGGGGGAAAAAATGGGTCAATTTTCCCCTCATCTTTTTCAAATCTTACCTCAAAAGGAGGCTGCTGTCCTGAATAGTAGGGCATGTGAAGTAGCAGCAAGCCAGGACCAGGAGGAGTGAATGTGGGGAAAGCAGATTGCTTTCTCTCCAATCTCTGTTTTTGCTAAAGGCTGCTTGGTTATGAGGAGGAAGGAGGAAGGCAGCAGATCCATTTTTTGATACAGCCAGATGAATCCTGGTATGCAGGCTCTAATAAATCTAGGTGTAGAGAATGCATGCATCTTCATCTACAGAGGGGACAAATTCAAGTTCCCCTCACTCTAAAATTCTCCCAAGCGCTTCTCCTACTCTTGTAAAAACTGTGGTGTGACTTTCAGCAGTGACTAAAGGTCAAGAGTGAGGATTCTGTGCTCAGTCCAAGTCTTGTCCTCTTTGGCACCTGGAAAAGGATGCAGCCCAGCCACAGCTATCCTGCAGAGAAATTCCCTGGAAAGGAGCAAGCAGCACCTCCAGTGCTGCTGTAATAATGGCAGCATGACTGCCCCCTCCCACCATGTCCACCTTTCTCATTTTTTATTCCAGTAAGAGGATCAAAGGGACCTGGTTTTGTTTTTTTTTTTTTAAATTCATGCATGATTCATAATTTAGGAGAGGTGATTGAGAGCTCTCAGAAATTACAGCAGTTACTAGACCAATACAATTTTTTATGGTTCAGCAGGAAGTTGCATATCTTGAGAGTAAAGGTAACCAGCCTTATAATCCCTTCAGGAGTTGTTTGGCACAGAAGAGAGTATAGCTTTTGGGCAATTTTTCCCCAGTCTGTGAAAGCCAAGGTGACATCCATGTGTCACACACAGTCTTGATTAGTTTCAGACTTTGCAGTAAGGATGCTGCCTGTTGAATCAGCAGAAGCACTTTTTGAAAAATATAGGTTTCCTTTGGATTTTCTCCTCTCAAATGTTGCTGTCACTCCAAACGATTTTGCTTGTGAAGCCTGACATCATCTCAGCCTGAGGTTGTATATGGGAAGGGAAATTACTTCATTGCTTCATGTTTCCATTTTCTTCCCTTTCTGCATTTGACAGCAGCAGGAGCACATGATGGAATGGTGCACAGAAACCTTTGCTGTGCACATTGCACAGATGGGAATGACAACTGAGCTTTGGCTCTCAGGCTGGAGCAAGGTCTGTGTTGCTCCTAATGGACCTTGACTCCAAAGCACGCAGTCAATAGATTAGTGTGGAAAATTTTGCGTGCTTCCTTTGACTTTCTATTGGTATTCTTTCTATCCCGGGGAGAAGAAACCAAAACACTTTCTATTTTCTGTATTAATAGTTTTATACCACACTTAGGGGGAGCTTAAGCACTGTTTATGTTGAAAAGCATTCCAAGGCCTCAAAGACTTAAAATCTGATCAGATGAGAATCAAAGGGCAGCAGGGGAAGAAGCAGCATTGAGGTAACCCCCTGTCCCCAGTCTCACCCCAAAATCATGTGACAGACAGAGAAGTTTCATCCTGACTCCTAGGTCACAACTTTCTCCTGCTGGTAAAAGGATGTTTTTAATAGGCTTTGACTGATAATGGTGGCATTCTTTGTTTCTGGAACCCTGACAAAAAATTGTCACCCTTGCCAGTTGTGGGATCTTTTTGATAAAGCTTGTTTCGCCACTCTAGAATGAGTTACCAAGACAGGCAAAAGCATAGGCTTTCTGTGGTATGGTTTTTAAAAATTATTTTTTACTTTGGAGCATGCGCCTCTGAGTGATTTTGGTTTCAGAAAGTTAAAGCAACACTTATGGAAGTTTTAAGATAGCTCTCTTTTTTTTTTTCATGCTTTGATCGTGCAGTTACTTGGAATCCCTCATTGTCTTGTGCTTTTTTAATGTGCAAGAAGTTTAGGGGGCTCCACATCTCTTACCTCTATGACTTGCTAAGCACAGTGTGTTTGAGAATTGCAGCTTCATCAGGAGCAAAAACTGTGGCCTCTGAGCAAAACTGTCCTTACAGATGCTGAGCAAATATAGGTGGTCTTGGAAAGTGTGAATCTTTAGCCATTCATTGAAAGTACTTGACAACAGCAGAGATTAGATCTTGAGAAATTAACTAAAATAAAATGTCTGTGGTTTTTTCCCAGTCTATGAAGTTTAACAAAGGAAAAAGGAAAGGATGGTCAGGCAACAAAAGGAGAAATGGTGGGATATGTGTGATTAATACAGTTTTAACTTCGCTGTCTGTGATGAAGCTATGCAGTGATGAAGTGGATGTATTCTGTGATTTATTTTCTTCTACTTTAAAGTAGTGGAGCTCTAAAAATGACTAATGAACCTCTTTTCAAGGTTCATATCTATGACCTAATTCATGTGTGCAGGAATCTTGTCTTCCTCTTAACTGCTGCATAAAGTTGAGGGTTGCTCATCTACAGAGCATTAGAGGCCAAAGCAGAGACCCTGGACAAGTTCCAGCACTAATAACTGCATTCCAGTGGAAACAGGAATCAGATGTACACATAGCACATCATAGGCTAATTGGCAGATACTATTTACCATATGTTAATTGCAAGTTGTATTAGAAGCTATGATGTTGATTAAGGCAGCAATTAGAGCAGTTCCTTGTAAGATGCTGAGTTTTTAAAGATAATTGTTCCAGTGGATGCATTTTTATCAGTGTACCATTGAAGCTTATTCTTTAGAGCAAAACCTTATTAATGTGTATTTTTCTAGTTACTCCAGAAAAGTTCCTACCTGAGGAAGTGTTCTGCTGTACTTTATTTGGACTATGGAAGATAGTATGGTGTGTGTTTGGATACTATTTTTGTGCTACATCTGTTGCAGATACATCAGTGTATATATTTAAATTGGATGCAACCATCTGTAGGCCCAAATAAGGATTTTTCTCTGAAGTTATTGGAGGTGAATATGGTAATTAATGGAGCACCAATATCCCCAGTGGAGATGCTGCTATATAAATGAAATTCAGCTTATGTCTTGTGGACAAATTATAGTCTGCAGGCTGGAAATCAGTCTTTGGATTGTGCAAAGCTTGTGAAAAGCCTCGTGTTGCATTGCCTGTGTGGTGTTTGGTATTTCATAGTAGAGGAAAGAGCAAGGGAAAACTGTTGCAACAACAAGATCTAGAAGGTGTTCTCACCCTTCAGACCAGCTGAACAGGCATAATCCTGTAGTTCCTCTCTGGTCCAGAGTGGTCCCAGGATTTTTGCTGCTGGAGACACCAGCTGCACAGCCATGGTAGTTTGTATTGTTAAGACACAGCAGTTCTCCCCCTGATTCTCATGGTTCACTTTCTTGAAATGACTTCTGGTAACTGAGCTGGCTCCCTTCACATGGGACATCTAAAGACATCCCAGAGGAATCAGAGCTAATTATCTGACTGCCCCAATGGTCCTGGTGTGGAGGTGGGAGAAATTGCAGAACCAGAAATTCACCATGGATCCTATAGCCTGTAGTCTTCAAAAATGTACTGAAACCCCTCCTTGGCACAAGCTTGTGACTGCAAGAGCACTTGCCCTGTGTCACCACACCTTGTTCATGGTACTGAGATTTCCCTCTGCATTTAAGTTGGAGAAAAGCTGATTTTCTGTCATTGTTCTACAGCCAGTCACCCAGCACCATGTCATTATAACAAGATTTTATGCTGCACAAGCAAATGTGAGGAAAAAAGCTCATTTTTCTCTTCTTGAACAAAGTACTTCACATAATCCATAGTGAACAGTGTGTATGGCTTTGAGAGAACAGTTTATATCCATTCTCTCAAAGTGGAAGGGACTCAAAGCAGAGGAAATCACCATGTTGAAGGAGAGGCTACTTTGATTTATGTCATCTTCAAAGTGTTTGGACTTCCAGTCACACTCCAAGCTCTCAAACTGAAATAACTCTATCTGCCCAGGGATTTGTCAGGGCTCAGTTGCATCTGTTCAGCATTGTACTTCTCATTGAAGTACTGCAACTTTTTCTTCCTAGAAGAAGCTGTTTGTGTATTAGCCAAAAGACTGCAGTTATAAAGGCAGGATTGAACTGGTGAAATGGTATGTGTGAGGTTTTTGGTTTAGGGCTTGTTGTTAATTTCTTTTATTTTCTTTTTCCCCTTTTTTCTGCTCTAAATTGGTGGTGTGATCCATTATTTTTTGGCTGTGGACGTTTCACCAAGGAGGTGCAGGGTGCCAAAGAGAGCAAACCAGCCCACCACTCTGCTGTGCACAACCAGGCAGCTTTTGTATTGAGGCAGGTATTTAAAAATGGAGACAAATCTGTCACATAACTAGAAATTTATTATAGACAGCTTTCTCATGAATGTCTGTCTCAAATTCTATTAGATCTGGCTTGAAAATGGAAGAATGGTAAACTCTTTGGGGGCTGAGAAATCCCTGTGTCTGTGTCAACTCCATGGAGATTTTCATGTGTTATCTTCAGAGATGTTTGGTCAAGCACAGGAGATCCTGTGGCAGTTCTAGAGGGACACCAAAGATATTCCTGCTGTTTTGTAGGCTTAGAACAAGGCAATACTTGGCATTTGTCTGAACCTTCCTCTGGTTTCTACATCCTCCTTTTCTCTCCATTATTTTAAATTATTTAGATGTCATTTATGGCTGTATAAAGAGGCCCTTCAGCCTGTGTAAAATGTATGCTTTGGTTCTGGCTCAAGCAAGGAAGCTGACACCCATGGATTTGCTGTTTCTGGAGAAGGCAGCAGTTCATCATCTTCTGCCACATTTGTCACTGCCCTCTCTCCCTTTTCAGAGCATACCACTGAAAGAATTTGACAGAAACCAGTTTTGTGTTTCTAGGAAATGAATAATTTGTTTCTTTCAGAGAAAGTGGCCTTATTTTTTTTCCCTGTAAAGAAAACCAAATAATAATACTAAGAAAGCTGTTTCACTGTTTGACATGCTGAGAGGCCCCCATGTAAGGTCTTCATTCACAGAACAGATCTGTGGCTGTACAAGTTATTTTCTTTCTTTTATAATGAGCCTTTTGTAAAATGAGAACAGAACAAACAGAGAACTCCTTCCTTCACAGGTTTGTGGTGAGAGAGAAAACTCTGAGTCACTCATTATTGCAGTGGGAATCCTATGCATACCACAGACAGAAACAAAAACTGCAACGTGGTTGAGTATTGACTAAAAGTGAGGAGAAATAGATTTGTGATTGTGTATTGCAAGGAACCATAGAGATTTAGGTGAAGAGATAATAAAGCATCACCTGAAGCCTTCTCTGTGTGGAGTTCCAGCTGTGTTTTCCTCATGCTGGAAGGCAGCTCTTTTCATTTCCCACAAATATGCACAGAGCAAAGCCATGAGTGGGACTGGGGATTTGCTACTAGAAGGATCCCTAAAACTGCTGTCCAGTTCTGGCACCCTGGATGGAAAATTCAGAGTATTCAGACATTAACTGGAGGTCACCCTGTGCCTGTGTGGGGTGCCACTGCTCTCAGCTCTGCCCAATTCCTGCAGTCCAGAGCTGCCATTCCAGGCATTGCACTGCGGCACTGAGCTCAATGGGAAAGAGTCAAGGAGCACTGCCTGGAGGAATGATGGAGGCCAGTCCAAATTCCACTGGAGGAATCCCTAGATGATAATTTTTTTAGAAGGTTTCTGATCTCTGGTGGGTAGAAGTCAAAATTAGAAAAATATCTGAGATGATGAATGGGCCAGAGGAGAACAATCTAGTTGTTCTGTTGAAAGCTGTTTGGTGGATTAAACTCAGAGCTACAGCACCAGCCATTTAACTTCTCAAACCCCCATTCTTCTCTTCTCCCCCCCATTTTCTTTGATTATCTATTTTTAATCTCCTGTTTCTGGACACACAGGTAGAATGAGCCCTGTTGCAAGAAGTATTTGCTATCATAAGGCTTTTTGTTCACTCCTCCTATCTGACAGTCAATCAACAGAGATTCCTTTTCTGTTGGTGTTGGGCCTTTTTACTAGACACAAAATCATGCAGGGCAGAATATTTGTCTTTTTGGTGCCTGAAGAGGGGAAGCACCACTGAGGATCCTGTATATACTAAACATATATTCTAAATTTAAATGAATAATGTCATAATGCCTTGAAGTGACATCATGAAGCTGGGGGCGTTGTAAGAGCTCTGGGCCTTGGTGTAATGGACTTTTCCAAGTATATTGCTAAATCTGTCTCATTTCCTTTGTGCCAATCATTCTGTACATCTTTTTCACCTTCTTTGATGCCTGTTTATCACTGCTTCTCTTTGTTTTTGACATCTTTCCATTGCTTTAATTATCCAGGTTCTCTTTCATCCTTGTGTTGTGTGTTCTGGGTGTGTTTTTATCTGGAGCACTGTGCAGATTTGTTTCTACACCTATTTCTCCTGTCAGCTTTTTTTCACTGATCTACTGGTGGTAATGTTATTTTAAGTATTCATAAAGGAGATGTAAGCTGTGATAGGTAGTGAGGCCTAATAAATTTAAAGCATTGGGGTTTGTGGAGACCAGAGATCCTCTCTGTGATTTACACCAAAAGAAATGAACCTAAACTGGTGGTACCTTCATGTCCTTGTCACCATGTGGCCGTTCTGATGGAGTTTTCTGCCATTCCAGATAAAATTATCCTGCTCTCAGCTGGGAGAAGTGTTAACTTGGCTCCCACAGCGTGGAGGAATACAGGCAGCATTTCTGCTTCATTCACAGATTCTCAGCAGGGCTGGGAAAGGAAGATGGAGAGTATTCAAACAGAAATCTGCTTTGAACTATGGTTTTGTGTATTGCAGAATAGGAGAAATTAGTGCAGTGCGTGACTATTGTTCAGTTTTGTGTATTTTGACAACTTGAAGATCAAGGAAATCCTGATTTGCCTGACAAGAGGGCTCTGTTTTTAAATACATAAAATTTAATCATCAGTCTTCTTGAATTCCACTTCGTGGATGAGTTCTGATGTCCATATGATACTTTTGCTGTTTATCAATCGAATGTGACCTTTATAGAAGGGTTGCTTTGGACAAATGGCACCAAGACACAAAATTAATAAACTCTCTGAGTATTGCTAACAATGAGAGCTGGCAGTAGGCAGCATCAACTAGTTTCCCATGAGAAACAAAGAAATATCAAAGGGCTGTAAATAGCATTCCATTTTCTGTTTGCCAGATGAAGATGGGACTTGTGGATGGTTTTGAATGTTTTACCCATTTTGGCACATGCTTGCATTTTCAGCGGCTTAAGCTGCTTGGTCTGAGATGTAAATGACAAAATAGTGCTGTTATAGGGTGAGAGAAGCCTCCCAGCATTTTAAAACAGCAAAATCACTGTTATTCTTGCTGCTGTGACTGTTCTTCTGAATAAAAAGATGGCATTTCTTAGTTTATTATAACTCCTTCCCTCTAGACAGGATATTCTGTCTTCCTCTTGCACTTTTGAGGTTTTTTTTGGTTCCCCTGTCCTGCTCAGAATTCATCACTGTACCCTCCCTCCTGTGTGAAAGGGAATGGAAGGAACCTCCCAAAGCTTTTGCTTGAGTTTGGTTTTTAGACTGAGCTGTTGCAAGCCTTGAAGAAAAGCAAAAACACTGAGAATGATAATAGAATCCTCCTCAGTAGGAAGAATTAGGAAGTTTCTAATTTGGTAGTCAAAGAGTCACCCTACCTGGAAGAGAAAGTTTAGCTGAGAAGCCTCTCTGACTTCTTCATGCAACCCTTAGACTCTGGCAGCAAGTGAAAGATAAAACCATCCCTCCAATCGTGTTTAATTCAAATAAAATCTATTCTTGCAGGGAATTTGGTGTAAAACCCGAAGAGGATGAAGCTTAGCATGGTCTGCCAGTGCCAAGTTATTTGTCTCACTGAGTTTCTCTTATTTTTCCAATCCAATTTTGTGTTGCCACATAAGAGTTAATGTTCATGGAATGTTTGTGTCATGCTTTGATGCTTGGATACCCAGAATTCATTCTGTTGTGTACTGCTGATCACTAAACTGTTGAGTTATGTTTTGTTGGGATGAGGAATAACATTTCATTTCCAAAGGCCTTGTCTTTTTCTTTTTTTCTTTCTTTTCTTTTATAGTTTGGGCATCAACGACTTGAACTCTGACTAGTTGCAGTAACATTTATTTGTGAGCCAATGTCCTTGAGACAAAACAAACACATTGCTTTGCCTAATGTGGTTATCTTTCCTATTCCAAAAAATATGCAAAGCATAAAGAAAAATGTTTTGCAACCTCGTATCCTCTTTCTCCTGTGTTTACTGTTGCATGGCAAATAATATGCATTATGGTATTTAGTTAGCTAAGCTTTTGCTCTGTGGTCAACCACAAATTTTCTCTGGAGTCAATGGAAGATTCAAATACTGGAGGAATCTGGATGTGAGTCAGCACATACTGACCAGGGCTGGGTGAAAAATTATTTCTGTCTTTAAATTTTCATGAATTCAAAATATTTCTGAAAATTCATCGGGATGCATAGAAGGAGAGTGTTAAATAGAAAAGCAGAAAGAGACACACTTCCAGTGGAATCTATTTTCAGATCTCCTTGCAAGATTGAAGGTTGAAATGCCCCTCTGTGCAGCTGGGGGTGAATATTTGGGCTTTCTTTTGTGAAAATATGAGTGCATTTGCCATCCTGTACTCTGCTGCTGCTGGTCATGACTCTCTTTATAGTTGCTCTGCACTGAATGAATAATTAAATAATTATTTTCCCTTTTTCTTTTAATGTAAGCTGGAGTGATTCCAGACACTCCAGGCAGGGAATAATCCCATTCCTGAACGCCCTTTAGGATGATGATGTGATGGTACTTCCCTGAGATGCAGGATGTACATGCAGTTATTTTGATTTCACCTTAATTCTCTTTTCTCACCCTTTAGCTTAGTGCCTAATTATTAGATAGATCTTTCTTTGATTCTCCTAGAACATATTTGCTCAGCTGAAGATGGATATTTCTACAGAAAACATCCATTTCACTGATCTGGTTTGGGGAGGTTTGCCCCATCAGCTCTGATTTGTTTTATCAGAACAATTGCAACTGCCTCTGGATGTGTGTTTCATATGAGTAATGCTCTAAAACATCTTAAATAAAATGTGTAACTAGCAAAGCAGATGGTGAATGAGAAAATAGGGGTTGGTTACGCCTGATAAGATTTTGAAATGTGATGTGGAAGCTGTGTAAAGAAGAGCTTGGTAGCAGAAACCTTTTCTGAGGTCAGGCATAATAAAAGCACACAAGAAATGGGAAAGATGAATGAATGACAAGCTGTGGGTAAAGAGGCTAATGAGGTAGTCAGCCTTTAAAAATAGTTAACCTTTGAGTCTTTGGAATGTGTGAGAATCCTCAACTGAGTCTTTGGATGCTTTGGTTTTTCTCTGCTAAGTGATTCTTGTTTGTGAAGTGAGAACTGCAAAGAAAAAATGTAAGACATTCACTGGTCTTGGACACAAACAAATTTCATAAAAACTGGGACAAACCCCTAACCAGATGTGAGCAAAAGCTGACACTTTGGTGTCAAAGAGAGAAGCAAGGCTGAACTTGGAAGGATGAACATGGCTCTGCTGAAACCTCCATTAGAAGGGCTGTCCAAACAGGGTTTTTACCCTTCACACACGTGCACTTTAGTCATGCATACTTGTACAGCTAGCACAGACCTCAGCAGCAGAAGACAAAATAATTAACAGAATTTAAAATGGTAGTCTGGCTGTTTTTAATCAAAGAGGCATTGGTGTGAGAGAAAGAGAATGCCTTAAAAATAGGTGGTTCTATGTGGTGCTGCAGATTCAACTAAACTTTATGGCCATGTTCTTTTTTGCAAAATGTATAAATACTTTTTTTGGGGGGGGAAGGAGGGGACAGAGAGGGGAGGGAGGTTAGGAAGGGAATGAGAATGAAGTAAAACAAAATTCCTTTTTTTTTTTTTTTAAATGGAATGCTAACCAATCCCTTGGCAACAAAGGCTATGTTTATTTTTAATTAAAAAATAACATAGCTGGGTTGACTTCAGTTTTCCCAGCTGCTATTCTTCCATCACAACAGCTCTCTGGCCTCTTTTCCTTTGCTGATTTCTTTCATCATTTGCACTTAGCTTGTATGTGTTACATGGATTTTATGTAATATTTCCTACCACTGAAAGCAAGACTAACAGTCTAAACAAGTAGCTGGGGCTCAGTCATCTTGATTCTCATCTGCAGTACCTGAGCATGCCCTTCCTCTTGGAAAAGTTGTAGGTGTGACCAGGATAACTTTTTTTCCATGTGTACATTCCTTGCTGCTTATATGAGGAGAGATTCAAAACTGCATTTTGAAGTTATGACTTGTAGTTCATTAAGATAAATGGAGTGGGTTTGGCAAAGCTCAGGTATCACTGAGCACACAGGTAGTGTTTGAAGGCTGACAAGGCAGCCTTGGTGGTTTTCCTCTAGATGATGGATTGCAAACTGCCAGGTTTTGCACGTGCAGTGAAAAGTTAGAAAATAGACAATGTTTGCCATGCAGCTTCATTTCCTCCATCCATGGGGCAGAAGAGGAAGAAGTCAGGGTGATGATCCATTTTCCAGCACATGATGATGAAGCTGGTCAATTATGGAGTGGAGCTGATGGTGCCCATCTGTAACAATCAATCTGCTCTCCTGAGCAGACTAAAATGTCCATATTTGTGTAGACATCTAGAGGCTCTTGAGTATTCAGGCTTGTCTGCTCCTTTCTGCAGGTATTTTTAAGCTAATTAAAGTTGAGATAGTAATGCTGCAGCCTTAAAGGGTTGGTGTAGCAAGAATGTGAACAGGAGTGAGCAAATAAGCTGGAGAACAGTAGAGTTGAGGGAAAGCAGGAAAAGAGCAGAGGAGAAAATGAGGCAAAACCATCCAGATGTGATGCAAACAAGATGCAAAAAAATTTCTGGGATAGAATAGGTGGATCTGAACTAGGTTATCCTGTGAGGAAGGTGGTAGAGAAGGGATGTCAAAAGTGAAGAGGATAATTTTTTTTCCTCCTTCTTTTCTTCCATTTCAAAGTTTCTGGAGGATGGTTCAGCAAACTGGTGTGTGCTTCCTGTGGGAACTGGAATGCTGTGTCCTTCCCTTGTTTTTGCAGTGGAGCAGCATTGGCTTGTTCCCAATTTCTTCTTTTGGAATGTAAAGCATTATCCTTTGTAAAGATGGTTTCTTTGAGGTAGTACTTAAAGATTTGTCAATTATCAAATAAAACACAGTGCTTGTAGTCAACTTAATTATTTGTCCCATGTCTTTATAGGTGATTGGAGAATTGGAATCTTTTGAGCTGAGTGATGTTGGGAAAATACTAGATTGTCTTAGCAGGAAGGAGGTAGGAATTTAGAAAGTAAAAGTTAGTCTGAACTAAAAGCTGAAATAAATCCAAAAGAAAAGAAAGTGGAACCAAATGTTTCCCTACACAAAATTTGGGAGCAACTCATTCTTAGGGTTTAATTTCGACTCCTTTTAGAAACCTTCCCCAAGGACCAACCTAGAAAATGGAAGCAAACCTTTTGCCTCATGGAGAGGGTGTTCTCCAGGGACTTTGTGCTATCCTATCTCCACAGAAAAACCCATGTGAAGGGAAGCCACAGAAGAGGTTCACATGAACCTTCCCTGCTGAGGGAATGCCTTCATTTGCACAAAGATCTTTTCTGAACTCTTTTTATTTTTATGGGAGCTGTGAGTTCCAGGATCCACAAATAGAAACTTTTAGTGCTGGCATTAATCCTGTCAATCAAAATTCTTCTCAGAAATGCCACTAATTAAACTTCCCTGAAAAGGATACAGCTCACAGAATTTTCCCTGCAGCCCCCTCTCTCCCATTCCATTAGTGTGTTTCCATTCAATAGCTGAAGATGACACAGAAGAGGAAAAAATCAGAGCTTTTACAAGAGACTTTTTTGTTGTTTCAAATTTTTTTAACTTACTTACTCTGTTTCTTTTGAGCAGATTCATTTATTTGAAACGTGAATGATGCTAGCAGCTGTCAAAATCTGTTTTAAAGCAGGCAGTTTCCATTTACTGTCTGTTGGAAGAGACTATTTTTGAATTATTATGCCGTATTTTTTATGGATTATTAACAACTTGGATTAGAGCTCTGAGCTTTCTGGAACCCCCTTCTGAAAGGGACAGCGAATTTGCAAGGAATTTGGGACTTTTTATTAGCAGTGAAGAGTTCCCCTCAGAAGCACGTTCTGGAGCAGACAGGCCTGTATCCACTGCCAGCGATGCAGGGGGGCTCATGTTCAATTTCCAGATTGAAACCAGGGATATCACCAGCTTTGGCTTTTGGATTTTGAGATGTTTTCTCTTGCAAGCACCCAGTCTGAGAGGGGAGCGCTCCCCTTCAGCCGTGTGTGCCTGGCCGTGCGTGTCGCCGCTCCGCTGGCAGCGAGGTTTACGGGAGGACAAGGGGCTGCTCTGGAACGGGCCTGGCCTGTCCCTGCTGTCCCTGGGAGAACAGCAGATCCTGCGTGCAGCAGCTGAGGAGCACAGCCCTTGGTTATTCCTGTGGTCAGCAAGTGCTGAGCAAAGCAGGAAGAGATGAGGAGTCTGGTTTTCTGCTAATGTGAATGCCACTGCTGTGTGGTTGGCAAATGGTTTCTGCTTAGTAGCACAAATGTGGCCAAAGAAGGAAGCAAGTGCTATATTGGCATGGCCAAGGATGCTGTTCCAGCCCACATCTGCTCAGATGCACACGCACTTTGCTTATTTGTTATTCTCTACTTTGAGGAATTACCATGCACAGATCTCACCATCTACTTTCACTCAGTATGAGCTGTACCTGGGCCTCCTTTTGGGTGTGTTTGACCTCAGGAAGCACTGGGCTTTCTTTCCTGTTCCATGCCAGGATGTGCAGAATGAAACCCTCTATGTAGGGCAGTCATTGTATCTGAAAGATGTTCGCTTCTGTTGAGAGAAAATCATTGTGAATGTAAGAGGAGTGACTTTCCTCTAAAATTTTATGTATTTTATAATATAATATATATATTATATAGAAGCGTGTCCTGCTACTGTCAATGTACTACTCAAGTCAGTGTAAGGATAATTGGCATTTTAAGATGGTGGAGGAGAAATTTGTCATTTTCTGAAGCTTTGATGAGTTTCTCATTAGGAGGATCTTAGCAGTGTGGCAGAAGGGAAGGAAAGATCCTTCTCCTTCACAAAACTTTTCCCCCAGGAGGTGGCTGCACCCCTCTGGGAGGTGGAGCTCAGGTACAGCAAACTGTGTTCAGCAGAGCATGTAAATTTGTCTTTAGCCTGAAGCCAGAGGGATTTGACTACGGTTTTTTAATTTAACTCAAGCATATTGCTGCGTGAGGTGTTTTTATTTTCTTTGAACTGTTGTTTTGTGTTGATAAGCTTTGTGCAAGTGTCTGGGTGAGCAGCTTACAGTATGAACACACCTCCCCTTTCCAGGTCAAATTCCTTGGGCACCTTTTTTTGGGTTTCCTAGTGATGGATGAGTTTGAGGCTTCTTGTCCCCTCCGCTGCTGGCAACACTTGTTTGCCAAATCCTGTATTGAAAAGTCATCTTCTTGCACATAGCATGTCCAAGGAAAAGTTCTAATTGCTCCCTCTGTAATGCCTTCCCACATAAATAAATTGCGTGACAACAGTGACAACATAAAAATCAAAAGGAGAAAAGTTGTTCTGGAAGAAGTGGATATTCAAAGAAATACTTCATCTAGATTATTTTTTTAAAAGGTTGTTTCCTGCTGTCATTTTCATGACTCAAGGGAAAAGAAATAATTTGCACAACAGCCAATATTGAAATCTATGGATGAAAATTCCTAGCTGTAACTGGGGTGAGATTCAAGCTTAACTCTAGGACTGTCACACACTGTGACTCTGTCACCATGGGAGTGGGGACAGGTGACAATAAAAACAACCAAACCAGGGTCTTCTTAAAGGTGCCAGTGAAAGGACAGAAATTGAAATTTAAAAAATCCATTTAGGTGTAGGGAAGGACTTTATTACTGTGAGAGATCAACACTGGAACAGATTTCCAAGAGAGGCTGTGGTGTCTCCATCCTTGGAAATACTCAAACCCCAACTGGACATGGTGCTTGGAGCAGGGAATTGGGCTAGGTGATCTCCAGAGGTATCATCTAACCTGAACTCTTCTGTGATTCTGTGAAATATTTGCTATTTTTACAGACTAGAGGATGAGTCCTTTTATCTAATAAGTTGCTAACTCAGAGTGCAGTAGGTAGACTGGGTTACCTCCTTTGTCACAAAGAATGTTCAAATGCACTTTTCAACTACTCTTTATGTTCCCACTCTCTCCTACTGATGTAATTTCATTTTCCTAAGTGGTTACACATGAAAGTGGGACTGAAACTGAGGTGTGCTATTTCCCAGATAACTTTTTAACCACCTTGCTGTCAGGTTTGGGATTGCTGCATTGTTTGGGATGCAAGGCTGAATACTTTGTGTGCATACCAGAGCTAGCTGTGCTCTAGGTGAGTGAGGACTGTCACAGGATTTTTTTCAGTGTTGGCAGCTGCTGAACCTAATGGAAAAAGGCTGCCATGGAGATCAGTAAATATATGGATTCCACCTTTGGCTCAGGCATTCTGGAAGTCACAAGCTGCTGTAGAGTATTTGTGGGAAGCACCATTATACACTTTTCCTGTCCCTGTGTTCTACTCTGAACATCTGATATTGATCACTGCTGGGATCTCGTGGATAAAACGGAATACCTGCAACACAGAGTTTGATAACTGGGCTCCATAACTTTATTTCCATTCAAAACTGCCAGGGGTAATGGAACCAGATTCATTAGCAGAGCAGAGTGCAGGGAAACCATGCTTTTCTTTGTGTGTGTATGCACAAATTTTTAACAGCCCTCCCCAACCCACATTTAAATGTCACAGGTTAACTGCTGAAAGACCTTGGATGGGATTTGTTTTCTCCAGTTTCTATAATCAAGAGAGCAGCAACTCCTGAAGTTCTTTAGCCACAAAGTACTTCTGATGAAGCATTTTTAAGAGCTTCCGATAAAAGCATTTCAGTCACTAAAATTGTGTTTAATGGCTACTGTCCTGTGTTATCTGGGAATCCATGGTTCCCAGAATTCCTACTGGGAGTAACAGTGCCCCTGTTAGCTGGAAATTGAGTGTTGAATGTGCAGTGCTGGGTGTGTGCCAAGGTCTTAATGCCATTGCACAAGTGAGAGCAGAACATGAACCTAAAGTTTATGGTCAGGGGAATTCAAAGGATTGAAGAATCAGGAAAAATGGTGCCAATTTTACCACTGAAGATTACAGCCCAAAGTTGTATCCAAACCTGAGGGATGTTTGTTGGATTGGAGGGCTTGGATTTATGGAGTCTGTTTTTTGACCTGGGCCTGAACTTCCTTCATGCTTAAGTTGTATGGAAATTACCTTTTTGTTAAATTGTTCATAACCCTTCATAGTCAGCTAACAATGGGATTGTGGTGGGAGAGAAACTTTTGGAAGGCAAGCACTGTGAGAATATTTCAGTCATTTTATTGATATCACAAGTGATGTTGAACTTGATTCAGAAAAGTGTTGGTTTAGAACAGAGCAAATTCAAGGAGAGCAGCAGAAAAGGTCTTCACAACTGTGGGAAAGAAAATGAAAATATTTTTGGGGTTGTATCCATTTTAGAAATCTTGAAGAGATTGAAAGAGAACAAATGGTCTGAAGCAGAAAAGGGCTTTTGGACCCAGGACCCTCCAAAAGCATGATCTGAATGTCTTGAAGTTATTCCTGCTGAGAGTCAAATGGGGCACATTAAACCATAGAAATGAGCAAAGTAAGATTTTCAATTTAGTGGAAAAGTTGGAATTAATTCAGTGACCCGGAAGGGCCTTGTTATTCATGAGTTGAAGCTCTGGACTGATAGAGCCTGGTCTGCTCTTGCTGTTAGCAAGTGTAACCAGGGAGAGGAAGAAGAAGATTTAAAGTTCTTGTTGCTATTTTCAACCCTGAAAATCAGGGTTGTTTTCTTACATTGTTCTTTTTTCTTATGTGCGATATGTACAGTTATGCTCACTATAAAATTGGGGTTGAGATCTCTTGAATCTAGTACTGAAACTCCTAATACATTGGATCAAATTCCTGCCTTTGGCCACCCAGTCTTTGCAATAATGTGAATTAGTGACAGGTGTCTCAAAGCCTAGAGACCAGACTGGAAAATTGTTTTTGAAATTACAGAACAGCCATTTATATTGAATCCTCAAAAGCCTGAGTTTCCAGTGAATAACCAGAAATGAATGCAAGTACCAACACCATGCTATTATCTTAAAATGACTGAAAATAGGTTGATTTTTAAATAATCCATTTCCTCTGTTGGCAGCAGATGTTCAACATGAAGGTCCTTGGTTCTAAATAGAACAGACCACTAGAGGCTCTCTGAAGGAAGCTTGCAGTTTTTATTCTTACTCTGGTGTGTCTGTACACTACCAAAGAAGTAGCTGAATGTAGAGGGAAAGATACCCCAGTTCACTGAACCTTGTTCTTTCTGCATTTTCTGGTGTCCATTGTGGGTTTCTACCAGGTCACCCAGAAATTTTTCAGGGTGGGAAGTCCATTCCAATGCATGGCAACCCTTTTAGGGAGCCACCTAATATTCTCAGAGAGCTCCTCCTCATGCTCCAAGAAGTTTTGAGTGTCATTGGCTCTTTTAGAGTTGACTGCTGTTTGTATAATCATCTCAGGGTTTCTTTTTTCCCCTCCTGTACCTTTATTCCTGCAAAGTGAATTCTGTTTGCCTGTAGAAATTCACTGCTATGAACTCTTTCCCCAGTTTGTAGTACTGACTTTTAAATTTGATTAAACTGAATAGTATTGCATCATCTACAGACTGTCATCTTACTGTTTATCTGCTTTTGCAGAGTACTTTTTTAAACATGTTTTATACTGCAGGGAATATCCTAAATCCTTAGGAGGGTGTGCTGGAAACACGTCTGTGCTGTGAAAATTCACTGCTGGTCAGACAGTCTGTTTCATCTTGCTCTAACAACAAGAATCTGTATAAGCTTCATTTCTTAAAGATGTTTTATTGACTGATTTGGTTAAGAGATATTGGGAAATCAAAATCTCCTCTGTCAAATTGTAATTTCTAGAGCTTTTGACAGTGGGTTTTCTTGGTGTCTTAAAGCTTTGAAAGTTTTATTTCATACCTAAAAAAACCCCTGGCTTTCTAGGAGTGTCATTAAAGAAGACTTAACCAAAGAAAAATGAAGAATGCAGAGTAATTATGCCTTTGCTAAATAAGGTTCTTTTTTTTCTGTTTTTGTATAGAGTTCACCTCGTTTTTCTGGAGTCGTCATTTTGATTCATCAAGCAGCTGGTTTGTTACTGAAAAGCTCAGAATATTTCCTCTGATTGCCTTCCTGTGAGTATGATCAAAGAAGTTACCTCAGACTTCCTTTCCTGTCGTATTCAGAAGCTGGGGGGTTTGAGGCTTTTTTTTTTCTTGTGTGTTTTCTTATTTCTTTGGAGGCTGTTCCAAATTCCTGTGAAAATCAGTGGAGAACCCTGCAGCAGACCCTTGGCTCCTGTCCCTCTAGTGCCACTGACACCATTGATTACTTTGTTCAGAATTTGTAGTGGATTTAAAGCATTTCACATGGAATTTTACCTTCAACTCAAAAATCATTGTGTTTTACAGTAATCATTTTGTTGGTGTATCACCATTCTTTTAAACGTTCTGTTTCTCCACTGGATTTTAGCAAGTTTTGCCTTGCAGTGGGAGTCTTAAATCATATTTATTTGTGTTATGATCATGTGCTGGAGTGCTGCTATCCTGTTGTGTCTTCTTTTTAGAGCAAGCAGTCTCTGAGAACTATGTGAGAGACCAAGTAACTGTGTTTACTGACCATTTACAACATGGAACACTTAGACCTTTTTTTTACAAACACTGTTCTTTCACTGCCAGAGCAAGTAAGGGCTCACAAACCATTTAAAGGAAGTGTTTATAATGTGTGTAAACCTTAGCCCCTCAATATACGGAAATTCCAGGCTGGACACAAACTGTGGACTGGCTCTAAAGTTTAAGGCAGTGCCTGTGACAGCAGAATGATGGGTCAGAAATATTGCCCCAGCATTGAGTCAGCTCCCTTAAATACCAACATCTTCAGTCAATTCAGGGTATGAGGAGCTGCTGGTCACTGGTGGGGGACCACTTTGTGTGCCTGAGCCTCCTCTGCCCCTCTTTTTTTGGCAAGAGCAGCGTGGAGGAGGAGACAGACACAGCAGAAGGCAGGACACTGCATTGCCTTCCCTCCCCATCAGGATTGCTGGGTCCGGGCCCATTTCAGCTGGTTTTGTCATCATCCTTGGGGAAGCAAATTTAACTTTGTCTGCACTTCTGGGAAGGTTTGTGCAAGTGCTGAATGGGCTGATAATCGTTGCAGGCTGTTCTCTGCCCTGGTTGTTGTTTTGCAGTTCTGTGTTACTTTCGAGCCTTCGGCGGGAGGAGTGTTTAAAAGTGAAGCCAGATGCAATCTGGTATTTCCAGTTGTAGGAAATGCTGATGTTTCAAAATTAGGATTTCTTTTCGATTCAGAACCAGCCAAACTGTTGTGGAATTTCCCATGGAACACTTCTTCCCATGAGATGTCTAGCTTAAAGCTCCCACATGCTTCCACAAGTAGTGCGTTTATGAGGTATTTAAATTCCTTAAAAATATGAATCCAGACAAAGAAGGCCATACTGTCCAAAAGCAAGTGGGGTCAGAAATGTAAGTCCTTTTTCCCTGTGTTAAGGATTGGATGTTCAAAGAGAGCAGTGACTGCCCTCCAGAGTGTTTCTGATACCTCAGCAGTTGGAGTTGTATCTGTAGGCAGGTGGTGAAAGAAGGCACTTCAATCCCTCAAAACTGAGGCTGAGCTGGGGCTGGTTCCTTATTTTGGTTCAGAAATTGCATCTGAAAATCCATCCTCTAGGGACTCAGTCATCCTCTCCAAGTGTAAGATGCAGGTTAAATGTCACCTCTCTCACTTCATCCTGAAGTCCCTCTGGTACTTGCCCAGCACTTGTCAAGGTGACAAAAGAATTCTGTCACAAGAAAGTGAAGTAAAATCTGATAATATTTTCCATACTTAACCTCCACTTTCACATGGCAAAGCTGGCTGAACAGGGGGATGAGCTTTAGGGGGTGTGAATGAAAATACCATGGAATAGGCCATTAGTTGCCTTTAGAAAATCATTAAAGCAAATGTTGTGGACCAATACACTCACTTGGAAAGGAAAACACCAGCATTATCTCTGTGCTAGAAATGAGACACATCTCTATCTGGATATAAAGGGCAGTAACAGTTTAGTATTATCATGGCAGTCCTGCAAAGTCTTCTGTTAGTTTTTGAATACAGTCAAACCTGAATTTGGAAGGCAATCTGACATCCTTATATGAATTACTTTCAAGAATAAATGCTACCCTCAAAGGTTAAGGTTCAGAGTCACTGGGTAGGGATGATTGTTCCTTATTTTCCCTTGGAAATGTTTGTTTTGTTGAAAGATGTTTGCCATTAGGAAACATTGTGTAAGAATGGGTTTGGTCAGCTTTTCTCCTAAATAATATTTTAGGAGAAAAGCATTTTTGTAGAGTCTCTGAAGATATTTTCTATGGCTTTGTGAGGTAAAGTTAGATGTAGGGTCTTCCTTCTCTCATCCATCCTCTCTGCTACTTGGAAAATCAAGTTTGCCCAAGTTTCCCTGTAACTTCTGGGACCTCAAGTGACCTCTGTGTACCGCTGTGGCAGTTTTTGGGAAAAGCTCTTTTGAGAGATGAGAGCCTGGTGGGTTTTGTGTTGCTGAGGAGGTGTTACAACTGCTTGGAGTGTTTTTAAACAAAGCCAGAGCATCATTTATATATAGAAAGTTATTATTCATTTAAGGGTGAACCCAAACAAGTAATCCTATTGTGACTCATCCCAAGTTCTGGGTGAAAAACACTTTCTATTTTCCAGAAATTACACTACCTAGGAAGTGTAAAGTGGACACACTGGGTAGCTGAAGAGAAATCTGCTTCTGACAAACCATGCCTTGTCAGACAGAGGTTTAAGAACACTTGAAAAAAAAATACTAAAAGAATTCTGAACAAGCAGAAAGATCATATGTAAGGGCAGAATCACTGCTGTGCTTGGGGTGAAGGGAGTGGAGTTGATTATTTGCATCTTCTCAGTAGGTAGGGAGCAGATCCAGCTCACTGGAGAGGAGGTGGCAGGAATGTGCTGCACTTTGGCTCTGCTCACTGGCAGGGAGTCCATCAGGGAGCAGTGACAAGCAGAAGCTGTGTCTTTGTCCTCTGTGCAATATTGCCCTTC
This sequence comes from Passerina amoena, assembly GCA_013401095.1. Classification (NCBI taxonomy): domain Eukaryota; kingdom Metazoa; phylum Chordata; class Aves; order Passeriformes; family Cardinalidae; genus Passerina; species Passerina amoena. The sequence goes on along the minus strand of WBNP01003029.1, from coordinate 285,963 downwards.
TAAGTCAGGCAATGCATGTGCTGAGGGAAAGACGGGCTGGGAGCTGGGGTTCTTCAGTCTTCATTGAGAACTGCTCTCCCTCAGCCCCATCACAATGAGCTCTCCTGTCACTTAAAAACTGCATTTCTGTTGCTGCTGCTTTGATCTTCCCGGGGCCACTGTTGGCTTGGTGTGTGTAACTTCACAGAGCACAGCAATCTCTCTCTGATAAATGGGGCCAATTGTTCAGAACCCTGATAATAATTACACTGTGCAGCAGGACACAGATTTTCCTTGCCTACACTTTGGTGATGCTTTCAAATCATCACATGCCTTGGCCCAGTATTTCTATATAATGTGGAAGTGAGAAATGGGTGAAATTTTGAAGAGTATCTTGTCTCCAGCTCATGTTGGATACTCAGGTGTTGTGCTGGGGTAGCCTCAGCAGTGCACCACCATTGTTAGATGTTGGTATGAACTGAGCTTGAACTCCCAGTCTCTGGAAGCTCCCCATGCCTATTTTCCAACAAGAGACTGATTTTTTTGCAACTTTTTCTCACGTGAGCTCTGTGCGTTTGGAACTTTTGAGTCTTTGGCCTGACTCTCACTTTCACTCGAGCCCCTTTGCACAGTTAAGGCATTCTGCTGCAGGGGTCTTAAAATGAAAGTAGATGGCATTTAATAGCTTAAATGAGAAACAGGTCCCCTAAAAAAGTAAGTGAAATTGGTCTTCCCTAAATTGTTGGGTGCTGACCTTGAAAAAACCCTTACAGTGTCTGCAGGCAGACTGGAATCTGGAGAACAGATACCCCAAACTTCAAGAGATTACCTGAGGCAGGGTTTTTTCTGCTCTTCTTTTTAGGAAAAAATTGTTTTCCATTATACTTAGTACCCACATGTCTGTCTTAAAGCACTATTTATTTGTCACTGAACTTCAGAACTGCTAGTATGGTATTTGCACCCTTCTTTAGGAATTTTTTAAATTTGCTAGTTTTAATGGTTTATATTTAACATGTATTTTGGTTAAGCGACCATGTTAAAGACTCTGTATTTTGAATATTGGGAGGGCTTTTTTTTTATGTGGGAGGCAGTGTTTAAATATATTTTGAGAAGGGGGAGGCAAGAAAAGCTGTCATCCATCAAGTGGCATTAAGTCCAACTTTGAAAGTTTGATACAAACTAAATCTGACTGTTAGTGCAGATATGATACAAATTAGCTGTGACTTTATGATACCAGCTGTTCCTCTGACAGGGTAAAAGGGCACATAACTAGAATAGCATCTTTTGTTGAAAGCAGTGTTTCCCTTTGTTTAAATGTGGGAGCCTCAGGCAAAAAAATTGTAGTCCGTAGTTATGTGACATGTGCAGCCTGCAACATGTTCATGGAGCTCAGGGGGCTTTTTACTGATGTTTTTCAAAGTCTGGGTTATCATAAGTGTTCTATTTTTGCTGGTTTTATCACTGAGACACAAATCTCTGTCATGTTTTTCCCTCGTGTTAAAAGTGAGGATAATCCAAGTGCTGTTTTCCTTACACGTACAAAGAAAATCCTGAATGGCAAAACCTGAGGGAAGTCTACAAAACTCAATGTTAAATTTAATTGATTTAGGAATTTTTGTTAATTGTTCTCTCAATTTTTTTTTAATTACCAGAATTTTCAGGGCATTTTATTCCATAAAGTCTAGATGGTCTCTAAAAAGAGTAACAATGAGCACTAACTGAGATGTCACTGCACATCTGTGTCCCTGCTGTATCTCTGACCTTAACACCACACTGACCCTGACTAACTCGGGCCACAGAAAGTTGGCTGTAGCATGTAAATAAACTGAAACAATGGGATTTATGAAAGAAATGAAATTAATCTTACTTCTGCCACTGGACTAAGAGCCAGCAATTTTTCAAAATGTATTACTACAGGTACCAGACATACTCCATTTGAATCAGTCAGGGAAGGGCAATATTAACAATGGAGTAATGTTATTAGTACACAAATGCTTAACCAGGAGTGCTACAAGGAGTAACACTGAGGCTAGGACTGCCCAGAGAAGCAAAATTGAGGCTGGATATCTTTTACACATTTTTTTAGCCACTGTGAGAGATGGTAGAGCAAACAAACCCACCTCCTACTGAAGATAGAGAAAATAAAAAAATATGTGCATGTAGAACTGTAGCAGGCATGTGAGTTAAAGGGCAGAGTTAAGTGTATTGAAAAATATTCACTTCTACTTGTAAGCTTCTTGGAGTAAATTTTAAATATAAATACATTTCAAAAGAAAAGTTGAGGGTGTAATACCTGTTGAGTTTTCATGCATTGCTGGTGATAATATGAAGCATAAAACTGAAAATTCCATGCACTACTAAATAGGACTCGGCTATTTCTATTGCAAACATCCAATTTTACTGTCTAACATCTGTTTCTGAAATTATGTGAAGTATTTATTTAAAATGTCTTACCATGATAGTCTAAGTGACAAGAGAACATCTTGTTTTCATGAATGTGTAGAGGGGTATGTCAACAAACAAAGGTCCATACATGACATTTGAAGAACAAAACCCGACCACAAGGAGTTCCACATTCTGTCTTGATTTCTTTTGTTGATGTAAGAGTCCCCTTAGCCAGCTTTCTCCTTATGGTTATATCCTTGCAAACCTGGAGTATCTCCAAGGAAAGCTTAATGTGTCCCTTCCATCCATGCAAGGAGGCTGAGTATGGGAGCACAGGGCTGGCTATAGAAGCAGCCAGAGTGAAAATGTGTGTGAGATGCTAGAGAAATGTGTTAATCACAAATGGGAAGAAACAACCAAGAGGAAAAATGACATGGAGAACTGAAACAGGCAGCATCTTAGCAAGAAAATTGTGTGTTATCAAATGTGTGATAGCTGCAGAAGCCATCATCCCAGTTGAGTTTTATGGCCATGATGTAAGATGTGAGAAGGGATGCTAGCCCCCAAATCCCAGAATTTAAATTAATCTTTTTATTATCTCAAAATGCATTCCTTTTCATGATAACAGCTTTTCCCCCCCTCATTTTGGGTTCTAAACTATTGAGTTGTATTGGTCTGAGTTTCAAGTTGCCATATTGTTCTCCAAGATGCTGACATTCAGTGGTGAAATAATAAATAATATTGGCTCTTTTGGGTGTTTGGGAGAGGGAAGTTTGTACTCAGATGTGCCAGCTGCCTCCCATCCTCTGGGGCAAGGAATTTGTGCAGTGATTGGGTTGCAGGGAAGTATTTGGGTGTCATTTCAACAGCACAAGGAGACCTGGGGCTTCTGGAGAAGCTTCTTTATCCACATGTCAAGTTATTCCTAAAGCTGGGTTACTCTGGGATTTATGGTTGATGATAAGGAAAATTCCTTTATTTAAAGTTCCCACTTTTTTAAAGATGCTGATTATTCAAAATTATTCAAGTGAGGATGTTTCATTTTGTCACCCCTCTGGCTGGTGCAGTGCTACCCTCATGGTCATTTGTGTCTCAACTTGATTAATTTGTGAGGGCCAGCAAATCTTTATTTGTTATGGTTATTTAGAATCGGATTTTTCCCTTTGGAGGGAGCAAAACCTCTATTCTGTAGGAGTAAAATGGGCAAAAATTTGACTTGAAAGTGAGTAAACATTTAAGGATTTGCTCCTGCCAGTCAGTGACATGCTGAACATTAGGTTCATTCTTATGTATCTGTATTGATCTTACAGGTTCTTTTCTTCTCCCCCCCTCCTTTTCCCTTTCTTTCCATCTCTTGCTTTCAATTTACTTTCATCTTTTAATTTCTTCCACCCAGCCCAAAGCAAAAATCTATAAGCAATGGTCTTCTTCAAAGCATGGAAGCTGGCTCCAAAACCAACCTTGCTTCAGTTTTAAAACTTTGCTTGAGGGAGCCAGAACCCTTTGCTTAAATGATTTAATTTTCAAGCAGTATGAATCATGCAGCAACTGCACAAACTCTGGCTAGAATATATTGTACATATGTTTGTTCTTTAGGCAGTAAGGAGAGAATACAGAACTGGAGGTCATTTGAGTTACAACTGCTTTGGGGGATTTTTTTTTTCTCTAAAACATTCCTTCTAACAAATGCAGTTTAAATGGGTTTGTTTATACGGCGTGGAATTGGAAAGGCCCAAACTAACCAGGCTTTACACAATGTGGCCTTCTTCCAAATTAATCTAAAATATTTTAATCCCTCTGGAGTTTCTTTATCCTCTGCATCTGTGCTATAGTGGAGACACATTTTTAACATTTCTTTGAGGAAAATTACCTTTTTCCCCCTCCAACTGTACTCAGCAAGGTCAACGGAGCACTGTTATATGCTATTTAAACATCTGAGATTCATCATCTATCTGCACAACAGAAAGAATCATCATAAAAGGCCTAATGAATCCCGACTGCTAGCCAAGTGAGGGAGTCCCCTTACGGATACTGGGGATTAGAAACAAAGAATACATGCAAAACACAGGTTTTTACACTTCAGCTTTTGCCATTAATAACTAAACTACCCCTCAAGAAGGGAGCGGGGGATGTTTGTGACCCCCAGAACAATTCTGGCAAATCACACCCTGCTGGAGCCAATTGCTGAAGTCATTGCAGGGGCCAGGATGTTCTCTGGGTCTGGCTGGGGGCAAAGGGGTTCACTCCCCTTGTGGGACCAGCCTGGAGGGGCTGCTTGCCCTGGGAAAGGAGATGATCCAGGCCATGGGCAAGTTCCAGTGCTGGCTATCCTAGCCTCTCCCTGGGCGTCTATTCTTGGTTTTAAGCCCTTCTTGCTTTTCTTGTTCAGTAGCAGGCTTATGGGACTGAGCACATTTTTACTACCTGGGAATTGAAATACTGAGAAAGGCCTGAAAATTTCAATTTTTGTAAAATTATTTATCAGGCATTTCAGAAGGCACTGCTGCTCCTTCGGTTGCCTGTAGTTCCAGTCAGCCTGAAATGGCCACAGGGAGCAGATGCAGCTGGGATCTTTTGGGATGTTTTATCTGGAAAACTTTAATATGGGCATTTTTATCTGAAATAATGTTATTTAGCTTTTCCTTTTTTCCCTTTGTAGATGACACCTGGGCTGGTTTAATATCTGTGTTCTAGACCCATTGATCCTCTGAATCCTGCTGGATCAGGAAGTTCAGATTGTCGTAGTTGAGATGGTCGCAGTACAAAGCCACACTCCATTTTCAGAAGGCTTCAAATCCTGTTTTTATTATAGAATGCATGGTTTTTATACATTCTTACAAAACTCAGGAGTTTACACTTTTACTCATTGGTCAGGAAAGACAAAGTGCTCATTGGAATGGACAGTTGTAGGTTTCTCTGATTCATCCTTCTTTCTTGGTTTCTATGCCAACAACCTTGGTAGAAAATTCTTTCAGGGGTAAACATGGATGCCTTCTCTCTGTCTTACAGAGGCCTCTGTAAAACTTCTTCCATATCAGATGACTTTAAGACTGAACCTCTGAGGGAGAAATGAAATGCTGAAGACATCTGTCCTATGAAGAGTTTTACCACAGCTGGTTTTTAATTCTCACCACAGAGTCCTGCAGGAACTGCAGAGAAAGGAGCTTCTCTGCCAAGCCAAGGACAGGCTGCTGGCCTTGTCCTTAGTCCTGGTGGACTCTTCCTTTCTGAGCTATATAATGTGTAGGGAGCAGCACTGTTCTCCTGCACAGGGGGCTGCAGGATGTGGGCTGTGGGGTGGCACAATGGGACATCGCCCCAGAGCGTCCCTCCTTTCAAATGAAGAACCATACCTACCCCAAACACATTTTCCTCATAGTCAGAGGTATTTTGGGACCACTGCAAGCCATACAGTAATGGAATAAATTCCAAGTGCAGCAGGAGACCACATTGGAGGGAAAACTCATTATGTGCCAAGGGCATTTCTTTGACTTTTTCTACCGGTACTGGAAAATATCCCCTAAATAATACATCTGGATGTGGAGGAGAAGAGAGGGAAAAGATGAAAAACAATCCTTTAAATTCAGTAGGAGCCTATTTAATGGCTTGTTTAATCTGCCAGCTGGCACAGCATTGACTTCTTGCTGCACATACTTTAAGAAGACCTATGTAGTTCTTGGAAGTGAGTTTATATTAAGTTGTAGAAACTTAAATATGGATAAATTGGCAAGGCTGCTTTTTGGTACTTAATACAAATCAAGAAACTGCTTAGTCATCTCCACAGATATTTCTGTCTCCTTTTTAATATAAATACCAAAACAATATGGACTTAAAGCAGTAGCAAAGATGGTAAAAATTCAGATCTGTTCCCTGGGCGTGCCCTCTTTGAGGTATGTGCACATCCTTCAGACTTTGAAATCACATGTGTATTCCTTATACAACACCTCACTTTGGGCAGTGGTTTTGTGTTGTTTGTGATGCCGTTTTCTTTGAAGAAACATTATGAGTTTGCACATTATGAATTTGTGTCTTCTGCGGCAGTCCCTGGCTAAGAAAACTGGTGCTATCTTTATGTGGATTTTATTAGGGGTTTCTTGCAGATGGTATCACCTAATGGGTTCATTTATTTATGTGACTCTAAGTGTTGATGCATTTGGGTTTTAATTGGCTTTGTGTGAAGGTAGATGGGTGCAACTGAGAGCAAACTTGGTGTGCAGTGTGATGTAAATAATTACATTTACACTTCCTGAAAAGTCAGGCTGCACCAAGATGCATGTCTTCTGTTTTCAATTACTTTCAGTAGTGGAAAAGCAAGGGAGAAAGGATTTAACTAGAGAGCAACCTGTCTTTTATGTTTAAGGGACTCCTTTAACAGGATCTGAAGTGACACTTGTCAGTATTTACAAGTCGTAAAGGTTTTATTAGGATCAGGTAAGCATTGAAAAATCTGGCTGTTTATTTATGGTTTTCAGATATGGATTTTATTTTCTTTGTTCTCCTTAAGGGTGCAAGCTACTTTCAGATTAGTGTGTTTTGTTTTTTTATTTTTTTTTAATCTGTAGTATGGATTGTAAGTTTGCAAGGGCTATCATCTGGGACTTTGGTTTGATTCTTCTCTGTACACATCCAACTGCACCCTGTGGCTGTGAAAAAGGGGCTTCATGTGCCTTTGGTGCCCAAACTTACACTGTGAGCAGTCATGTGTGCTCTGTGTCTCAGTCTGAGCTGGGTGGAATTACATGGCAACAGGGGAGGCTGGAGGAGAGCCCATAGGGGTTTTGGAAACTTGTGGAAGAGGATTTAGGGAATGGTAGTAGATAACATTTAGTTGTGGGTTTTTTTGGTCATATTTCTATTTTCTTTAGAAATGCAGGGCTGATGTCTAAAACCTGGCATTGTTGCTTGGTGTTGGCTCAATAGAGCAAGCAACAGAGACTCCCTCAACTCTCATTAGAGTTGATCCTAGAGCTGGATCCTGGAGCTGCATGTTTGAGCACAAAAAGGGTTGAAAACACAAAACTGAAGCCACAGTAAGCTGGCTACATTGTACCTCCATATTATTTTCTATTACTGTTTCATGACTGACTATGTAGCTTAATGTATCATGATTTTCTGTTTTGAAACACGTTCCAGAAAACATGTGGAGCCTGAAGCCTGGCTGAGTGAATATTGCTGTTGGAACCTCACCTTAAGATTTGCTCAAGCATTTCATTATTTTTAATGGCATTGCCTTAGCCTTTTAATTCAAGACCTGAAAGATACAGAGAAAGTGTGTAAATAGAATGCTAAAGCATTTGTAAAACCTGCTTGGAAACAAATACATTCAGGAAATGTATTGGTGAAGCTTCTCCACAGTTGTGCAGCTGCTTCTGCCTGTGTGATACTCTTTTCTAGTCTTTTTTTTTTTTTTTTCCTTATTAGAAATTAGTGGGAAAATGGCATTGTCATTTAACAGGGCAAGAACTGCATTAGTCTTGTGATTAGTTATCAAAATGAAGATCTTTGCTGGTAGAAGCAGATAAAAGGCAAGGGTAACTAGTGGATGATATCCCATGAGTTTGCTTCCAAGTGTTTGATTGCAGGAAAAAGTGAGCATAAGTCAGAGCTCATTTGGGGATGAAACACTTCTACAAATGGTTTTGTGGACTACAAAATCCCTTCTGTTTCTTTGTGTTTTGCCTCTTTGACATTACCTGGGTTATTCTCGCTTATGGTTAAACATTGGTCAAGGGCAATGAAGCTTTTACTGCACTTTGTATCTGCAGCAAAGGCTGAGTGTTTCCTCAGTGGTAATGGTATATGTAAAAATAACTCATTTCCCACAAGTAGGGATTGCAAGAGTAAAAGCAATTCTGCCTTTGCATGTGTGTGCATAAAGGTACAAGAGCATGAAGCAGCCTATATTGGCAGAATCTGAGATTACACCAGTTTCTGGCATGCAGAGTGTGCCCATGGAGCTTCCATTGTGCATATTACACGATTCTGGCCTGTGAGGGTGGAATCCAGTCCTGATTGAAGTCTCTGGGAATTGTGCCAAGGATTCCAAGAGGACCAAGATTTCAGCTCTAGCTTGTATACGAATAATATTTCAGTACCTTCTGATCTTTGGGGACAACATATTTGAAATAATTCAGAGGACGCTTGGGGGGGAGAGTCAAGGGTCGATCCTCCTGCCATGAGAACCGGTGGCTGTGCCAGCAGCTTCCAGCTATGTCCTGCTCCTTCCTTCTCCTGCTAATGGGAAATGATTGACAAATGACACGGAGATCAGGAGTGGGACCAGTACATGCAAATCCAAATGTCAAGAGAAAGCTCTGCCTGGCCCTTAAGTCAATGTGAAGGAGAGGAAGGAAGTAGGAAGAGTGGAAATGGCAATCAGCCTGCCAAAGGGAGTAAAGATAAATGGGGACTTTCCACTGCAACTGGCTGGCTCTGAGATGAGAGCTCCTCCTGCAATGTTTGCTGACACCCCTGGGGCACTGCAGCTCCTGCCCCAGGGCTGAATGTATCATGGATACAAGAAATGGACCAGCCATGGATCTTTTAGTGGCAGACCCTGATGCCTTGGGGTTTTAGCTTTTGTATTTTTCATATATTTGTAATCCTGCAATTCTTAACTCTAAACTCCATACAAAGTGTTGGCTCCTGTCTTCCCATTTTGGTCAGACAAAACAATTCCTCTCCAGGCCTGGGAATCAAGGACACCTCACTGTGTCAGACCCCAAGAAATGTTAACAAAAGTGAGCTAGGAGCAGGGAGCAAACTTGGGGTAAGTGGCTTCATAGCTTCACTGAAGCTGCAATTGGAAGATTAACCCTCAATCTGCAAATGGACAAAATTTATAAAAGTATGTGACCTGTGACCCATTGTCCATTTTTGGGTGTAGCCCCTGGGTGGGCTTTGTCTGCCCTAAGAGTACCTGAAGGCCCTTCAATAAATTTATTTTTTAGTTTATTTTTATTTATGTATTTATTAAGGGCTTTTTATTCCCTTAGTTTTGTCTGGCCTCTGTTTTTAGGTAGTCCTGAAAAGGCATCGGCCCAAGGAGTGAACTCTGGCAGGAACAAAATTCTATGAAAGCTCCCTGTCAGCATTTTCATGGGGTTCTGCAGCAGTGGGAGCTGTCACAGGGCCTGGCACCTTCAAGAACACTTGTGAAGTGTACATTTGTGATGTAGGCTACTTTGGTAGCCTGTGCTGGAGGCAGGGTTGGTGAGACCTGTTCACCACCTACTGCAGTTGAGGGTCTGGACCAAGGCCTGGTCCTTTGGGCCACCAGTAGCTTGCAGAGCACCAGCTGGGAATCTCTGTTCTGTGTAATCACTGCAGATTTTTGCTCAGGATGCCTCAGAGGTGTTCACTAATCTATTCATCAGGTTTGCAAATGCCCCACCAATGTGCGTGAGCTTCTTTCACTTCCATGGAAGATGAGATGGAAAATGTGCTTCATAGCAAAAGTAGAGATTTTAATAGGTGGAGGTTTGATATCCTTGTTGAAATTCTTTGCAATTGACTGCCATCTTCTCTTAAAGTCAGTTTGGAAATAGCTGTAAGTGAAATGTTCGAGGAACTGAAACAGGGACCTTGAGAAAACACCAAAGTTTGATTTTCTTATGCTAAGGTTAGTTTGCCATTGATGAATTGCCCTTGGAAGTCCTAAGAAGCGTGGTCAGATGAAACAAGGAACAGCTACATTGGAATAAAACTGTGTTCATGTGACCTAGTATATTTATTTTGCCTCAAATCCCAAATGAGCTATTCTGTTTGGGAAGGAATAAAGCTGCTTGATACTGGTTTGTGGGTATGTGTGTATATATGTATATGTACAAGAGTTTATTTTCTGCAGTCAACATGAATGCTTGGCCAAATTTACAGAAACAATTGCAGATGTGGTTTTGCATGAAAGGAACATTGAAAATGAATTTATGGAGCCTTATTGTTGGTAATATATGACTCCAGTGATATATAACATCTTGGATTAAAGAAGGAGCATGCATGAGGTGTGACAAAGGAGAAATCAATCCTTTGAACTCCATCTTTTGATTTCAATGAAGTCATGCCTGTTTCTAAAAGACCTGAGTGGCACTGTATGCTTCTAAAGCAGAATTAATAGGGGAGCAATGAAAATAATTTCCAAATGTTTTCTGACAGATTTTAATAAAAAACACATTTATTTGTTTTGACTGAAGATAGATTAAGGAACTCTAATTCTCCCAGATATTGCAGTAGAATGCTTGTCATACCTGCATTTCACGGGTGCCAGATTAAACAAGTCACATTTAGACAATGAGTGTTGCTTGCTGAGTTGCTTTTAGCTTCAAAAGGGGCAATGAAGAGGTTATGTTTTCACTTCTGAGGTGGAGGAGGTAGGAAGAAAGGGCAATGGTAGTCTTAGGGATACAATGCCAGATAATGTGAAATATCCTTTATGCTTCTCACAGACCAGTCCTTTGCTGACATTTGGAAGGTCCATGCTTTGACACCAGGGCTTTGAGCCACCTGCGGTAGACACAAATGGAAAAATGGGATGCTTGGATTAATGGAGTGCAAGTCACAAAGCAGCATGCACTCTTGGTTTAAGTCAAAATTTAATAGGAAATTTGATTGTTTTGGTGGTAGTATTAAGAAAAATACGGAGGGCAATGACAGCAACAATTTAGGTCTTCTGGCACCACCTGATCCTGCAGTGAGGGCAGGTCAGAGGACAATCAAATGTTTAATTGCAAGCACATGGGTGTCATGGCTTGCAAAGCTTTGCATCACTTCCCTAAATGTCTCTCATGACAATGGGAAGAAAACTTTGTATAGCTGGACTTGGAAGAGGCCTGAAATTTCTACCAGCTCCTGCAGAACTGGGATTGTGCAGGATGGGCCTGTGCTGGTAGCCCACCTTTATTCACCATCCTGAGAGGCTTGCTGGGCTCAGAAAGGGAGGGGACACACCTGAGGCACAGCATGCAGAGGTCTTGAGATAGGATGGGAAATTCAGCAGATTTCTCTTGTTACAAGGAAACTTAGGGTAAATCCTCTTGCTTCCCTTCAGGTGAATGAGGGAATTGGGAAATTTGCTGTTGTACTCAGAGAGAAATAAGATGGAATGTGCTTGTGTGATGCAGTCAGCAGGCATGGCCAGCACAGAGCCTTGTGCTGGTGCCTTGTGAGGGCTGAGCTAGAGCAGAGGCTGGACAGAGCTAAAGAATAAAGCAGGGATTTATTAAAAGGATCTCCTCAATGGATCCACCTTGGGCAACACAAGAGCCCAGCCAGGGCTGCACCCAAGATGAACCAAAATGGCCCCAAAATGCACGAGCGGGCACGGGGTCTGTCCCTGGGATCAGTTCTGGTTTATTTGCATATTGGAGTTAATTACCCAGTTACAGCTTCAGGTTATGCAGTCCCATCCTTCTTGTGTTTCTCTCTTCAGTCCACATTGTTTATGCTCTTGGGCCTGAAATTTGGATTGGTCCCCAGCTAGAGAGGGAATTGTTTTGTCTCCCTGCTCTGTGCAGAGAGCTCACCATCCCCTGACATGAAGCTCAGACTCACACACTAAAGCAGCACAGAAGCTGAAAAATATAAAAGCTAAAAACCTGAGGCACCAGAACAGTACATGGCCGTGTCATATCGGGGAATTTTCATTTTTTTAAAGTTTCTTGGCCCAGCCAGGTTGAAGCTGGTGTAGAAGTTCAGCCTAAACATCAGAGCCTGGGAGCTCACGCAGTGTAATGGAAAGGTGACTGGGAAGTCTTGAAAGACATTTCTTGTTAAAGACCTGAGCAGTAGTTTGCATTTTGCTTGCTGCCAGACTGGCTCATCTGTTTTTAAGACCCCCTGGATGCTGAGTTCTCTCTGAAACCAGTGCTGGGAATAGGGTGAGGATAGTGTTAAATCTGAGCCAGAGCAGGAGGTTATTTTGCTCTCCATACTGGATTATACAATTATATGATTCTGTGTGTGTATTTATACTCAGCCAATTTATTGTTTGCTTTCAAAAGGCATATTCCCACCAAGCACTAGTAAAATATTTTGTCACATATTTGCAATTACCATGTGCTTTCTACCTGGATGAAAGCTTGAAGAAAGAAGACAAAATTTTCCAAGTCTCTCATGGGATGAGACCTAAAGGGGAGTGGGATTTGCATGAGTGTGCTTTGTTCTGGGAGGGATTAAATGTGGCTGTCCTTGAAGAAAACACTTTTTAGCAAGACAATGAAAACCTCAAATTTTAGCAGTAAACCATAGACAGCTGAAGATCAAAGGCATTATGTGAGGTGCAGAGAGGGAGGGACTGGTATTTCTCGTGAAGTGAAGGATTTTTTGGGGAGAGATGACATTTTCAGGGCAAATACTTTGCTGTGATTCTGATTCGGGCAACGTGGCAATGTAGGTAAATTCTTAAGGTCTCTCTTTTGAACCTGGTGGTGGAAAACCCCCACAAGTTTAATTCAGATTATTTCAGTGGTGCAAAAGCTGAAAAGATGCTGAGGGTCTTGTTTTGAAGTAGAAACAACAAAATGGTAAGTGGTGGACCTTTTCACACTGTAAGAGTAGCCCATGTTCCAGTAATTTCCACATAGGTGTGGACGCCAGGGGAATAGAACTGGTCAAATAATTTCAGACATCCACATTTGTTCAATAAATACATATATGTATTTATGCTTCTTTAAAATTTATTGGTGTCTAGGTGAATTTGATGAAAAACATACCTGGAAATAATTTGGAAAGAAATAAATTCACGTATAAAAATATTTTCCATTTTAATTTGAACTCCCCAAAATTTTATATTTAAAATAAAACTAGGGAAATTTTCTTTTTGAGGTTGAATGAAACATTCCATTTGAAACAGTTTTCTTGGAATAGTTTTCCTCTTTTCAGAAAATGAAATTTTTTGGTTTGACACCAACTTATTAAAAATAAGTGTTACAGGAAAATAAATATGCAATCAAAGAATAGAAAAATGAAATGTCTTTGCACACTTTGGAAGGTCATGGAGAGAGACATTTTTCCAAGTGGCTTTGAAGGCAGGCCATGAAGGGTAGCTGGGTGGAGTGTTACATTTTGTCCCAGGATGTTTTTACTCATGAATAATTTTAATCTTAAAAAAGAAGCATTAAAATGTGCACACTCAAAAAAAAATGGCTTGTAGAAAACACTTCTAATAATTGATACCTACATTAATAAGTAAAGAAATTTTTGAGTCTTCTGAGAATCTGAGATTTTATACCATGTATAAAAATGTGTGTTGTATTATGTGTTACATATTTTTGTGGAAGTGGGAAGAATTTTTAGGTGTTATTGTCTAGAGGTTCTCAGAAGTGAAAGACATCTTGTCATTTCTGGGGAGACAGCGGCCAGCACTGAATAGCTGACTTCTCCAAGTGAACCTTCTGGCTGATGCCTCCTTTTCTTGCACTAATATGGCCTTGCTAGCTAAAAGTCAAATTGTTGACCTGAACTCTATTTCCTATGTGGCTTCCTGAGTTTTGAAAGAGAGATTTGGGTTGAAAGCTGTCTGAATGTCATGCAGTGGCTGTGCCTCAGTCCTTTGAGACACTGCACTGGGATAAACCCTTGACATCCTCCCAAGGCATCCATCCATCTGATTTTCGTTACATGACAGAAAAGTATCCTGAGCATGGGGAAAATTTGCTGCATCAGGGACCTCCTTATCACTGCTGGGCAATCTCCCCAGTGCTCCTGGGGAGGAAAAGAGGGGAGGAAGAACAGAAATAGTTCTGGGTTGTTGTTATTATCCTCCTCAGACTTCCTCAGTGAGGAAGAACTCGAGCTTTTGGAGATGAGAGGTGGTGCTGAGGACCATATGGAGGATGGGCTGGGGTATTTGGAGAGGGCATGGGGGTAATGTTGGTGCACAGAGCCTTGAGCAGGCCAGGAGGAAAGTCTGTGCCTTGAGAGGTGCAGGGAGGGATGTGCCTGGCTGGCTAGGAGGTGATGAAGATGCGCATAAATCAAAGATATCAAAGTACGTCTGCTTTGGGGAGGCAAAGCAGGAAAAAGCTTTGGGATTCTTGTTTCTACCATGTGAGCTGTCATCCTAAAAGCCAACTCTTTGTTTAAATCCCTGATGGTGACTGTGCTCCACAGTTAAAGTGCTGCTGCCTGGTAAACTCTTAATTCCTGAGGACCCCCAGCGTGCTGCTTTGAACTTGTTCTGTAGTGTGCCATTCCTCCTTTGATCCTTGTCTCCCAGCCAGGAGGAGCCACATCAGCCCTGCAACCCACAGTCCTCCAGGAAAGAAACTGGGGCCGGATTTAGCTGCACATGTGGGCTGAGATGGAAGAAAATGGGAGAAAATGGAAAATTTGCTGTTCTGGGGTCTTCAAGGGGTACCCAGCACTAACAGGAAACACAAGATTGGCAAAAAATCTGTTTATGACTTGTTTTTTAGATGCATGGTCTAACTGAATTTATTAAAAGGCACCAATTGTAATGTCTCTATCAGATTTGAAAAATTAATCTTTCCCTTGAATCTCCACAAAACAACCCCAGACAAATGCGAGGAAAATCACATCAGCAACATCAAAAATTTAAATCCCCCAATCTGGGAGCAAATCAAAAAGAAAAATACCCCCAGGGAAAGTAAACTAATAAAATAACCTCCACAAAACCCCTGCTCTCAGCAGTGTTTTAATCCAAAAAAGGGGGCAGAAAAAGCCACAAATTCCCTGAAGCCAAGCAAGGCTTTGCTGGTGCCAGTGATTTTATGGGGAGGGCACTTGGCCGTTGCCCCGGCGGGCAGGAACATAAATAAAGCCACGAGACAGATCTCCATCTGCAAACAGAGCCCCTCAAATAATGCCCAAATGCACCTTGGCTTGGTTTGCCCCCAGCTGCAAGCAGCTCCTGAGCCACCTTTGGAAGTTCTGGGCTTTCCCTGCGGAGTGAGGGGCTGGGAAAAGTGGATTTTGGGGGGTGGGAGCGCTCCGAGCGCAGCGCCGGGGCTGGGATTGCAGAGGAAGCTGAGGCCTCCAGCCCTGCACAGGAAGCAATCTTAGAGCAGGCCTTAAATGCCAGATTCCAGGCAGAGTTTAACTAACCACTGACAGCTCTGTAAACAAAGCAGGGACAAAAAGAGAACAGCTTTCCCTTTTCTGGTAGTCATTTTTGGTTTGGGGGCTGCAGGGGAATTCTGTAATAGTCGGCTTGATGGGATATAAACCGAGGCTGGGAAGGCTTTGTATATGAAGAACTGTTAAGGGGAAAATACTTCATGGACTAAATCATAAAGAAGAAGGTAGGGCACGGGCAAAGCGCGCGGATTCAGCTACAAAAAAAGTATTGCTGCTCTTCGTTCTTTGAGCAGGGTTTGTGCATAGTTTGACTTCCCCTGGCCGGTATTTAAAAGCAGTGGCTTATTTTTCTTGTTTCCCTTTGCTTTCTTTTTTCTTTTTCTTTCTTCTCTCATTTTCTCTTCGCTTTCTTTTTTCTGCATTTCTGAAGGTGGGGGTGGGAACAGCCAGATGGGGACTAACTTCTGCACAACTTTTAATTATCTGTGCAGCTAAAGAAAATAAGAACTCTCTCGTGCAGTGCTTTTATTGCTTGCGGTGAAAAATTGGAAGCTGAAAGTTAAAAATCCTGCTGAATTGTTGCTTTTGTTAGTGGAAAAGACCTGTGACGTTACAAATAGCTAGTCTGTGGCTAGCAGATGTATACAGTCCTTGCTTGAAGCATGTTGATTTAATTTTAACTAGGAAACTAAACGCAGGCACGGGCTATGTTTATTCTACAAGACATTTCATTAATCTTGTTTATCTCAACAATACCGAGGAAGTCGAGTTTTTTGATGGAAAAAGAAAATAGTTACAGCGAAGCTAAGAGAGCAAAACAAAACCAAATGGACTCAGTTGGTTAGATGCATCCCTTGTGTTTTCGCTCTCATCTAAGTGATCATCTCCCTTTTAGATTTGGATCTTCCCAGAGCTTGGAACTCTTAAACACCCACCATGGATGACTTTGAACGCCGCAGAGAGCTCAGGAGGCAAAAGCGTGAGGAAATGCGCCTGGAAGCAGAGAGGTGAGTTACTACAGCTGGAAAATGGTGCTGGTGCCTGGCCTTTGGTTAGCAGTGGCTGTGAGAATTTCTGCCTTAACTTCCAAAGAGTCCTTGTGCTAAAGATATGCGCCAAAAAATCAGCTTTAGTTGATATTGTGGGGTGTGTGTTGTCTAATTTCCTTAGACTGCGGTAAATGTCTGGCTCCTGGTTATTTTGCCACATGGATAAATGGAAACAGCAAAGGTGGCATAGAAATACGGCAATATTTCTATGGAAATCAGAGAAAGGAAAGCTCATCCTCAAATTCCATGTGAGTGCTGTGCAGAAGGGATTGTGTTTGCCAGATATTTATATATCAGACGTTATATATGCTAAATGTAAAATTATAAGTTGAAAGGTGTGATAAACTTGGTATATGTAGTATATGTGTGAATTGTCTGCCTTTACTGTGCAGTTGTTGTGTTTGTACTGCCTGTTGCTTTTAATTTATCTACAGTCACTTTATGTGGGCAGCAAGAGCAGCATTTGCTGTCAGTTGTCACAGATTTACTTTGGTGAAACGAGAGCAGAATTTGATGTGGGTATGATGATGATGTCAATTTATGAGAGAAATACCATGAAAATATTGGGAATGACATTTCATTAACTAAGCCCATTTTACACCTGTACAGTTCTGTTTGCTTTAATGAAATTTCATGATTTACACCAGTATAAGCAGGGAGAAAGCCTCCATTTATTTTTGAAATGTCTTCAGTGATAAAAAGATTTTATTTAGCTTATTAACACTGCACTGTTTAAAAAAAAAAACAACTAGATTTAAGCATATTTTGTTCTAATTTTTGTACTTAATTCTGAATAGAGACTTCATTTTTGTTCTTCTTTGAGCAAAGCTGTTAAAGGAAAGGCCAAGACCTTGGGGTTTGCTGGGAATAGAGGCCTTGAGTGGTCTGTGGAGGATGTTAGGGGCTGTAGTGTGGGAGTTTCTGTAGAAAAATGCCACTTGACTTCTCATTGAAGACTTCCATGCTCTCGTTGAGGATTCAGAGGCTGCAGGGTGACCTGGGCATCAGCCACGTGGTGTGTGGCTGGTTTGGGCAGGCAGGGACAGCCCCAGGGGTTGGGAATAGTGGGCTCTGCCCTTGCCATCCCTGGAGCTGAAGCCCAGGGTGTCACCTGTGTCCCATCCTGCTCATGGGAAGTGGATTTTCCATGTCTGGTGTCACCTGTGTCCCATCCTGCTCATGGGAAGTGGATTTTCCGTGTCTGGGGTGCTTTGCTGGGGTTTAGTGTGGTGCTTTTGTGGAGAGGGTAGCTTGGTGGCAGCCTGGCCGGAGGAGAAGGGCTTGGGCCCATGTCCCTTTTTCTCTTAATCACTGCAGATGTGCTCCATGCCCTTTCCCACACAGCTGAAGGCTTTCACCAATAAATTACTGTACGTTAAATCTTGCTGTCCTCCCTTTTCTGCTGCCAGCTTCAAGCATTCAAGCACAATGACTCAGACCCCTTAAAAGTCACAAGGCTGCTTTAAAAATCTCAGGATCTTAAAAATAATTTAGTCTGGACTTTTTATTTTTGGTTTGCCTTAGCAATACCAGAGCCTGATTCTCAAGTTGGGGCGTGACTCCGGGAGCTGGGACCTCCCAAATCCTGCCCCCAAAAAGAGGGCAAAGTGGGGCAGGAGCTGAGCTGAGCATCTGCCCCCATTGCAGGGCTCACACAGAGGGAAGGACAGCAGCACTGGGGCTGTTATTAACAAATGAATATGTGATGCTGCATTGGTTTTGGCGAATGCAGATTTTTGGGGATTTGGGGATCATCTTCGCCTTTAAAAATACGACCACAACATGTTCACATGTCATAAGCTGCAGAACTCTGCTTGCCAGACTTGCCTCTGAGCACTTTGGGGTGTTTTATGAAGTGGGTTGTGCAGCACGGAGGTTGGAAATGTTCCTTCATAAGCTCTGAGCAGAGGCCACATCCCCAGCTCTCCCATCAGTGGCTGTAGCCTTGCTGTGGGGAATCTGCTCTGGTTGGAGGCCTTTCTGCTGGGAAATGGAGAGATGGATGTCTGTGTAGGCTGTAACATGCTTGCCAGGTCTCCTAAACACTGTTTAGGCTTTGAGCAGAACAGCAAAGCCAGAAATGCCAGCAGCCATTCCATCAGCAGTGCTGTAACTCAGCAATTTGCCCTTTCCTGGGATGAATGTCCATTGGAAGCCTGTCTTTCTAGCTGGATGCCTGTGCCCAAGAAAGACTGAGGGGTGAAAATGTAGCAGATGGACTCTGCACCACATGCCCAAGTGGCTTGGTGTTATCATGCCTTCCTCAGAGGCTCTGTTGGGAGTGGTGAGGATACATGAGCTGTCAGATTCCCAAGTGCCTGTGATGCTGGAGCCACTGATGAGACACTTTGGAGAAGCTTACTGCAAGTTCAGCCCTTGAGGTCTGGTGTTAGGCTTTGTGTTTTGGGTTTTTTCTCAATTTTCCATGTTGGAAATGATACCTTGTTGTGCTGTGTATTCTGGGTTCATATGCTTAGGACTGATCCTGAGGACTCATTTTGTCTTTTGAAGACCAGCATTGCATTTCACCCCTGGTATGTGCTGTGGCTAGTAGTTCATGCAGAGGCAACTCAGATTAAAATTGACGCCAACTCAAAAACAAAGTGGTTTTTTTTTTTTTTTTTTTTTTTTTCATTTTAAGTTCTTATAATTTCAAGGTACTCCAGACATTCTGGATTCCCCACACAGGCTCACTGTGCCCACCCAGAAATGTTGTCCAGCCAGAGTTATTTTTTTGAACTATTTATATTTGTCTGGATCTCTGGAGGCCTATCAATGTGTTTGGAGCAGCACTG
Source organism: Passerina amoena (assembly GCA_013401095.1). NCBI lineage: Eukaryota > Metazoa > Chordata > Aves > Passeriformes > Cardinalidae > Passerina > Passerina amoena. The sequence continues at coordinate 266,723 of WBNP01003029.1, read as the reverse complement.
CAGACCTGTCTAGGGGGCACATTTCCAACAGCAGACATGTGGGACTTTGTCCAGCTCTCTCCCAGGCTGTCAGATTTATTGCATGTGCTCAGCCTGGCAGGGACCCAGCAGCTCAGGTACCTTGGGGGGAAGGAGACTTTTCAGGCACAGCCTGGGAAAGCCAGGACAAAGCATGGCAGTGTTAGCTTGTGCCCATCTGGCAGCATTCTGTATCTGCTGGGAGGTCAGGGAATCAAGGAAAACCTCCAGCTGTTGGGATGGTGGGATGTGCTACATCTTTCATTGCTCTGTGGCAAAGCTGAGGCTTTGTCCTGCTCCCCAGGGCCAGAGGGACTGCTCTGCCTGGGTTTTTTGAAGCCCTGAGGTACCAGCCTGGAGCCAGAGGGAAGCTTTGCACTGATTTCCATGGCCTTTGGATTAAGCCCTACCTGAGTTGTTCCAGCCAGTTGACTCGTGAGGCCGTGGCAGCCCTGGAAGGAGCTGGCTGAAGGCTTTGCCTTCCCAGCCACAGGGTACATTGTGTGCTGGAGTGCCAGGGCTGCCACAGGAGTGAGCTGCATGTAGCTGACAGGAACAATCCCACGTGGAATTGGAGCACAGGGGACTGACTTCTTTCAGCAAGGGAAAAAGCAAATACCACCTGCTGCTTTGTGCCTCTTCCTAGGCAGCAAAAGATGTTCTCTTGAGCAAAACCATCGGGTTCTGTCATTTTGATGTTGCAACTGATGCTGGAAGAATTTAGCCTGGAGCTGGGTAGAGTCTGTGTGTGTCTGCAGGGGTGGTGCTTTCTGAGAATCTTGCTGCTCCACTTCAGTCTGCTGCAGCTGCTCTGAAAAACTGAGGTGAAATACTTCTTGTAATGACAATGGACCTAATTCCTTGACTTCAGCATAACTGAGAGCAAAAATTAGCCCCTTGATCTCACTAAAGAATATTTCTCAGGTGAATCTATTTAGAACTTAAGCCTCAAATTTGCAAGTGGCTGACTTGCCATTGTACCAGCAATGAATTTTCACTTCTACTTTGTGTGGTTGTTGTTTTGTTTGTATTTGCTTTTTATTTGTTGATTTTTTTTATTTTTTTTTATTTATACTAGGAAGCTGATCCAATTTGCTCCATTGTCACATCATCACTACTGCAGACTTCAGGAAGGTCTTAGGGTCATTGTCAGGCTGGCCTCCATTCAGCTGAAGCTTAACTTTGAATTTGAACCAGAGTTTTGCCCTGTATCATGCTCTTCCTTAAGGGATTGCAGATCATAGCGTGGAGAAGGAGAGATGTTGGTCATCCTGTTGTGAAAATGTGGCAAAGAGAAGGGGTTAACTGGATCAAGTACTATTACTAGTTATTTATTTACTAGTAATTAATATATTCACCCTAAAAAAAGTTATGTGAGTAGGACATAGAGAAAAACACTGTCACAAAGCTGTGTGGTTCTGGATAGCATTAATTTCTAAAGGCAGTGGTTAAAGATTTCTTTATTTTTTTGAAAAAGATCCTGCAGGGGGATGGCAGCAGCCCTGCAGGAGGCTCAAAGTCTCCTGGGTTAGCAAATTGCTTAATGCAACTTCTGCTAAAACAAGACACGTGGTTAATCCCAACTTGGTAGAACTGAAAAAGAAGTCAAGTGAATTTCAGTTTGGATCCATGAAGGTGTGTAGAGAACCAGAAAGATATTTCATGTGCTTTTTGCTGTTCCTGTTGAGCTTGTTGTAGCTCTGGTAGCACACAAAGGACTGATTCACCAAGTTAAGAAGGTCAAACCAGCAGGGTGCATCTTTGCAGGACATCTTTGCATGCTTTTTATCTTCTGGGGAGGTTAACACTGGACACAACTGTGTCCATAGCATCTTAATGCTTCTGGAGAGCAAGGAAGTGTCATCTTTGCCAGCCACAGAAAGTAAAAAATGCCCTTCTCCTGTCCAGGACAGTGAGGATAAACATGTGTCCATGTCAGATCCATGTGAATGACCACAAATAACTTTTGAAGCTGTTTTTCATTCATGCAGTGGAGTTAGCCCTGGTATGGGGTGTACATTAGCAAGAAATGTTAAACAGTTCAGAGTTTAGGAATTACACAAAAATGGTTCCTTTCTGGTTTCCCTTTTCTTGAAACACTAGGAGTGGCCCATTACTTGTTCTCAAGAATTTGGTTATGTTTTTATGAAGAGCTTTCAGAGATTATGCTTCAGTTTGGTGTTGAAGAAAGGAGAAATATGATCTTAATACAAGTTTTCAATGAGTGCATGTAGGAACATAAGAGAAGCTGGTTGCAAATGTGTTCCATGTTATTTCCCAATGTTCATGTTTTATTTCAGAATTGAATTTCCCCACAAGTTAATCCTCTGCCCCCCTAAGGGCTGTGCTCCTGTCTATTCCAAGTCTCTTTTGCCACTAGAAAAAAACTACAGTGGTTTTATCTCTCCATGAACTTCATATATCCTGAAGTTGCGAATATTTTGGGGATTTCTGTTTGTCTTTCAGTAAAATACTCACTTTTTGCTAGAGCCAAGACATGACATCTTCTGCCCAGGAGTTAAATATCGAGGCACTGAACAAACAAGATTAGGGATGCGTGAGAGTTGAGAACAAATTGAAGCAGAGTGCTCCAGCTGTTAACCTGTCTTCACAGCTGCCTGGAATTCCAGGACTGACAGGACATATTTGGATTGTTGAGGTGGGTTTGGCCCTTCACACTGAATCTGTTGTGCAATTTTTGGAGTTCATTCTTAACCCAGGCAGAAAAGCATGACCCAGTGGCTCAGTAAAGCCTTCTCTACTGCAGGCACTCTCAAGTGAGAGGGGATACTAAACAAATCTTGGCTATTGCAGCATTTCAAATGCCCTGGAGGAAATAATCAGATGTATGGAAAGCTTGGTAGGATTTAGTGGTTAATATTTTGTTTTTCAGATTGCATTTTCTTTAAAATGCAAGAGAAATGTTCCATAAAAGCAGCTTTGCTCTTCCAGAGAGAGCTCGGCATACAGAGCACAGACTTCACTGACCTGAACCCACTGCAATTCCTAAACAGACAACAAAATCAGCTGCTATCTCATATGATAATCCAGATTTTGGATTATTGTGTGTTAAAATCACTCTGTACTCTGGGTACTATGTGTGCTGTACCAGCCAAGCTTTTAGGAGGACAGCTCCAATCTAGCACCCAGACAGTTGGCAAATGCCCCTTTTTTCACCTCTCGGAAACACCAAGGAATTTTGGAAATGATTGGGTGAAAAGAGTCCCCTCCAATCCTGTTGTCAGGTAATCCACCTACTGCCAGCGGAAAACCTGCCCTTTGTTTCCTACTATAAATTTATTAGCTTTAACTGGATCCTCATGAGCTGGATTTTATTTAAATATCTAATAAATACAGGCATGGAGACACAGATTTTTATGCTTTTTATTGATAATTCTGACAAGCATGCCCTCTTAAAAAAGCACCATGTGAGGAGCAATATAACATGGAATTGAATAATGATTTTCAGGATTAGACCAAAACATAGGTACTGCACAAAGAAAATCATGAATCTCAAGAAATGTAGCTGATATAGCACAAATAAGTGTCAATGGCTTTCCTGCCATGTTTATGTTGAAAAATTACATCTATGTAGTATTTTAGATGCAAGTTAGCAGTGTGCAGTCTGTTAAGCCAGGGCAGACTGCAGCATTCTTGCATCTCTGCCCCCTTCAAACAGTGTAAGTCCTATCTGCCACCAGAATTTTCTCATACAAAACACTTCAGATACTTGAAATGCAAAAAGGCTGTGTCAATAAACCTAAGGTTGTGAAGGCACAGAGGCTCCAAACTTCCTGTGCCATCCACAGCAGGGCACACAGTTTAACTTATGTTATCTCCACATGGCAGAGACCAAAGGCATTGCACTAAAATGACCTAGAGTAAAGAAAGATTCTGTTCTTGGTCCCATGTCTACTTCTATCAGACTCTTAGGCAGGGAAATCCCTGTATTTCTGTATTTCTTCCTAGACAATAAGGATGTAATTGAGCTCTCAGCTGCTTAGTCATTTTCCATGTGCCTGATATCCACAACTAGTGCAAGTGGCAGAGTTAATTTAATTCATTTTATAAAGCATTCTCACGCCATAGGATTATGTTTACCTCATCTCACAAATGCATGTGCTTACAAATGAGTTGGCTGAAAAATCTACATTAACCCTTCTTTTGACTAAATAAGGCCTTATATTTAATAGTCATGCTCAGCAACAAATTTCATTTAGTTTAAAGAAAAGCAAAGGGAATACTGGGTTGTTCTCATACAGAAGAGGCTGATGGTTGAATGTCCCTGTGTCTTAGGAAAAATTTTAAAGAATACTCCTCAGGCGAATATGTTTGATATATTTACCTGCAGTCATGTATTCTGTGGGCTGCATATGTGTGTTGCAAGGGTCTGGACAGAAGAATAACTAATGTCAACCTTTAAAACAGCAAATTTGCAGACTTGGAATGGTATCTCTTAGTTATTACATTTAAATGCCTTCTTCTAAGAGAACAAGAGCATTGTTGAAATTATTGCTTAATTATGTTACTATTATTCAGGGCATTCTGGCTCAGAATGGTAGAAGTTACCAGACATGAGAGAAATTGCAGTTATTGCCCAGCTGTAAGAGTCTTTAAGGAGTGAGATGAAAATAAATTTAGCCAGAGTATTTCTAGGAGCATCTGCTTCTCAGTGTGAGTTTACATTTTATTAACGTCTTTATGATCTAATATCTGAAATTAAACCAGATAATCAGGAGATGAGATTTCCCCTTAAAAAGCTGAGGCCAACTGGTTTGCAGGGATAATAGATGAGATGAAGTCAAATGCTAACAAGTTTTACACACGAATAAGCAGAGTTATGTAAACACTATCAGATTGCTGGCAGCCCGGGCAAAGCCGTCCCTTCACAGCTCAGTTCAAAGAACCACAGAGGAAAAATGTGATTTACAAATGAAACCCCAAACTGATTTCAACTTGCAGAAGCATCTCATTTGGTCAATTAGCTTCTGCATTTTTGGCTTTGTGCCTTTAAACGAGTTTTTAATTACCGAAGATAAATGTTTATAAGCGGCTTTATTTCTCTCATCGTGGCCCACTTATTAGCTCGTGCTAAACGAGGAAAATCCCTCTTGCCAACAGATTGTCCTTGCCTGATCAAGGTCTTTCATAGCATGAAGGAACTCATCAGGTGTCTGTGCTTCTTGGGCTAATTAATTCATCAGCACACAGCTCAGGAAATATCCCTGGCCAGAAACAATGTCAGTGGGCAAGCAGACCTTGGGAAAGAAGTCTGGTGACAGCAGAGTCCCCAGGGGCCTGAGCAGAGGGTCAGGCCAGCACAGGGATACAGCCACACATTAGGAGCAGTAGTGGTTGTGCTGGTGTTGCAGCTGAGCCCTCCTCTTCCTGGGGAGCAGCGAGGGTGATGGGAAGTGGAAAAGTAAGCAGGATGCATTTCTTTTTGTTTATTGGAAAATATAAACCAGTGGGTAGTGTATGTGACAGTGAAAGGTTAGCTTCACGTTGGTTGACATTAAGGAAACGTAAATAGATGCTGTTTTGCTCCTTTTTATGTCAAAACTTGTTGCTTGGTCCAAATAAACTTGCTTATTATAAATTTATATAATAAGTAAACTAATATAATAAATAAACTTATTTATTCAAGACTATTTTTGCTAGATAGTCTTGAATAAAAGGCCAGCAAGTCTGTCATGCTGACATAGAAAATCAAGGGAGGGCTGCAACTCAACAGCAAGTTGTGACTATCTTTTTTGGTTTTTGGGGTTTTTTTCTCTGACAATTTTCCAAAAACATGCCTCAGTTTCCTTTAAGGTAGGTTGTGACCCATTTTCAATGCAGACATAATTGAAGCAGGTAGCAAGGACTGCTCTAGCAAAGGTTATCTTCTGGGTGGACAGGGTTCTCGTGCTGACACCAGAAGAGGTGCTCTAAATTGGTACCCAAAAGAGGTACTCCAAATTGATAACTCCACCAAACTTTTGAGCTTCTCCAAAGGGTTGGTGAAGTTACTTCTCCATACTCCTACTTTCCTCTTCCACCAGCTTGAGACCACATTTTGGTGTAGGCAACATTTTGGTGTCAGGATGATCGATTGATTGAATTGTGCAAGTACTCCCTTCTTAGTGAGACCTCTTTCACCTGATGCAGACATATCATGGCAAATTTTAAAGTCAGTTAAGTGCACAGAGTGGAAAGAAACCAAATCACCATGACTTGATTTACTGCTGGTCAGCTGAGCCTCTCTCTAGGCAGGTTTTATTGTGAAACAGCTTGGGAGGGTGAGCACACTCACATTTACACTGGGAGGTTTGCACAGATTTAATGCACTTGGTTTCAAACCAGGTTTGAGGTAGTTTTCTGCTATTTCTGTGCACAAGCCAGGACTCTGTAGCTGGGATGCTCTTCTAAAGTCACTGAGAACACAGACAGTTATGTGTTCACAAGACACATCTTTCTACCACCAGACAGGTTCCTATGTGTAATGGCTTAATTTGGAGAAATGTATCTTTTGAGGTTGGGAGGTTGCTTTTGAGCAGAATTCCAATGAGCAGACAGTGTTAACAGGAGCAAGCTGGTTTCATTTATAACACTGTCAGCCCTCTAGCGATAGGGGGAAGATCAGATATTCAGTGTATCAATCCTGGGAATTTCTGAAAGGCAGTGCTATAATTACAATGGTGAGAAAGATACAGGGCTGAAGTTGGCTCCAGAGGAGAATGCTTACTTAATATAAAGAATAAAACTTTTTTCGTCTGTGTTTTTTAGCAGAGAAAAGAAATATGGTGGTATAAACGGCTTTAAATGAAACGGACCTTTTGGGAGTGGGGAAAAACAACAAGCAGGAAACCTCACAAATTTGTTTTTTGATCTTCATCTGAATTCCAAAACTGTTACTCAAAATTTAGCCATCAGATTTTCACAGAAATGCTTACAGCTGGGATGTGAACCACCACAAAAGCTGCCTCTCTACCTCCCACTTTTCAGTGCTATCATCTCCTCAGAGGACCAGAGCACAGCAGAGGCTGGAGAGGAAAGCCCTTTCCATAATCCATAAACAGAAGGGGTTTTTTGTCTTTGTGCCCCCTCATGAGATGATATCATTGTATTGGCATGTCACATGATGCCATCCCAAAGTCTTCAACCTGCAGTGTGTTTTGTCCCTTTTTCCCCACATTGAAAATGCTTGGTTAGAAATGAAAAAAAAAAAAAAAGTGTGTATTTCCACAGGAGTAGGATGATGTAGTTTCTTCAGAGTAGGTTTCCTTGACTAGCCTGTGATCACCAAGCTGAACAGTCCTGAGAGCTTTTTCAAGTTCATTTTCAGCCCACACAAAATGACAAGCCTGTTCTGGGCACTGTTGCTCGGATCATTCCCGAGATTCTCCAGCAGCCACTACTTCAGTGTCTTAATAAGGCAGTGCCAGAGCTGGGAAGGACAAGGAGAGGGATTTTCTAAACACTGGCTACACATGGATTCCTTTTATGGTCCAGCTTGCACAGTGGGGTATTCCTCTGAAGGTCAGGACAGGGATAACAAAGTGCTTCCCATTGCAGCTTATGTTTGAGTGCAGGCATGATTTGTCTGGTGCCACATGTCCAGGCTGTTCTGAGAAGGAGAAAGAAATAGTTGGGCAGGGAAGTGTGGAAAGAAGGGGGGAAAGCAGGGCCTGAAGTTCTGTGTATTTGGCATTGATGCTATTGCTGCTCTCCCTGGGGCTGCAGGATGGATGGATTTGTGACTATCAGGATGGATGGATTTTGCTGTTATTTCACAAAAAAACGTCCCTCAGAATGTCCTCTGCAGGATTCCAGGGATCAGGTCATCCCACAGCAATACCAAGGGCAAATTTTCATGTCACGGCCATGAATTTGGCTCTTCCTTCTCCCAGCAAAATGAGATAGAGTGCTAATGACCTTTTCAAACCAGTGAGTTATGATAGCTGGAGGGTTTGTCTGTGCTGGAATACCACAAGAGGAATTTGTTTAAGGAAAAGGTTTAATTCCACCCCCTCCCCTTCTCTCTTGTATGAGCTAGAGAGTCTTTTCTCTCATTAGCATGTAATCATCTTGGACTGGAGGATTGAGTAAGTTCCTTCAGGGCTGTATTCTCATTTCTCACCCAAATTTTTGATGGCATGGATGAGTAATTTCAATATTCTAACAAGAAGGAATATATTGGTGATTAAATTAATATGAGAAAACCTCCTACTAAGTAATGAAAATATCATCATGTTTTTTCAGGCCTGAATATAAGTGGAGGATATACATAAATTGAATGAAGAAAATATATCTTCAAGGCAAATCTGAAATGTTCAGGCAAATCTAATGGACTTGTAATCTAATTTTTAGTTTACTGATTATTATCAGATGGCCTAATACAGTACCTAATAAACTATGAAGATAATGAAAGACTTCAGCTGTGTCACCAGCTCTGACACTGTTTGAGTAAAGAGAAGTGCTTGAAGGTGTTGTTTTGGTGACTCATATCTTAAAAGTCTAACTTTCTTCATCTGTTTCTCTGTTTCTCTTTGCTGGCTCCATCCTGATTTCACCTATGGTGCTCACATCATCCTTACAATGAGATCCTGATGTACTGCCTTTGATATCACCACAGGTCTTGCATGCTTGTGGTTATGCTGACTTTGGAGGAAATGTGACTTCTCAGTCTGTTGGCTGTGCGGTTTTGCTGGATAGAATATATCTTTCTTTGAGGAGATAAAGGCATAAATGCACAGAAGTGGAGCAAAGACCACAAAACATACTGTTTAGCTGATGAAAGCTTTTAAACTCCTCTCTTTGCTTGAAGATAACAGAAGAATTCTGAAATTCAAGTGAATAGAAATGAAAATGTTTTAAAGCAGGGTAGATCTAGGAGGAAAGGGTTGGCTGCCAGTTAAACTCAGGGGACCCATTTAACAGCCCATGCCATACATTCAAAGCTATTCCATGTTAAATTGCATTCTCTTTCAAGGCTTGCCCTCGTTTCATTCTTAATCCTATTTTTGGTCGTTGTGCATGTTTAACAATTACTCTGGATTTGAGGGATTGGTGTAACTGAAAGCAGGGTTCATCTGTCCCATCCTCATTCTACTGCTGGAAGAAATTCTGGTAAGATGTCTTGGGGACTAGCAATGACTTTTCCATCACCAGCCCATCTTCATTTATTTATTGGTTGTTCTTCCCTCAGCTTGGGCTGTACCCTGTCATCAGTTTCTAAGCCAAATTCTTTATGGAAGTCAACAGGGAGTCCCTGCGCAAAGGGAAATGACATAATGTTGCCCTTTAGTCCTACCTACAGAGAAGCAGGCTTGGGAAACGTACAGATTTTCCTAATTAGCCAGCACTGAATTTACAGCATGTGTTCATTTTCTATTGACATCCGGCAGCAACCCAACACGTTGTAAATTCGGCCGTTTGTATTCCAGACAATTGTTTTTAATCAAAATATTCTGGATGTTGTCTTTATTTGCCTTGCATATGGTAAATGTTGGGGTCTTCAGTGCTCTGAGGTAAAGAATGTGCCATTTTAATGGGCAACATGGAGTGTTCTCAGCTAAAAATGTTTCCTTGTCCCACTGGAGTGCATGATTTTGTAGGCTGCCACCTTTTACTGCATTTTGCTGGAGATGTGTGTCTCTCTAGTTTGTAAAACACTTTTTATGTGAAAGATGCTTCTGTAAATGTAAGCTGTTTTAATGTGAGCTCTCACCTTCCACAAGGAAAGGGTTTCTGTGTTCATGGCCTGCTTCTGTAGTGCCTTCAAGCTGCTCTTCTTCAGCACAGGATAAACAGAGTTGTAGAATGGGTTTAAAATTGAGACTTTCCTAATAGGACAGCCTCTTTGCTAGTTAGAATTCAGACTCTTTAAAGCTTAGATGGTTAATTAGATGAAGTAAGGATGTAAGAATAAACATAAAGAAATCAGACCAGAGCAGACTGCTTGAAAGGGAGCTGAAAGTGATTGCTTCTATTGGGAATAGCAATGCCATTTTTTACTGCTTTTGCTTCTCATTTTAGCACTGTAGTGCTTCTCATGATGAAAGCTGCTTTGTACATATCTACAACCCGAGCTTCTGGCATTTTCTCAATTATTTGCTAAATGTGTGTATATATATATATAAAATCCTTTTAGCAGGTAGTTCTGTTCCTTTAGCTTTCCAAATGGGGAGTGAGGAGGGACTCAGCCCCAAACCTATCAGAAGGGATGCAGTAGTGCTTTTTGCTTGCCTCTATGCTTACCAGATCTTCTCCAGGCTGCAGAATTTGGAGAATGATGTGCAAATCATCCAGGCCCACAGCTTTTAGCACCTGTACTTTGGCACGGGCAACTTTTAGAGGGAGAAACCATGAAAAGCAGCCTTGGTCACAGACTTCAGGAAGCATCGTCCAGAGGTTTTAAGGTCTTTGGAGGTTGTCCCACCTCTGTTACATCTCATAAGGACTCTGTGTACGTTTTACAGCAGGGGAAATTGCATGTGGAGCCACTGCTTATCTCTGCCACTGGCTCTTGGCTCCTGGATGCTGATATTGACATCTTGCAGTGTGTCTCCTGTGGCTTCTCCTGGCAAGGGAGGCTGTAAGGTGGATAGCCTGATAATGCTGGGCCTCCTGGCTGCTGGGTGGCTGGCACTGAGTGGCATGAGGTGATTTGCATGGGCTGCAGGGCTTTTATGGAGCAGCTGTGCTCTTAATAAACCTTTTCAGAAGCTGGAGAGGAGTAACGCCTCCTTGTAACACCTTTCCACCTGGATTTTGTGGGATTTCACCTCTACAGGTTTTGTCTGGGGGGACTAAAGGGTGTTACAAATGCCTGTGCAAGTTTTAGAGTCATATCTTGAATGGTCAGTGGACAGGACACTTTAATGTTGCTGAGCATGTGTGTGAGAGGAGGCTGTGGGAGACATCTGGAGACTTATTCTGTCCAAAACTAACAAACATGATGCTGCATCTTTGGGAAAGCAATCAGAGATTAGGGCAGGAGCAATACCAGATCTTTGACTGGAGGTGCTCTTCTGCCATTTGTGAACTGGATTTATCATCTGGGACAGCAGCTATGGCCATATCAGATAGTATTTTTTCCCCTGTTTTTGTCTTTTCTTCTTTCCTCTCTCTTTTCTTTTCCTCCTAAACGAGAACCATGACCCTGTTTCTTGTAAATGTACCTTTGTCATCACAGCTTTAGGCTGTGATAACACATTTTACCTCAGCTCCATCTTTAATCACTGTGTGGCAGACCTGGGAATAGGAGCCATGGCTCAGCCACAGGACCTCATTGCCTCTCCAGGGCAGAGAACAGCTGGGAGCTTTCTCACAGAGCAGCCTGCTCTGGAGTTTGCTTGCAAGCTGTATTTGGGTCCCACCAAGTGGAGCAAATGCCACTTCACCTTGTAACAAAGAGCAGTCTGAGTCTCAAGGGGCACAGAACTGCCTGCAGAAGAGGGGAATGTGGCCTGTGCATTTAGTGAATGTTGGGAACAGATAATAAATTAAGACTTTTAGGGGTGAAAAAAGGAGGTTGCTTATGTAACCCAACTGTATTTGTTAGAGTTCCTCCTCCCTAGCCTGGTTCCCCATTATTTATCAATTAAATATGCTGAGAGCAGTGAGCTGTTGACCACGAAATCAGGGAGGCGGGCTGTGGAGTAGTGGTTGTTATCCTGTTCCAAAAGCTGTAATATGGATACCAGAAACAATGAGAGGCAGATGGAGAGGTTGCTGTTGAGTTGCCATGGGTAGAACAGAATGTTCTGCAGTATCCAGCCGTGGCTGTTGCTGTGTCTAAAACCCTACAGTATGAGTGAAATGTGGATGTCAGTCTGGAGCTCTTGTGGGGTTCATAGGCTTCTCATTACGTTGCTACACTGTGTGTAATAGATTACACTGCCATTTAAATTCCTCAAACCAGCTTATTTTGCTGCAAAGACTTTGCTTCCACTGAGAGCTGCGTGCAAGTGAAGAGAGTCTTATCACTCAGGCACTCCAAGGTGCCTGTTTGCTGTTCCTGCTGTCAGTGAAATCCTGATTGACTTCATTACAAAAACTGGATGAAATGCTTGTAGGCTTGTTTTCCATGAAAACCTGGGTGGCTGGTGGGGAGCTAGGAAAGAGTGCTGAAAACTGGGAATGCCTACCCCAAACCCTTTTTCATGTATGAAATAAAAGGGGAGGGGGGCATATTCTACATTTCCTGCAAGGTGACAATGAGCAGCTCTGGTTTTCTCCAGATGGAGAACATTCTCTGATGATTGAGAAATAAGGATAGAGGCCTTGCCTTCACTGAGCTGTGGCCCTGGTGTCCCTAAATTGTGCTTAGTACCTCCTCTTTTGCTGTACTTCAAATCAATGTTTTTCGGTATTATTTGGAGTCACAAATTGGAAACCAACATCAAAAACTTAAACTACATGTGACCTTGAAACTTGTTTAAGTTGTTACTCTTTTCCTGAAAAGCAACTCAGTCCAAATAAATGACTTTAAAAAGTCTTTTTGAAACTCAAATATTACCTTGAATTGAAGGAGCCAAACTGAAAGCAAACCAAAGCTGAGCTGAAAAGTATACATCAGTTGAACTTTATGAGCAGAGCTGTACTGCAGAGTTGCTTACACATGTGCAGTGAAGGGAAGGACCTCTGCTCTGAAATTCTTGCTGTCTTAATTAACACAGGGTGTGCACAGCTGATTGACAGTGAAATGGCAGAACATAGAGTCAGGCAATTACAGATAACACAAACTGTGGTCAGGACTCATCAGATTGACTGTGGAGTCGCTGGCAAGTGTGACCCAGACACAGGGATTGCACTGAAAGATGAGTTTTATAGGAAGAGCTAGAAAGGAACAAAGCAAAATCTCTCACCTACTTCCACACTCCAAGAGGTTGCTGCTTGCCTGAGACAAAAAGGAAGGACACAGTTCCTTGGGGGAGTTAAGGTGGGGCACTTGTGACCCTGTTAGACCCATCTAATGGGACACAGGCCCTTTATCATGTACAGGTGTGGGGATCCCTTACCCCACTTGGATCACAGGTGTTCCTTGTTCTAAAAAACCATACCAGCAGTGGCTGCAATCCATTATCATGAATTATCTAAACAAAGCCTCCCATGGATTTTAAAAGTATATTTACAAGCAATTTTATTTTTCCTTGTTCAAGGCTGAAGGCAACCAAAACAATAAGAAGTTGGCAAGTGCTGGGAGTGATCAAACCAAGGCTAGTTAAAAGATTTAAGAGAGGAAGAACACATTAGGAAGAGGAAGTTTTAAAGCATCTCCCATGAATTGAGTTGATCACTCTGCCCCAGTTGTTGCCCAGTGGTGCAGGATCCTATCCAGGGTGTGGGGGTCCTCCTGAATGGTCTCAGGCAATCCTGGCTCCAGACTCTTGCTGTGAGAGAGCTCCTGGGCAGTCAACGTAGGGCTGAGACATTTGCACTCTTTATTTCAGCCCAGCACCTCGCCCTGCAGTGCTCAGGTGTCAGCCTTTATGGCAGTGGGTATTTGGCCTGTGATAAATGTACCAAGGGGCTTTTTCTTCCCTCCCTTGAGTACTTAAAGCTCCATTGTCAGCATTCAGGAAAGCTGTGTTTAGACTGAGTTGGAAAAGGGTACCAGTATGGCTAGCTGACGCAAGAGTGGTTTATTTTCCATTTTAATAACTCTTTAAACAGGTCCTGCATTTGTATGTAGCTCCTTTGTTGGAATAAAAATCTTTGTTGGAGGCTACCAGACAGCTATAAATAGCTGTCGTGAGTATTTATGCTGAGGATAATCTCAGGAGAAGATATTTTTAACTTTGCACATTGTTTAGAGTAGGAAATTCTTTTAATGCCCACATTTTCCATTCCCAGTGCCATTAGCTTTTCCCCACCCCCTCTTACGGTGTGTGCCTCGCTCGCTCTTTCTCCCTCGTATTTCCTTTAAGGTTCAAGGTTACAGCCAATCTGCTCCAGAGGCAGACTCGAGCTTATTATTTTTTTAAAAGGAAAATGCTAACTTTGGCCTTTTGTGACTGTGTGGGAATTGAGTTCATTTCATGGGGCTATCAGAATGCAAACGGGATATCTCACCAGGCTGTCCCCGTAAATTGGGTAATGAATGAGCACTTTATTTCTATTTCTCTCCTGCATGGAACTCATGTGCTTGTTAGAATAACAGGGGCCAATCTATTTTATACTCCCTCAGAAAGTATTCCACTTTATTTTGGCAAGTTTGGGAGAGCTGCTACTTGTACCAATACTTAATGCTGGACCAGAAGAAAAAATAAAATAAAGGCATTATGCTGAACTAGACTTGCAACTTAAAAATATGGTCCACAACAAAGCTTGTTCTTACACAAGCCAATACATAATTTCAATCTACAAAATCATCATATATGTGTTAAATTGAAAGTGAGGTGCAGACTGTGGGCCAGATTGAAAGCAGATATAACTTGACATAATTTGATGTGCAGCCTTTGAGAGGTGTTCGCTGTTTACCTGTGATGCAACCTAGTCAGACCTTTTTTATTTTTCACAATTCTCTTTAGTCTAAAAAGAGACTGACACATGCAAAGCCTAACAATAAATGGGGATTGGGTGCCTTCTAGACAGGGGTAACCTAGGTTGTCAGTATGAAGAACTATTTGACAGCAAAAAATATGTGAGGTCTGTCCTGTACATAGAGCCAGATCTTAAAAGGTATTTCAATACCTCTGGAGATTTGCCTTTGAAATCTCTTTTCATCTGATGGGGCTGCACAAAAGACAATTTCTGTTCTCTTGAAGACCTCACCCAAGCTCCCTGCTACTGCCAGCAGCCCTGGAGCATCTTTTAGCCTGCATGAGGGGATGGTGTTTATTTAGAAGATAAAAGATATTTTAAGCCTCTTTTTCTCTGCACAGTTGATAAGGATTTGTGGCCTGTAACCTACCTGCTCATGTTTGTAAAACAGTGCTGTTGACTTCATGGGAACTGTATTTGTGTTTTTGACAGCTTGTGTTAATTTGACTATTTAATTTGTGTTTGCCACATAAATGTGTAGGTAGATGTGCACACATACCCTGCAGCTTTGAAATGATGCTGTGCTGGAGGCCACACAGCTTATTTGCTGCACTAATAGTTAAAGAAAATTAATTGTGAGGACAGGAAAATTAAAAAAAAAAACAACCTTCATTGCATGCAGACTGTACCTCTGTTTGGCCTGCTGAGTGAGCAATGTCATGATCACAAAGATCAGGGCTTAATTTCCCATCTGTAATGTTGTTTGCCTGAAGATGAGAGGTTATTAAACATGACTGCTAAACAGAAAATTTGACCTTCCAGGCTATGCAAATGTCAGAGAAAGGAGCTTGGTGGGTGGAGAGAGGCTGAGGGCTCAGATAGACCTCGCTGGGGAAAATGTGGTCTGGGCTGAGCAGACCAGCAAAAGGGCTGGGACCTGCTGCCCAAAGGCTGCTCATGACCTCCCCCAGGCAGTTTTTGCAGTCTTGGAAGGTCTCTGCTGAAAACCATCAAGAACCCACCTGGAAAAGTGTGAGCTTTGAAGCCCCCTGTGCTCCCCTTGCTTGGGCTCAGCTGGGAGGAGCTGGCTAATAAAGATGGACAGGAACAATGGAACTGGCCAGAAAAGAAAAACTTCAATAATGGAAAGGAACAAATGTGGTGTAGGTACAGACACTAAATTCCTACAGACCCTGGGAGCGGGGCAAACCCAGCCAGGTACAGGGACACAGACCCAGACAGAAAGGTGAACTTAGATCATGACCTTATAAGAAAAAGGTCTTGACCAATGGTGAAGGAAAAGTGGAAACTTGACCAAATGTAGGAAGGTTTTATTAGCACACTGGCTCCCAAGACCCCGCAATTCCCACTGTGGCCTGGTCAGCTGTCCCCTCCCCTCAGTGCCCTGCCTGCCAGGGTTTATGGCCAAATCCCTCTGTAAAAGCACCTGAGGTAAAAATCTCAGCAGGGTGAGACCCCACAGATAAGAATATGAAATAAAGAGTGGGCTCAGCTACTCTGGGGGAACTCTGGCCCCGGGCAGGCAAAACCCAGATGGAAGCAGGACTTGGTGCTGTGCCTCGCTGCAGAGTCAGTACTGGCTGTGTTATTCCAGCAGGGAGGCCAGAAACCACTGGAGGTCAGCAGGAGGAAAGGTGATGGATTGCAGCCACAGTGATGTCCTGACTCTCGAGCCAAAGGTGGCAGGGTGTGCTCCAAGTGGAAGCTTCCTGCATGTGCCACAGCCTCGACTCAGAGGTGGCTTTGATGAGTGAGCTTGCAACGGTGCCAGGGGCAATGAGTCCAGGAAAACCTGGCTGCAGACCTCCAAGTTTCTTACATTCCCAGTTTAGGATTTCTTTCACTGTTACCTTGCCTTTCTTATCTGATGAAACCGTGGCTTTATTCAATCTCAGTATTTTTCTCCTTTCTCTGTTGTCTAGAATGTGACCGGATCAAATTTCTCCCTTCTGTCATGACCATTAGTAGCTTAGGTTTTTTTTTTACACATGAAGCTTTTTCAACAGTAAAATCTCTCCCAGACTGTAGTTATATAATATTCAAGGTCACAGTAATCACAACAGAATCTACCTCACTTATTAGGACTGTGGTCATGGAAATGAAAATGCCCTGGGAAGATTTTTTTTGCAGGATTTTGCTACTGCACACATAATTCATGAGACTTGATCCATGAAAGATGACGCCATTTTTAGGCCCATTGCATTGAGCTGTTTAGTATCCTAAATTTTTTAGTTGTGAGGTAAAAGTATAAAGCCTTTGGGCTTCTTCTCCCAGAGCCTAAGGAAAGAAAAAGTTTGTAACTACAGAATTTTTAGATATTGGTGTTGTATGCACATCAAGTGGCTTTGAATCCAAAGTGTCATATGATGGAAAATCAGCATTTTTATAGAGGTACAGGGTCTTCCCAGAGTCCTTTTGTGTTATTATTCCTTGTGCTGCCTCTGTGTCCTGCCTGCTCAGCTCTAGCTCACAGTCATCCTCACAGGAACTATTCATGTCAGAGGAAAAGCTTTAATGTGCTTTAATCTGTGTGTGGTTTCACTGTGAGTGGAGGAATGGTGACCCAGGGGGAAGATGACCAGCTGTAAAACTCTTGTCATTTTCTTCATTCATATTTATCTGTTTCTGATATTCTTTTTCCTCTATCCTGCATGACTGGGGATATATTTTTCTCTTTGAAAACCGTGAGGCCATACGTGATGATTTTCCGAGAATATCAGGACAAGAAATTTGGTGCAAATTTCACTGAAAGAAGAACTTGTTGCCAAAGGGATCTCCTCTTCAAGTGTCTTCTGACATGAAAATACAACTGAGCCCTCAGTATTGGAAAGTTCATTGTAAACAAAGAGATGTGTCCACTCACTTGGTGCTTATGGGCTCCCCTCCGTGAAGTAAACACAGGATGTGATTTGTGGGGGCTCTGTCATCAGTGAAGCTGCACTGAGAGGGAGTTTGGCTTGATCTTTGTCAGGAGCTGTCTAGCACAGCTCCTTGCCAGAGGTGACTTCAGCAGGCACAGATGATGCTTTGAGAGGCTGACCTAGAACAGAGGCTGGATGGATTTAAAGAATAAAGCAGGGATTTATTAAAAGGATCTCCTCCATGGACCCACCTTGGGCAGCACAAGAGCCCAGCCAGGGCTGCACCCAAGATGAACCAAAATGGCCCCAAAATGCACGGCCGGGCACGGGGTCTGTCCCTGGGATCAGTTCTGCTCCATTTGCACCTTGCAGTTCATTGTCCCATTGCAGCTTTAGCCCCTGCAATCCCACCCTGCTTGTTTTTCTCTCTGCAGCCCACGGGGTTTGTGCTCTGGGGCTGAGATTTGGATCATTTGTCCTTGGTGCCCAGCTGGAGCAGGAATTGTTTTGTCTCCCTGCTCTGTGCACAGAGCTCACCATCCTCTAATATGAAGCTCAGAATCACACACTAAAGCAGCACAGAATCTGAAAAATAGAAAAGCTAAACCTGAGGCATCACATTGGCACTGCTGAAACACAGACATTGCTTGATCAAACCTTTTGTTATAGTCTTCCAAAGCAGTTAGACATGGTAATGGTTGACACAACACTTATGTGGTAAGAATTTGTGCTGCAGACATTCTTCTGTGCCCAGACTCCATGGGGAGGAGCAAGGAGGACTCCCTTCCTTGGCTGGTGTTATCTCTTTGGGATGAGCTGTAATAGCTTGAGGGGTTATCTCTGCAATCCTTTGGGCTCCCATTGCCAGCATGGCAGGTGCTCCCTTCAGCACAGTCTGCTGAAAGTTTGTCATTGCTGTCCTTAATCCAGATTGAGCCTCTGACTGCTGTAAAAATGCAACACTTCAATAGCAGAATGAGATGTGTGCTTCCTTGGACTGCAGTGTGTCACAGAATATCAATACCATTGCCACATTTTCCCTGGGTAAGGATGCCTCCAAAATTTATGTGGGGGGCTACAAGACTTGGACTTGTACACACTCCTTGCTGTCAGCAGGATTTAAGGAAGTTTTGAAGAGCTTTGCTGTGTTGCAGCCTGGATGGTTTAGAAGTGGCCCCTTGCATTTCTGGATTTGATTCAAGTTTTATTCAGCTCAGCATGTTTCCATTATGACAGGCCCTGTTTAATTCCACCAGTGAAAGTATGGAGGGCATGTGATTTCTGGTAGTGCATAGAGGTCAGCTGAGGTGTGGGGAGCCTTCCCAATAATGCAGCAACGTGACAGCTTGCTAGGCAGAGGATGGAAATTGCTACAGAGGTAAAACACTGCCAGGACAACAAAATTTTGCTAACTGGTCTATGTTGAAGTGATGCCTGACTGTGTCATCCTGGGGCCTTGGTGGGACAATGCAAATTCCTTGAAATTCTGCCTTTAATTCTGAAAGTAGGACAGTTTGTTTATAGTGTTCCCATAATTAGATGGTAATTCAAAAATAATTTTGGAAATGTGTTTGACATCAGTAAAAATGTTCAGATCTTAACTTCAAAATAAGCACAGGCTCTTGTAAATATGGACAAAGGTAAGGGCACCATGGAGTATCACAGTGAGAGACCCAAGACTGTGCCAATAGTTGTTAATTGTGAAGGAAGCATTAATTTCCTTTTCCTGTTTTTCAGGAATTTTTATGTGTAGGAGAAATGCCCCTGCTGCATAAACATTTTTTAAAATAATGGCTTTAAAGGGCGTGAACAAGTGCCTGAATCCAAATGTTTTGCTAGTACTTAAAGACTCTTTGTTTAACTCTTGCTGCCTTTTTTTCCCCCCTTCTTTTTGACATAGCTATAATATGGCTGGAGCCAAGATCAGTATAGGGCAAATGTGGCCAAAAACCAATGGTAAAATAATAATATCTGCCTGTCCATCATAACCTGCTCTATTTGCCTGCCTAATACTTTAGCTAAAAAGAAAAAAAAGAGCCAAAGCAGGAAGAGGAAAGGATAATTTTCTTTCCTCTGCAGCTACAAGAGAGCAATTTGATCCCAGGTTTGGGTTCACTTCTCACTGTATTTCCTTTGGGGACATTTGTCATCCTTCTTCAGGGGAAAAAAGAAACACCAGGTGATGTTTGTTTCCTAGAACATCATTTTGAGATGGCATCATGTGTGCTGGGGGTGCTGGACTGTATCTGGCTCCCTGGATAAATAGAGGAGCACATTTGGTGTAAAGAGGCTAAAATGGACCCACAGACAAGGGCTGGAGCACCTCTTAACTGCAAGGTGATCTGGCATCAATTACAGAATTAATAAAATTCTTTGTGTGTGTATTTGGGGATGTACAAACCTCTTGGGGGGAGATTTTGGAACCCTGGATGCTGAGAATTTTAAACTTTGAGCTGAGAGGCTCTGACCCTTAAGAGAACATTACATTTGACCATGAGGCCATGGAGAAGGCTTCCAAAATCCATTGATAGCACTGGGATTATGGGTGTGCAGTTTGAATAGAAGTGTGTGATATCACAGGGTGGAAAGCTTAGAGTTTAAGGTTTTAGAATACAGTATTATATATGGAGCTTAGATGGAGGTTTTAGGGCGGCAGCTGGTCCTTCTTCACCTTCTTCTCCATGAGTTTGGGTGGTGTTTTGTAGTTGGACAGAAAAGTCCACAGTGCAGGGCACGAGGGATCAGTTATTGGGTTAAAAGTAAAAATCATTTAGGTGTCATTTGTTAATTGGATAGTTTAGCCTTAAGAGACCTTGTAGAGAAAGATAGGCATTTTGTAGCTTGTTAGTAGAATGCTGCAGAACTCATAACTTGTAGGACTGTGATA
>WBNP01003029.1:228980-246064 GCA_013401095.1 Passerina amoena | reverse complement strand
GTGATGGGGTAGGAGAAGCAGTCCTTTTGCCCAGGCTCCCACTAGGACAGGGAGCTGAGGACCAGAGAAGGAACCATGGCCTGTTTGATGCTGAGGGCATGGCTGGGATGCTGCCTGGCCTTTCCATACTCCATGCAAGACTGGGCAAGGCTCTGCACTCCCACTCCTTTAGCTGTGCTTTTAAGGAAGGACTGTGAAGCATCTGGCCCTCAGCTAGAGAGTCAGAAGGCAGGAAATGCCTCTGTGCAGCATTTGCCAACTGTGGTTTCTGGTATGCTGGTGGGTGGGTTCTCAACATGTCCATCTTGATAAGAAAATGCCTAAAGCCAGACCCCGCTCATCCTTCATCAAAGGATCATTTTCTTTATCTCCAGTTTCAATTAAATGTGGAGTTTCTAAAAACAAAAAGGCACCGTGCTCCTCTCACAGCCACATTTAACCTCTTAAGCCTTGTTTTGTGCACCAGGAGTAACTGAGTCACAGCTGAGGATCAGGGCTTATCTTCCCAGTTCAATCAATGCCTCTTGACTTTCTCCAAAGAATTTTGTATCCCCTGAAATCCCCTCTGCGTGTCATATCTTATCATAGGTGAGAAGTCTCTTTCAGGGAGAAGAGTCTCTTTCACTATTATAAAAGAAAAAGAACATAACAGAAGGTTATAATGGTTGAAAAATTGTCCCTATTTTGTTTTTTGTAAATTATAAAAATGTAAACATAAAAATAGTCTCCTGTCTAGCAAATATTATTATTCATATTTTTCCTACTAAGGAACAATGGAGAAAGAAAACATCCCATAATTTGATTGGGTTATTTGAGACGTATCTAGTCTGGGTTTTGTGTTTTTGAGAAGTACACTTTTAAAAAATATGTTTGGGATTCAAATGGAAGGGTGTGGACAAAGTTGGGTTTTGGAAAAAGATTGCATTTAAGAAGAATGCATTTTAAATAATGCTGATAGGAGTAAAATACCAGTGAAGGATCTACACTTGTTTCTTTTCTGTACAGTTTCTTACACCCCCAAAATAGCTACTATCTATTAATCTTTGGGTTCAGAATTGGTCCAGGCTGGCTGTTTTTGTATAAGTTCCTAAGTGTTGTGGATGTTAAGTTAAATTGCACCAAGTGATGCAGGAGCCTTTGTCCATGGTGGCGTTCAGAGAGGCAGGACCTGCTGCTGGTCCCTTCCCACTGACAAAGGGGGGGCATCTCCTCTGGGAATTGCTCCAGTTTCTCCCAGCTCTGCATTTCCAACATTAAAAAAGAGCTAAGTTAAATCACAGAACATCACATCAATAGTTGTTAGCTTACTCTTTGCCAGACCAAAATGAATTTGAATTGAACAAGTGGTTCAATGCTTCCATCCTGCTTTAAGGTTCTGCCTTGGCATTTGGAGCTGAAGGGATTTTTCTACTTTCTTTGTGTTCCGAAATCCTTCCTTAGTCTTAAGGTCAGAATTTCACAGCAGCTTTGGTGTAAATAAATGAACAGTGAGGAAAAAGCTGCAAACATTTCCCAAAAGAAAAAAAAATGCTCTCAAGTATTAGAAGTGCTTGAATTCCTGCCAAGTTTTTGAAAATGCTTCTGATTTTTCTTTCAGACTTTTCTGACATGTTTATTTTAAACACATTTTTAGTATTTTTGAAGAGCCTTAGTGAACTAAAAGACTGGTGGCCATTTTAGAGAGAGATATTTCTAATTATTCCCATGGAAGCCTTGAAATGTCAGAAGCTCTCTAGGTGCAAAGATGATGCTCTAAGGACAGGTTTGTCTTCAGTTGCCTGTGCTTTGGAATGATACAAAAGTCACTTTCTGGATGCAAGTTTTTTAGATTAGAAGGGTAAGTTCCTGTTATAATGGCTAATTTTGGGAGGAAGTTTGTAATACTGCATATGCTTTAATGTCTCCTGAACCTCCAAATCCTGCAAGAGCCCCTGCAGGAGGAGTTCCTGGAATCCTTCCCATCCCACGAAGTTTATTCATAAAATGTGACACTCTGAAGCCATGTCTCAGGGCTAAAAACACCATCAGGGCATGAAAGTATAGCCACAGCTCTAAAACTCAGGCTGCAGCTTTTGGCACATCTTGAAGGGGAGGTTTGCCATTGGAAAAAGGAATTATTTTTCTTTGTAGCCAGTAGTTGGTATTTCTCTTTGCAAATTGGACTGCTACTGACTCTTTTGATAGCTATTTTATTTAAATCTCCTTGAAGACAGGTCTGTCTGTTTTGGGGAAGGCTACATTTCTCTTAAGCCTCTTATTGCCAGTTTCTCCAAATTTTTCAGTTTCTATGAGGAGCTGAGTTTAAAGGTGCAGATTGAGACTATGTCCTGTGCTGTGGTGATTCAATTTTAATTTCTTGGTGCCCTTTTATGTCTATTACCATGAAATAAATCCCTTTTTTTCTTCTTTTGAAAGCCTGCAAGGCCTGGTTGTGGCAGAGCCCCAGCTGGGCAGGCAGAGAGGAATTCTGTGAGCGGGGAGAATTCTGCTCCACGGGCCAGGTGCAGTGGGGTTTGCATTTTTTCCCTTTCCCACTGCTTTCCTCTAAAATGTTATGGGTGAGCCATGTCTGGAGGCAAGAATCCAGCCTTGATGGAGCAGAGTCCTGATCTGATATGACAGGACTTGTGGAAGTGTTCAGCCCTTACCCTCTGTTGCTTTCAAGAGGGAAGTCCCGTTAGATTGCACAGATGAGGCTTGGAATATTTCATATTTAGATTTCCCTAAAATGAGAAGAAAGGAATGAAATCTTTTTTTTTGTGTGTGTGTGGTTTTGTTTCGGTCACCTTCAAGAAAGGAGGACTGTTGGAAAAATAGGTGTTGGATGTATCCTGTTTCTTGAGAAGTCCATGGAGTGTTGCACTTCTAATACCATTTAATTCCCCTTCCTGGAGGAAGCTGCTGGCAAGGCTTGCTGCACAGGGAGAGTGAGCTTGATGTGTTGCTAGCTCATCTTTATAAACTGAAAATGGGTTGGGATGGCAGTGCTAAGGAGGTTTATCAGACAGCAGGAGCTGTGAGTCTCAAAGTCAGTGTGGAGATGAAGGAACCTCTGCTGTGAGCCATGGGAGTGAAGGAGTAACAGAGACAGTTCACATCCACCCTCTGCCAGCTCGCTAAAGTGGATTTGAATGAAATTGAATGTACAACTAGCTCCTAATTTCCAAAGCATTTTTGTGTGGGTTTAGCAATCTGATTCCTGTCAAACCCAGTGACTGTCACATTGACGCAAATACCAGGCAATATTTAGAAAATTTAGGAAAGGTATTTTGCCAAGCAAGAGAAAAAAACCCAACCCCTCTCTTTTAACATACATTCCTGTAGGAATCAGAAATACAGAAGAAAGGGGGAAAGCATACTGAAGTGTTGACCATTCTAACAAAAATCATACTGTACTGGTCTTTTTTTGGAATTTTTTGGTTTTTTTTAGTTTTCCACTGGCTGGAGGCTTTTGAAGGAAAGAAAAGAAAAGACTCATCTTCTGTCTTGAATTAACTTAGTTAATGATTAACAGAGCAGTGCAGTATGTGTGGTGCCTTTTAATTAAATCAGAAGAGACATGATTTGGACAAGATTTTAGTTTCACTTTGAAAGTTATTAAATAAACTGACACTGTTTGCTCTCCAAAAGTTCCTGGGAGCATCCGGTTAGCTGGTAATCCCTGTGCAGCCAGTGAAATAAAGCTGCTTCTAAAGCACCTAAGGGCCAGCACCAGATATTAAAAATGACTGGGGCATAACTGAGCACTAACCTGCATGAAGCAGGGGCCTGGTCTGAGGATCCACTTTCAGTTCGGGGATAACAAAGGTCCAAACTGAGTGTTTCTGGTCAAGTTTGCATTTTGAATACCTCTGAGCTGTTCAAGTGGCATAAGGTGTTGAACAGTTGGTGCCTTTGGTGGAGTTTGGATGGCTTTTGCTGGCTGAGTTTATGGGGTTGTTTGTGAAGTGAGATCCTGACTGGGGCTTGGATGTTGCTCCCCACTAAAATTCAGAGTATTGTAAGACTCTGGAGCTTTTGGTACAGGAAGGTCTCCATAAATTGGCCCAGCAGGAAAAGCTCTTCTCCCTCCAGAGCTGTGTGCATGTGTGCTCACATAAAACTCTCCCAGCAGTGAAGGATCAGGCCCAAAGCCTGGACTCAGACTGGCCAAACTCTGGCTTCAGAGTGGAGCAAGACACTGGATGCTCTTGCTGGCATGTGGTGGTGGCACACAGGGGTGAACAGATCCAACACTGCACACTCTGAGCTTGCTGTTGTTTACTGATCTCTCTGTTAAGGAGCTGAGGCCTCCACCCATGCCCTCTCCGCAGTAAAATCAAGGCAGAGCCTGTTTTGCCTGGAGATGCATCTATCATCTGTGTTTGTGTTTGTGTCACACCTACCACATTGTGGCTCCTTCTGCCTTTTGTGGCCAAGCTTGAAGTGAATAGTTATCTTTGCAGCATGCCTCCAATATTTTAAAAAACAACAACAATCTCATATAAAACCTGTTGTTGAAATTACCTATTGCCAGGAACACTTCTTACATCTACATTATTGGCAGCTTTATGCAGCTTTCTGTTTTGTGGGCTCAGCAAGTGTAATCCTACATGGCTGTGAGCAGAAGTCCTACAAGTCTGGGCTTTGAGTGTTATCCTTCACACTGATAAAGCTGAAATTTATTAATAGCCATTATGATTCAGGTATAAATGAGAGACAGCACATTTTAAAGTTTGAAAGCCAAAATAACAGATTGCTTTTTACTGCTGTGAGAACTGCCATGTGTCCCTGAAATGCATAAAACACAAAAGAATGGGCATGGAATTGAGGGGGGAGAGAAATGGGCTCCTGCTCAGAGCAAGAGGGCACCAGAGCCTGTCCCTCACCTGTGGCAGTGCCAGGGCATGGGGAGAAATGATAAAGCCTTTGTGATTGCTTCCCTCTCGCACTTTCCTCCATTCCAGTTGTCTGGTGACCAGAAATTATCTGTATCCTGGTGGTTATATGGAGGCTGTTGTTTGGATCTCCATGTTTATTTGAAAGCAGTGAAAACATGACATAAAACAAAAGCTGTGCTTTGGTGGAAATGGTCTCTCACACCCAGGAAATATGATGCTGCTTTATTTCTGGATTTCCCCATAAGTGACTGATAGAGAATGCAAACACCAGCAAATATGTTTTTCCATTCAAGTTTCAATTTACAGTGATAGCTCTTCTTGGAGTATGATTTTAGCAGTTGTTTTGGAGTTTGTTTTGTTTACTCTTACAGCCATACATGCAGTCAGTAACTTTTCCATGTGAAAAGCAGGATAATAATTACCTCAAAAACTGAGGACAGTCAGAGAAAATTAAACTCTCTTCCAAAATCCATCCTGTCTCAGCAAAGCAGGCATCAGATAGGATTGAATGCTGCATGGACTCTATGTGGGTCTTATCTGGAGCTACATATTTTGGAAGTGTTTATAATTGTGGGCTGCAGGCTCTTGCATTTTAATGTACAAGGCTTGTGCTCCCAGTCCTGCAGAACCTGTCTATGCAAATAGTTCTATCTTCTGATCAGGCATTTGCTACCTGGTAATGTGTCAGTGTGAACATGCAAATTCTGCACAAATTTGCACATGCAGATGCCCAAACCTACATATTTCAATCTGAGTATGTATTTTAATACATAAATCCACATACATAGCTGGTTACTTACAGGTTTCACTGAACACATTAAATATTTTGACACTGCTGCTCTTTATGGGCACCCAAGTAGTTATAAATATGGGATAGAGTTATAGAATGAAGGGAAGAATAGATATCATAGCTGTAGGATGGATTTCTTAGTCTTGAATGCTGAAAGAGCTTGGCTTTTGTGGCCAAGTTTGAAGAGAATAGTTATCTTTGCAGCATGCTTCCAATATTTTGAAAATAACAATAATCTCGTATAAAACCATTCAATTTGTTGAAATGACCTATTGCCAGGAGCAGTTGGGGCAAAGAGAACTTTGATCTACATTATTGGCAGCTGGGTACTCACAGGTTTCATTGAACACATTAAATATTTTGACACTGCTGCTCTTTATGGGCACCCAAGTAGTTATAAATATGGGATAGAGTTAAAGAATGAAGGGAAGAATAGATATCGTAGCTGTAGGATGGATTTCTTAGTCCTGAATCCTGAAAGAGCTTGGAAAACTTATGACTGGGAAATGGCACAGAATCTCCTTTACTTGGGATATTTACAGCTTGACTTGGGAAAAAATATACATAGTAACAGACAGCTCAGCATTATTTGATGACAAAGTGCCTGGTCTTGTTTTTGTAAGTGCTCCAGAGATATACTCCAAGAGCTCATGTATGAGCTGCCAGACTTACCTTCAGCATGTGATTTAATACACAAAGTGTTGTTCATCTGTGAAATAAATTCCCTGCTCACATGCCAGTGTCCTAGAAGGAAATCTCCTAGGATGGTGAATGCAGATGCTTTTTGCCCTGTGAGATGCATCCACTGAGTTCCCTGCAGTGAACTCTACTGGGGCATTTCAGAACAGACCTTAAAAAAAACCAGCAGAGTTTGTCTGCTCCGTGAGAACATGAAAGAGACTGTGGCATCTTTCATTTTCCCAGGGAGGGAACAGTTAAAAATATTCTTCAAATAAGGAGCAGATGTTAATGTCATTAGAATGGATTTTCATAAAAAACATTTGTTCTCTTGCAAAATGCCAGTAGCTCTGCAAACTCCTCTACGAGTCTGCCTGCTTCTTTCAGACTTGTGGCACAGAGAAGGGGCAGTGCAGGGAGAGCTATTTTCTGTCTCTGAAAGCAATCAGGTGTGTTTCTCTAAGTTTCCTGTTTTAAAATTGCCTCAACATGGACCAAACAGCTAAAGAAACATGAAGGTATTTGAATAAGGGGACAAGAACAGTGAACATCACAGAGAATCCCCTGTTGGCACATAGGTACAGAAAAGAATAAGCTACATATGGAAAGTAATGGTCTGGACATGTGCCTGTGTCAGGTTCTAAATTCACTGTCATTTCAAAAGAAACAAAGATTCACAGGCTTTTTTGATCAGCTCACTGAAAACTCTGCCTTGCCTGCAGGAATAGTTAAAGTAAAAATAACAAACAAAACATTAAGTGGCTCTCTGGATGACCTCTGGACATTCTTATTGTTAGTATGAGTAGACATTGGAACCTCCCAGTAATAATTTCCTTTTTGGAAAGCTCTCATGTCTCCTTCCTCCTCCTCATTTTACTGCTTTTAATGTTCAGAAAATAGGAAAGGCCCTGTAGTTCCTTTCATTCTGCAACAGATGACCTTACACTCTGCTAGAGCCATTTGCCTTGAGTTCATTGGCATGAATGACACCTCACAAGTGCTCTTGTGTGGTTAGCATTTGTTTGCTCTAGTTTTTTTTTCTCTTTCTAGTGTCTTCCTTAGGGGTTTTGGTGTCCTAGATCTCTGAAGCATCAGGACATACAAGGAATGCAGGTTGAGACATGTCTCCTGCCCCATCATTTTTGTTGTGCTTTAGATGCCCATGTGAATTTTTGAGATTATCTGGGAGGTGATTTGCCTCTTCCTGCTCCATATGCAAGATCTTCACCTCAGGGCCACAGTGTACTGAAAGTATCCCTCTTGCTTAAGGTGCTGAAGTAAACAACAAACATTTGGCTTCCAAATATTCAAGGGATTATGAAGTGCAAGGATCTATAGCTGCTTCAGATCCTGCTCCCACTTCTTTTCCAAGGGGTTACAAGCATGGCACGATGTGTCTTCAGGTTCTTTCAGGGGAGCCAGTTCTGCTGTAAGCTTAAGGAGCTGCAGGATCCACAGCTGAATTCGCAGAATGACCAGGTTGGAACAGACCTTAAAGATCATTGAGTCCAACCCATGCCCTAACATCACCTCAGCTAGACCATGGCACCCAGTGCCACATCTGGAATGTTTTTAAACACACCCAGGGATGGTGACTCCAGAACTTTATCACCCTTTCTGTGAAATCTTTTTCCCTAATATCCAACCTGTATTTCCCTTGGTGCAGCTGGAGGCTGTGTGCTCTGGTTGTGTCAGTGCTGCTGGAGAAAGAGCCCAGCCCCAGCTGAGCACAGGCACCTTTCAGGAGCTGTGAGAGTGATGAGGGCAGCCCTGAGTCTGCTTTTCTCCAGGCTGAGCACCCCCAGCTCCCTCAGGGGCTCCTCACAGGGTTTGTGTTCCCAGCCCCTCTCCAGCCTCGTTGCCTCCACAATGGGAATGTTTGGCATTGCCTTGGCTGAGCCCTCCTTGGTGCTGCAAACAGAATCATCAAATGGCCCTGGAGCTCTTGTGAAAACAGGGATGTTCCTCAGCTGCATGGACCTCATGGCTCACAGGATGGGCACAGCTCGTGGGCAGCTGTCCTGGCACACCCCAGGACATCCACCCAGCAGCTCCTGGGGGATATCCCAGCTCCACAGGGCTCTGTGCTCCTCACCTGATGCAGTGGGTTGGCAGACCAGAATTCCAGTGTATTTTATACACCAAAAGATGGGGTAGGGGTTGGTGTACTTTAGAACAAAGGGCTGGGCCTACAGAAGGTGTGCATGAAGAAATAGCAACTTCATGGGGTACTGCAGACCTGTTTCTGTGTGTGTGTGTAAAAAAGCCCTGGTACAGGGGAGTCATTCCGCTATCTATAAAGCACAGGTTTGTTACCTTTTCACAAAAAAATCTATCTCATCAAAAGTGGAGAGTGGAAAAAAGATCCAGTTATTGCCTATGGGACTTAAGCAGAGCTTAAATTAATATCAGTGCCCTGAGCAAAGTGCAGCCATTGGATCCTTGAAAGCTCTGAGGAAAAAGGAGTCAGGGTTGCTGCTCCCCTGGCCCTGCAGCATCGTCCATGGCTCTGTGCAGAGATGGCCTGGCTGTCACTCCAAGGTGAGAGTGCCACCTGCTGAACCCACACATTCCTCCTCACAGACAGGAGAGCTCCCAGTGAGATTTCCCTTTGGGGTACTGATCCATCCACAGCCACTCTGGTAATTTATGAGGGGTAACAGGATCGCAGCCTGGGGTGGAAGAGCTGCAGGACTGCACAGTGAGTGGTTTCAGTTTGCTCACATTTCTGGGCTTTGAGGGGAAGGGATATGAGAGCCAAGCATATGAAACTGGTAACTGATGGTGCCTCCATTTAAATCTGTTTGCATTTCTCTTTCCTGCCCTGCTCACTGGACTACATGGAAGAACACTGAGGACAGCCTGTTAGGCTCGGTTCAGCTCCAGCCCTGCTTTTAATCCTGTTGTTAAACAAAAGATGGTTTTACCTTGACTGCAGTTGAACTTGCAGCAACTCCCCACCTCCTTGGATTTGTTTGTGTTTAGAAATCACCCTCAGTCTTGAGCTGACTGATCCAGCCTGACCTTTCACAAGTTGGACTGGATGAAAGTGCCTGCACAATGCTTAGGCAGTGTTTTGCTATCAAAAGGGAGAACTGTTCCCTGGACCATTATTTTATATCTGGGTGCTCTCATCTCTCAGCAGGCTGGAATGTGACTTTCCTGTGAGCAAGGGCTTGCAAAGGCACCTCTGTGCAGCGCTGAGGCTGCTTGGATGAGCTGCCTGAACAGAATCCCTTCTTGTGAAAGCTGAATGGGAAGCAAGGGTTTGTCAGGCAGCTTGAGCAGCTGAGGAATGTGCAGGAATTTCTGTAACTGGGGGCCCAGAAATGATGAGGAGGCTCTATTAGAGAGAATACAGTAAAAAAACATAATCATAGGATCACAGAGCAGAGGGGAGGGGGATACAAGAGAGATAATGAACTTGACAACAGGCAAATACAGAGTGTCATTCCAGGAGCTACAGGACCAGCCAAATGGTTAACCTGTGGGCTGGAAAGAGCATCCAATGAGTCTCACATGCCTGAAAGGATAATGGCATTTTTATTATCTCATTCCACGCCCTGATCATCCGTCCATTTGCTCCCTGGAGCTGCCAGCAGTTTGCACTGATTCAGCCTCTGCAGACATGATCAGCAGATCACACTGCAGGCAGAACTTGTCCAGCCTTTCCAAGTGAGTTGCCAGCTTGTTATATCTGTATGGATTCAGCCTTTTGGGGCTGGGGTGGTGGAAATGGCAAGGGGAACAGAGCAGCTGGGAGGCTGGTTGAACTGGAAAATAAGCAATAGATTGGGGTTATTTTGCTTCTTTTTTTTTTTTTTTTTTTTGCTACATTGTGCTCTCTTGTCTAAAATCTTTGTATTCATGCATTTCTCTTACCTGGATTGCAGAATTCAAATTGTTCAGTGGAAGAAGGATGTGTTGGGAGAAGTGGCTGCTAACTGGAGTTCTGTTGGTGGGAAGTTTGCAGAAGTTTCATAGTGTGAAAGCTTTCACATAACTCAGATTGCTTAATTCACTGAGTAATACAGTCCTCATGGCACATTCATGCCTGAATGTGGAAGGGAAAGCAAGAGGAGAAAATCAATTAGCCTGTGTAATATTGCCAGTAATATAATCTGCTTTATTCTGTCCTGTATTGTTTTGTTGGTCTGCTTTACGAGTTGATGGGTAGGAAACAGGACACTGCTATGTTTCTAAATTGCTGTGATTTATTTATATAAGGGTTTGGTTTAAAGCTTGGGAGAGGTTTTGAAGAGCAACTGGGATTTCTGTGCCTGTTTTTAGAGTTTCCAGAGTGAAATCCTGTGCTCTTGGAGGGAGAGGGAGCTCAGGGATTTCTGAAACTCAGCCCCTCCAAGAGGTCTCTTCCAGGAATCTGAAATTCTTCATTGTGATTTCAAAAACTGGGTAAAAAAAAATATAATAATTTAACTAAGAGCATGTCAGATGATTTTTTTTGTGTGTTGTTCTATGGTGAAACACAGCCACAAGCCACAGTAGCCATCCCTCCCATAGTTCTGTATGGGAACAGGGAGTAGCCATGGGGGAGCACCAATTTCTCTGCACTCAGTGCAAGGGGGAAAGGGAAAAGAAAGAGAGGGGAAAGGGAAAAGCAGGTGAGATTTGGACACTTTAGTGATTATATAAGTGATGAAAACATTGACTTGCGATACCTGATGAGGGGAGCTGGCCCTGAGTGCAAGCTGGACCTCTGAGGTGACCTTGAGATCCTTTTTAGTCTGTGCTGGACCTGGTTTAGTGAGGTGTGAGGGTCTGGCTGTTCTGTTTAAAATACTGGGGGACATTGGATATCCTTGCTGGGAGATGTTCTCCTCCAGTCCTTTCTGGGCAGGAGAGGGAACCAGCTGTGTGCTGCCTTTATACTTGGCATATCTGATGTGTTGGGGGAGTAAAAGCTGGGAGCCAAGCCTTAGCTTGAGTGTGAAATGAGTTCACTAAAATCAGTGAAATTCTGCCTTAGTGAAAACAATCCTTTTCTCTTGAAGTATGGGTAGCTACTGTAGTGTTGTCTTCCTGTATTTTGAGAGTCCTGGGTCCTGTAACAGCTTCTAACAAAAGCAGACACACCTTGAAAAGCAGACATGGGTTTCTTTTGTCAAGACTCACAGTAGCATGCTTGGAGAATAAAAGCAAAGTTCTCTTTGGCAAGGACTCCGAAGAGAAATCAAATGAGTGGCCAGAACTTGGAAACTGATTTATTCCCTTGTAAAAAACATCTCCATGACCTCAGGCCAAAGGAGGGAAGCCACCTTTAGCATTACCCACAAAGGTTTCTTCAAAGCATTGCTCAGAGAAATACATGATGAAACACTGCCCTTCCCAGGCTGAGGCATAACGTAATCATTCCAAGGGCTCATGGCTTCTCAGGAGATTGCAGGGGGAAAAGAAAAGGAGTATTAAAATCCTTATAAGTTCACTCTCTGGAGACTCTCCAGGGAAAAGGAGGAGGCTGTTATTGCATTATTTTGAATGAGGTACAATGTGATTGTTAACTTCTTGCAAATGTCCTCTAATGGCCCCTTTATATGATCATTTCATCTGCGTCGTTTAAAGATATTTTCTGTGCTTTCAGTGCACTTGCGGTATTTGTAGAAAATTTTGTAATTGCTAAATAGCTGAATGTAATCCTGTTAGCATTTGATACACTAGAAATTAAAAGCAGAAGCTCTCAGTGGAGCCAAGAAATTCTGGTTGGCCTGAAAACATGAAGTCTGTTTAATGAATGTATAGGGATTGGCTTGGCTCGCTGTGCTGGATGCTAAAGTGTTTACTGTGCAAGTTCCTGGAGAAAACAGAAGTTCTCTTTGCCAACAGGTAGAATATTTTCTTCCAGCAAATGATAACTTCTGTTCAAACTTCAGTTTGGTTGTTGGAAGCTCAGTTTTTTTGCAGCATTTTCTTTGTATTGTGGGTTATCTTTTCTGTATCTTGTCTGGATGTTAAAGACTGATATCAGCTAACTTTTCAGGAGAAGTGAGAGGTTTAAGAGGACTCCTCCACAAATAGGAGTGGTGTTGGTGGCACTGTTATCTGGTTAATTCTGCTCCAAAAATTAATGCTGATAATTTTCACTTGAAGCTCTCCCCGTCTTCTCTTTTGACCATGCTCTTCATTCCTGTTCCCCAGTGGGCAAAGGCCTGAATCCTTACTTTGTAAAAGCCTTTTTAGATTGCTGAGGTGGTCCAAGAAGGACATAATGTAACTACAGAAAAGACACACAAGGATGTTTGCCTGTAGGGAGGATATTTCTCTGGTTTGGAAGCAGAGAATCCCAGTCTCAATTTCTGCAAGCGGCTCTTTCCCAGCAGGGACAAGTCTGCACAAAGGACTGAAGCATTTTTGAGTGGGAATTTGTGTGGTAGAGAATAGGGAAACAACAGAGATTTTTAGCCTTCTTGCCTCAGTGAAATATGTTGTTTTCAGCATAAGAAAAGCTCTCAGGAGCACAAAGCTGGAGTGGAGATTGGAGCATCCACCTCAGTCTTAATTTGAGACTGTGAGCATCAAGCATCTAAAGTTTTATCAGAGAACAAGTGACTTGGAAGAGTTTCATGAAAATTCTGAGCTAAATTCTCTACCCTGTGCAAGCCTTGGTTCAAGCCAGGAACTTGCTGTGACTCCAAATGCCTGAAATGAGCTGTGAGAACTGCTTCTGATGAAAGGTAAATTTAGTAAAACCTAGAAAATATGGGAGAGTTTTGGCCGGAACGCTTTCAGAATGGTTCAGAGCAGAGCTGGTTATGAGTTCATGTCAGGTTTCTGAAATTGGCCTTGTCTAAATTAAAAGAATAGGAAATACTTAATTTTTAATGAATTTTTCTACATAAGAAATTAGTGAGTTTTTGTAAATAAAAAATTCTGATTTTTGAAAACCTTTCGATTCCAATTGACCTACATTTCAAAGAGAAAATTAAAAAAAAAAAAAACAAACTTACATGAAAGATTTGCTTTCCTGTTCCAGGCTGAATTAAAAAAAAAAACAAAACCCAGCCCTGAACATTTTCCATATCACTTCACTCTGACAAGGGTTTTTGCTTCTGCTTCAACAAAACTAGAAAATTCATTGTTAGTGCAGATCTTAAATCCAGATAGCTCCTCCACAGCCACACTGTTGGCATAGGTGTTCAACCAGTGCAGGATGGGGGTGGTAGAGCTTTATCCTGCTCCTTCCTAGCCCTGCCTTCCCCTTTCCTGCCAAACCTGCACTCCCCATCCACCCTCTTCCCAATTCAGAATAAAACAAGAAAAACTCAGGGAAATTCTCTGGTGATTACTTTAGGCCCTCTTTGCTTCTCAGTTCATATATATGTACATATTTCCATATAAAGCAGATGAAGTCAATTACGTCCAATAAATTAAATCCAATACTTAAAAATGTAACCAAGAAAAACACTTCCATCAGTCATTGAAATAATTGAAACATAGAGGCTCAACTTACTGTAACTTTTCACTCTACCCACATTTTACTTTGTAAAAAAAAAACCCCAAAACATTTGAAAAACCCTTTCTTTCACTATTTTCATGTACTGACTATTTGATTTATATTTTGGGATGTGTAAGCTCTTAAATGTGGTGAAAAAGTCTCCTTGAGTTCAGTAAGGCAGCTTGCATGTATAAGTGGCTACAGAGCCAAGTTTATAATTATATATCTGTATAATGTTAGTCTTCATGCTTTTATCCATTCCAATTTTAATTCTCCATTTCACAAAATCTGTGATCAAATTTTGGAGCCCAGGCTAAGCTGATGTTGTCCTTTTTAATTTAGGACTCAGCCCTTTTATTCTCCTTCTGTGCTTTCCTTTTATTAGCTGCTTTCTTTTTGTGCTGATGTGCAGCGCATATTGTTAAAGGCACTTATTAGAGCCGGAATTTTACAGCATGGAGACTGTCCTAATAAGGGAAAAAACCAGCCCTTTATTGGTGAGGTAAGAGAAATCAGGCAGTGGATAATATTTTTTTGCTGATTGAGAGGGATAAGGTGCGGTTTGGCAGGTACCGCATTGGTTTGGCATTTGCTGACACGGTTCCTCTTTTCTGCAGCTCAAATCCTTTGCAGAGCAGGCGGGGAGGGCTTCCCCCGCTCCCCCTTTTGCCTTGCCCTCCCCTCTTCCTTCTCCTTTTCACAAGTGCTCAGCTGCTGCTGTGCAGTCTCACTCTGACACTCAAGCTGGATGTGGTAACGAGACATTTTTGCGAGTCCAGCAGTGCAATGCTGTAATCACCTTTTTGGGGAACAGCGAGCGCTTTGGAAAACTGTTTTCCATGTGTTTGTTTTTTTTTTTTTTTACCTCTAAAGCATTTAAGCAGTTTGTGAAGCTGTCAGAAAAATCACACTGTACTCCAAAGTATTTCAATGTAATTTCTCTCTTCAAAACCCACTATTGAAGCAAAGTACTAGCTACAAAGTTTAGTTGATGGCTCATCTGTTTTTTCCTTCCAATTGCTTTGGATGTGCATATTGAATTCCAGAGATGAGCAGCACATCCCAGGCTTAAGTACAGGCTTCACATCTGAACTCAATGTAGTTCCTTGACTTTTAAGCTGAATTATGGTGAACAAAGTTTCAAATGAGGGCAGAAGCTGGAGTTTTGGGTTTTCTGTTCCTCAGTCTCTGTTTATCTCTTGGTAAAAGAATACTAAGCCAAGTATTGGCTTTGCCTAAACTCACTTTTTGCTGCATCAGGAGACTGAAACTGATGTAAAGTGGCTGCCCCCTTTCCACCTGGTGTTTTGGTGTGTTTCTTTGATTGTAGGAGGAATAATGGTTAACTTAGTCACTACTACTCAGTTTTCTCTGTCACTCTCTTGCTTATTTTCTTCTGAATACTGTGTGTTTGCTGGCATCACTTGTGAAGCAGTTTTTTTCCTCTGCTCCCCACCATAGCAGTCCTAGAGTACAAATCCTGTCATAATTGAGGTTAGCTTACTGTATGGAAAGGATGTGAAAGACAAATGGATGATAATAAAGCAGAAGAGGAAAATAAACAGCTTCAGTAGCAGGGGTTGGATGTACCAGTTCACATTAAGCAAAATATACAGATGCACCATTTGGTGTGGGCTACTCCCAAAAGCTTAAAAAACAATTTTTTGGGGGGGATTGGTAGGGTTTGGGGTTGTTTTTTTTGCAAGATGCCTGTTTGTATTCAGACCCTTCACCAGCCAGCATTTCTCTTGAAGATCAGGGACTTGGCTAACTTTTTCTGCTTTTTTAATTTCCATCCATCACTTTTCCACATACCTTGACTAAGCAGCAGTGAGAAATACTCAGTTTCTCATGAGCAAGCCTGGCTCCAGCAGAACCTGGCACACCAACTGGAGAGGAATAACTCTCTGCAAGAAGTTTCACTCTGAACTCTGAATCTTTTTCAGATCACTTTCAATCTGCTTTATCCCTCTCTTAGCAGGATCTGGTCCTGCTGCAGGTCCTCAAGGCAAATATTGCTGTATTACAGAACAAAAAAATAAGAGAGGATTCTGGTTCCAGACTGAACATTATTGAGAAGCATCTCCTAAATGGTGGGCTATGTATTTTTAAAAAATTGAGGAAACAGCTCCTGGAGAAGCCATCCATGTGCATTTGTTTTTCTTCCCACGACTCTTCTGGAAATGTGGAGGCCTGTCCTAGAGGTGTGTCCTTGAGACCAATGCACTTGACAGTACAGGATGTAAAATTCTGGCTTCTGTTTGGTTTGCTGAAGCCAAATTGCCCACAGGCCTTTTTAAGCATAAAAATATATTACATGTTTCTGAACAGGAGGTTTTTTTGGCTTGCCAGATTCCATCTGCAATTCGTTCAGCACTGGAGTTGCTGCAGTGTGATTTCAGAAATACCTTTTAACATCACAACTGTCGCTGTCCTGGCTCCTTCCTTACTATGGGTTTTTGTTTTTTGGGGTTTTTTTTGGTTGTTTTGAGTTTGGTTTTGCTTGTTTGTTTGTACTTCTTTTGTTGTACCTGATTTAGTGGAGTTTGTGACTCAGCAAATGTGTCACTTTGGGACTCAGTGATGTGTGCTGCCATCATCACACACTGACATGGCCATGGTGGAACCTTTACAGTCTCTTGGGTCATTTTCAGCTTGTTCCTGGCTTTCCAGCTCCCATGAGCTACAGAGACATTCTCCATTGTCATGTGTTTCCTTTCCTTCCTTTTATTATTTTCCCCTTTCAGTCATCTCTTGACACTGTTTATTTGATTATTTTGCAAAGCCCAAATGAAGTGTGTTCCAACCTTACTGTATTCTCTTGCACACTGATGTCTATAGAAGAAGAATTCTATTTTCAAATCAGGTTGTGTATTCTGTATAACACTTATCTTTCCTCTGTGAAGCCTGAGGGTTTTTTTTTAGGATTCTGTTTGTCCTGCAAGAGGAAAATCACTGGCATGTGCTCTGGGTGTGTAAGATGGTGTTGTGCATCTTGGCCTTGGTCATCTCCCTCCTCCTGGAACAGGAGTGGTCAGACACATCATGTCAGCAATTTTCTTTCTCAGGATTGCAGAAAGCCCAAAAGCTTAATTAGCAGAGGCCACATCTGTTTCCAAAACCAGCTAAATGTTTACTTTAGTTACAAAGACGAGGTTTGAGGACTAATTTTCTCCTTGCTCCTCTGTTAAATTTGCCATAAAGGCTGTAGCAAAGCAGATTTGTTGTTCTCTGAAAACATAACTTTTACCAAAACTTTTACCAAACTCACAAAACTCTCTTAATG
>WBNP01003029.1:214933-228970 GCA_013401095.1 Passerina amoena | reverse complement strand
CTGTAGCAAAGCAATCTTGGTGTTCCCACAGTCCTTATCTTTATGGCCGTGAAATGTTCCCACTGACTGCCTGTGCATTAGTGATAATTTGCAGCCCATTCAGCTGAGAACAAATATTCCTTTCTTGTGCATTTGGTCCTTTGGCATTTTGGGAGAGCCATGGTGTTAATTACTTACCTGAATACCTGGATTCTTCTCCTGTCTTTCAAGCTCACCCAACGCCCTGTGAAGTGCTGAGGTAGGAGACAGTGTCTCCCACCCAGCCCTATGCTTATTGCCCCTGAACAATTTTGGGTGGTGGTATTTTGGTCAAATGTCCAGACAGCCTGTTGGTGTGTGATTATAGCTGTGCACCAACACTGGCAGTCTATCTCTTGGTCATTTTGAGCTGGCAGAAGCATCCCTAAGTACATCCAAGAGCACCTTACTGGCAGAATTAGGATAGCTTGAATTAAGAATTAAATTAATTAAGAATTAAAATAGCTTGAATTAAGAGTCCTAACTTACATTTCCAATTTAGAGTATTGCTGATCCCTAGACCTTTTTGTTACCTTGTAGCTGCTAAAGGTTATCTTCTTCAGAGAGATGATGACCATGTTCTTGTTTACTCAGTAATCTCACAGGTTGGACCACACTCTGTGTGAGTAGGAATTCAAATTCTTTTACACTTCTCCTAATTCTATGTTGTGCCAAGTATTTGTCATTTTACGTGTCCAAATCCTCTCTTTACAAATGTCGTACTTTCACAAAAGTATATTAAGTGTAAATTTACTATCCAGTGCTTGGGTTTTGGCCCCTCCCAGTGCCTTTCAGGCTGCGTGACTTAAATTCAGTGAGAACTTTGGTGAAGGCATAGATGGAATTGCATCTCCCTTGCAATGGCCTTGGTGTGTGTCTGAATGGCTACAAGGGATTGCTGGGACAAGGATACTTGGATGAGCAGTGCCTGGCTGGATCAAGTGTGAGGTCTGCTCTCTGGTGTTATTTCTGGGGATCCATCTGCTGTGCAAATGTTGTAGAAGTCTCAGTGACAGCCCAAAACCCTCTGGCTTGCAGTCCAGGTGAGAGACGAGAAGTTTTGACTTTGAATCAGGACCAAGTCCTGCAAGAGCTGGTGTTGGAAGGGCTGGCTGGAATTCAGTTCAGTCCCATCTCTCCTGTGGGACCAAGGAGGGAGCACTGAGAGCTGTGGAAATGCACAGAAGCATTCCTGTGTGATTTCCTGCAGTTTCTCTAGGACTAAAACCTCTCTGGTGCAGAGCTGGGGTTTTCTCACTCCATCGGCTTTTGGCAGTCCTGCCTCACCAAGTCCTGCTGAGCTTTCTGTACCTGCAGAAGCCTGAGAAGCAGAAGGGTGTGGCAGCAGGCCACACCTTGTTTCCACTCCTTGTTTCCCAGGGATGATCCTGTACCCCATTTCTTTCCCTTTCCTATTTCCCAGCAGGCACACCTCTTTTTTAAAAATGTAGACTACTGCCTTGGAAATGCCTAGCAACAGAAGGCTTTATTTAAAATGTAGAGGAGAGCCAGGCCATCCCTTGATCAGAGAGAGCTCGGGGGAGCATGTCTCTGTTCAGTATGCCAGAAAAAGACATCTCAGGATAATTCTGTCAGTGGCTTTCATTGACATGATCAGGAGATGGATATCCAGATAATATCTATCTCAGGATAATTTCTGTCAGAGCAGCAGTGGAAGTCAGCACAGTGCAGCTGTTGGGGATGGGGCTGGGAGGGAGGAGTCCACATACCCACAACAACCCCCTCCAGAAGCTGCTGGAAGAGCTCCTTGTAGCTTCAACAAGTTTTTGGAGCAGGTGTGAAGTAGTGCAGCCAAAAGAGAGCCAGACCTGCTCTGTTTAGACTAAAAGTAGTACATTCATCTGTAGATCTGTTTTTCCATTCCATAAACTGGTGTTATAATACCCATAGTACTCACCACACAGAAGTCAGAAGGGTTGCAAGGATTGCTTAACATTTGTAAAACATGTTGAGATCTTTTGATGGAAAGATTTTATCCAGTGCCAAGAATTAGTATAATAACAAGGGGAAATAGCCATCAGTCTGCATTCACTTCTGGAATCTAATGGATTATACCAGAAGCCTTGGCTTAAACATCTGTGGGTGTGTACATTTAATGATGAATTTCTTGATTGCCCTCTCTGTAAAAATGTCAGTTGAATCTGTTAGACAGCTTTGCTTCTTGGTGATGGAAACTGGTGATGATCAGGGCTTGTCTCCTCTCACCTTTGGGATCAGATCCTCTTTTGGCAGCCCTTGCAGTCTGTTTCCAGTGGCTGCATTGCTTTCTTATCACAGCAGCTCTTTGCTGTCCTTCCTGTCTTGTTGCCCACCTGTGTAAAGCATTTTGCAACTGACTGGCTATTGAAAATATTACAATTACTGACTGGCTTCCTGTATGGAACTGCTGTCCCAGAATGAAACTGAAGTTATTGGCAGTAACAACAAAAAGGGTGCCATAATAACTGCTATGGTTTGAAATCACTCTGAATATTGCACCCTGTCCCTGTATCCCCACAGGGCAGTTTCTCTGTTTTAGGTGCCTATGTCCCTTTGAAGTCTCCAGGCTGTGAGCACTTTCAGGGCAAGCAAATTGTTCTTTTCTAGTGATTCCTGGTTTTTATCTGGATACTTCTGTGAACAGCTTATAAATTGTGGGTAATTTGTTGGTGAGTCTTTTAAATGGAAGAGGTTTTTGTTGGATGCTTGAGTTCTGTGGAAAAGGTTGTTCTTCCCCCCTGCACTCCCACTTTTTAAAGAACAGTGGCTTTTGGATTTGCATTTGCAGTGTGATTAATCAGCTCTCATGAACTCAGTCAGCTTTCCAGACAGAATGTCCAATACTGAGTTTGGTAATTTCCTACGAGTAACATCTCTGGAATAAGGATTCCAGTGAAGCAATATGAGAAGAACAAGCACATCTAAGGGAAAACTAATTGAAAGGATAAAGCCAGGATATTTTATTGTGTTTGTGTGGGTGTAGTTACAATGGCTACATTTCAAACCTCCAGCTGTTTAATTTGCACAGTGCTGTTATACGATGTCTGCAAATTGTTGTACCATTAGCGTGCTGTTCAAAGTGCTGTACGTGACCCTGCAGATCTGTACAGACCTGTTTTATGGAAGGGTTCTTCTTACCTTTCATGAAGGTGAAAGACACAGCAGGATTAGCTTTCACAGGGATTCATGGAATGTATCTGCCCCTAATCCTGTTAGCAAATGACGGGATCTGCACTAATAATTCCTCTGCTGACTCACTGAAAGTGTCTCCTAATCACCTTGGCTGTTGACAGGAGGCTTCTTAAACACCTCAGAAAGAGAGAGATGCTTGCCCATGCTAAAAGCAAACAGCCATGAATTTCCCTTGAAACAAAATCCACACCTGCACAGCATCCGTGAGTTGTGTGCGTGGGGAATCAGTACCAGAAAGTGTTGAGACATCTGATTTTCATTAATTTTTTTTTTCCATTCGCCACATGTTGTAGCACTGGATGTATTTGTAATGCCATATTTCCTCTCAAGTGGTTTATTTCAGTTAGCATAAGGGTTCACAGTCTGCTCTGTTTTGGTGCATGTTCTGGCCTTGCATTTTGTCTGCTATCCTGTTTGTGGCATTTATTTCAATAGTCTGCTGTGCTGTGTTCAGGCTGTGTCCTCCTACTGCATATTTTGTGCTGGGAAGAGTGGATAAAAAAAGATTATTCTATTATTATCTGGATAATTATCTGGTAAAATTGTTTTTCCAGACTCCCTGTACATGCCTTGTACTTTGTTGGAGAGCACAGTGTTTGGTGTATTTCTGAGAGCTGCAGCAGACATCCTTGGGGACCTGCCTGGCTCTGAGCAATAGTCATTTAATGACAATCTCTAGTCCCCTGGGAAAGACAGAGCAGTTTTGATGCTTCACAGAGACCAGACTAATGCTAACACCCATACCTTCAATGGAGAAAGCAACAGAAATGCTGGGTTCTGGCTGTTTGTAGGGGTCTCAGACCACAGAACACTTCAGTCCAGGCTGAGGTTACTGAGGGATGTGTAATCTGTGTTGTCACAATGTGTCACAGTTTCCCTTCTGCCAGTGATGGAGGATTTTGGTTTTCCAGGCCCTCTGGAGCTGGCTGTGTGTTGGTGACAGCCACTTGCCCTGTCCTTGCTATTCGTGGAAGGATTGATTTCCCTTTTCCCTGTTCTCCCAGTATTTCTCTATCATGTTCCTCCATCCCCCACTGCAGGGATGGAGGCTCCTCATCCATTTGCTGTGATCTGTCTCCTTTCTCCCTGCCCACAGTCCAGGGACATTTCTTGTTCCTGTGCTACAGACCTAGTCTGCTATTCCTGCTTCCACATTCCTCCTTCCTGCCCCACTTAGTATCTCTGTCCCAAATCCAGAATGAATTTCAGGGTCAGTCCTAAATCAGAGACCTCTGGTTTGGATATGAAGCCATCCACAATCTGATCCATCCCAGGCATGGCAACATTTCAGTGATAGATGAGAAAACTCCTTTTGGGGGTGGCTCCAGCACCTTTGGTGGGTGTTGTCCTTGATATCAATCCATGGGATGCTGGGAATTTTCTTCCTTTCAGCACTTGCCCTCTGTAGAGTCCTGGCTTGTGGTTCTTCATTATAC
Organism: Passerina amoena; assembly: GCA_013401095.1. NCBI lineage: Eukaryota > Metazoa > Chordata > Aves > Passeriformes > Cardinalidae > Passerina > Passerina amoena. The sequence goes on along the minus strand of WBNP01003029.1, from coordinate 224,324 downwards.
CCTGCAAAGAGAAGAAACTGTAGGAGTGCAAAAGGCAGTTCTGCTCAGAAATTTGTCATCTCTGAAAACCAAAGCCTTGTTCCATCTCCAGTTTCACAAATCTCTTGTTTTGTCAGGGTGGATGGTGAATGAATATATGCTGGAAGTTGATTGTGAGAAGATTGGGCATGGTGATGGAGGATTAGGGTGTGTGACGGAGATTGGTTTGGATATTAATGTTTCATTCCTCAAATAAGTGATTCTCTGAGTTAACTTTGTTAGTCTTTGTCCTTACATGATATTCAGTGGAGCAAGAGCAGGTTGAAATTAAAGCTTTGTGTGTATGAGACCTAATCCTCATGGTTCTGCATTTCCTTTTATAATACAGCACTCTTAAAATGCAGCAATCCTATTAATCTTTGTGGAGGAAATGAAGTGGAAGCATTGGTTTGTTAAGAGTCTCTTTATTTCCTAGAGTGCTGCATTAAAGAAGCCTTCAAAGCTGGTAAACAGGGTGAAAGTAGATAAGCAGATGAAATTGAAGGCTGGGTTTCCAGGTCAGGAATTCATACATGATTTATTGTAAATTCAGTATGTGCTTTCCTGAAATCATCAATTTGTTCTTGTTTCCTAATTTCTGAGGATGCAACTTTGAAATAAAAAAAAAGTAACACCAGAATTTTTTTTTTTTTAAGTTGAAACTACATTTTTTTTTACAAATTGCCTGCTGTAGCTACTGGGCTAAAATGCACATTGAGTTAGATCTTGATTTTGGATGCAATCAGTAAGCTAGCAATTTGACATATAAAATTGCCTTGAAAGCCATATTAAATATAGCAGCCTAAAACCACAAGAAAGAAAACTTCTTATTTGTCTTTGTAGAAATTGTGGATTGTGCATTCTAGGGCAAATCCTGTAAAGCCTGACTTATGCCTCAGCTAGGCAAGATGCCCATTGTTCTCAAGTCATATGCCTGAAATATTACTTACTGGGTAAGGCTGTGGCATAAATTATTTTGGATTTTATATGCAATAAAGCACTAAAAGCTGGAGGTGGTGGCAGCAAGCAATTTGCTCCAGAGTCAACAAATACCACATTAACCACAGTGGTATGCACACTGATTGGGATTTGTTCCCACTTTTTTCACGTTTGGAAAAGCAAGCTTGTTTTGTGCACTTTTTTGCATGTTTGCCATCTGCCAGGGAAACAGATGAACTCCACCAAGCTTCAAGGAAAATAGTAAAAAATTATCAGGTAGAAGGCCAATTATTGTTTTCAGCTTTCTTTTTTTTTTTCTGTTTTTTTTTTTCCATGTGAAACTTCTAAATTAGAACAGATTGGATGTGCTGCTCTGCTTGCTCACTGGCAGGTCAATGCCATGTCTATTGTTATGCAGTAAAACTGCAGAGCATTAGGCTTCACATATTGAGAGAATTATGTGCTTTCCCCCTGGTACATTTCCAGCAAGCACTTTTATCTAAATATAATATACGTTGGAGGCAAATTTGACATTGTTTCGGTAGCAGAAGGGCTTTACCCTTCATGTTTGCAGCCCTGTGTTGGATTTATGCTGAGGTGCTCAGAGGCAATTTACCAGAGCTATGTGGCTGTGGTTGCAGAATCTGCTTGCATTTCATATTATGAAACAGATCATCAGTTTCAAGCCATGAGGAAAGGGAGGGGAAAAAAAAAGAAAAATAGGCTGGTGCATGAGTCATTCTGCCTTTGTGCAGGGAGATGCTGTGGTGGTACAGATGGATCTAACTGCAAGGCCCAGGTTTAGGGCTTGAGTCTAAAACCAAAGGGACTCTGCTGTTATGAGCAGGAAAAAGGAAAAGAGACAGGGCATTGGAAATCTTGGACATCTGCAAAACTGAAATTTGCATTTTCAATGGAAGCTGGTAATTTGGGAAGCCAGGGACTTTCCTAGAGGCATCAGCAGCATCCCCAGCAAAGAAATCAAATCTCTGGATGGTTTTGGCATTAATTACTTGGTAGTCACCAAGGATTTTTGTTATCACTGTGGAGTCCTTTTCCCTTGTAGTTTCTACTTTGCATATCACTTTTTATCCTTCATTCTTCGATGTGGATGGGCCTGCACCCTGGATTTCAGAATCACACTATTAGAGGGATGAATGCATCTACTCTTTCCTTACCTGTTTAAAAACCCAAATGTCAAAAACATCAAAAAAAGAAACCATAAAAAAAGTCACAAACTGAACCTCTCAGAAGACCTTTTCTTTCCCATGCTTAACTGTTTTGTCATGTAAACAAAATAACAATCTTCCAGCCAAGTCCTTAACCAAAGTAAATAATCTAAAGGTTTTGCTCAGCTGAAACAAAAAAATGCTGTTAAAATAGCCAGAAGTTTTAGCCTTTTATTTTATTTTAGATCAAAGCTTAAGGTAGAAGAAATGCTTCTAAAGGTATGGTAGGAAATTAAGGATGCCAGGTCTGACAGAAAAAAATATTCTTCTGAAAACATATTTGATAAGAAAAAACCAATAATCCTTGAAATCTTTGGAGCTATGAAAAAGAAGAAAGTGTATGAGGAACACAGTATGAAAATGAAGTGAAGGAGAACAAAACACACTGAAAGGTGCATCAGTCTCTGTTTTGGCCCAAGAACTGTGGGCATGTCTGGGTAATTTGCCTGCTCAGAAGTACAGCCTGTGTACCTGTAGAGAATGGATGGATAAACAGAGTAGAAATAGTTCTGAGACAAAGACAAATTGTGGGCAAAATGAGAAACATGTACTGTTTGTAAATGGAAGGCTGTGGTGTTTAAGTCCAGCAGGTGCCACCATATAATCTAGTCTAACTTCCTATATGTAAGTGTTAGTGGAATTTCACCAAGCTATCCACAATGAACCCAAAAATCAGAATTATTTTGTAGTATAACTTCCAAAAAGGCATCCATCTTAATGCAGAGACACAAGAGATTGGTGTTCCATCATTTCTTGTGTGTGTAATTATCCTCACTGTTCAAAACATGTGCTTAATTTCCAGTTTTAATTTGTCTGGGTTTCATTCCCAGCCATTGATTAATTTTATCCACTTGTCTCTCCTACATTCAATGTGGAAAAAAAAATGGGGCATGTCAAATTGAGAAATATGTGAAAAATATGGGTGTTAATAGCAGCATTCATGCACAACATTGGACTGAGAACTGTGGTGGCATGTCTGCATGTCTCCACCATAATCCCCTGTTTTCACTCACTACATCTTTTTGAAGCATGAACATTTTGGACTGGAATTCTGCTCATTCCCTCATTAAAAAAAATGAATCTTCTTGAGCAGGTCTGAGCAGAATGCTGGTGGCTCTCGCTGAATGATGGAGGGATGATTAGAAAAAAACAGTTTTCCCCACACTGCCCCCCACAACTCAGCACATTTTTAGGTATGACTTGAATGAAATACAGCTGAGATTGACACGCAAAGCTTGAAAGAGAGAGGCACAGCCCCCTGTGGAAGCATGTGTCCCTGTTATGGTTTTATTTTTTATTTTGAGGTGAAGATTGATCAGTTTATATTCAGGTTTTGAAGTGTGCCTATCATAACACAAATTAAGCAAACAATAAAAAGACTAAAAACATATTTCATCATAAATAAAATGGGGCTGAATGTCAACAGTGACACAAAGAGCACTCCCCAGTGGGTATTTTAACAAAGTCCATCCTCACCCCACCCATCCTTTCAGGAAGAGCCTGGGTAAATAGAAAGACTTTCTAAGAGCACAGAAGGCCAACAAATTCAGCTTTTATAGGCTGAGTCTGGCAGTGAAATCTGTCATTGAGGACATTTTACTGACATCCTCCATCTGACATAAATCTGGAGACACAAATCAACAGATATCACTTCAGCTGCTGTGGCCTTACGTAATAAAGGGCAGAGGTCTTAGAAGTAGGTTAGGTTGCAAGCTGGAGGTGCAGCAGTTTGGTACAGGATGGATGATCTCATTTCTTGGGGTGGACCACGGGCAAAATCAACCTGTAACACATGTAAAAGCTCCAGGATAACAAAGCAGTGTTGCTGAATAGGTGCAATTGTGTCTAATTGTGAGGGCACTGCTGAGGATGCGAGGCGTTTCTGCAGGCATAAAAACCAGACTGACATTTGAGTGAACCATGGAGGGAAGAAGAGGCAGGTATGAGCTGCTTAAAAATCTTAAAGGCTTTTGTTCTGTTAGGAATTTTTTCATGTATTTCTGACTCTTGAAATGGAGTCAGAGTTTGGATCCGCAGCAATTCTTTCTCCCTGCCTCCTCTAGAATGGAGTAGTGGGATCCAGCTCAAATTAGGAAGGTTTTTTCCTACTCCTGTGAAAAATGAAAAAAGAGTTTAGGTTCATCAGGTTTATTTTTGACTCACTGAAGGCAGATTGTGCTACAAATTATAAGGTTTCTCTTTAATCAGGATACACACTCTTTAGAATGGGGACCAGCTTTTGCCCAATCTTCATAAATTGCCTAGTGTAGAAGCCATGAGCTTGATCAGGAAATTTGAGTGCTGTCATAATTCAGACAATAATAATAATGTACTAGTACTGGGCAAGGAGCTCCAAACCCAAAGTGCCTCAGATAATGCTTGGGCTGATTTGAGGTTTCAAGTAGAAACCAGTTAAAGCTGGCTTGTATGAAATGGTTTCAGCCCCATGATCATCCCAGCTATTACCAAGTTTCTTGCTGGGTTTTAGCTTCACATAAATTCAGTGTTTGGTGTAAAATGCAGAGTGCTGTATTTTTCTCAAGAAGGTCTGAAGCAGATGGCCACATCTCTTGTATTCCCAATCCAGCAGATTTATTTTTCACTGAAAGTACCTCCCATTCAATCTAGGGCAACATTTTTAGACTTAGATGTTAATGAGAGTTGTTGTTGAGTTCTTCAGGTCTGGGATTTCAGTCCTTGAGAGCTGCACTTGATGTTCCTTGTGGGTCCCTTCCAGATCAGAATATTCTGTGATCTGAATATTCCACAAGGGAGTTGTATCAGCAGGCTTGGCACACCTTGTGGAGATCATGCTGTGCTGTGGTCTCACTGCCTGAGACAGCTGGAACAGCTGCTTGTGGAGAGATCCTTGCCTGCAAAGCCACAAATGGATATAAGTTGAGTTTAACCGAGTTGCTGGGTGTGTGCTGGGCAGCAAGGCTGCTCTCCAAGGGTGGAGAAACGGCACAGGCCAGCGTGGATTGTCAGATTTCCATCTGTCTGATAAACAGAGTGGAAATCTTGGAGACATAATTTTTATTTTTTATTTACTATTGCTGAAGGATGTCAAAAGATCTGGAGGATAAGCTCTGAAGAGCTCCCCAATTGATTTTGCTTGTGGTGGGTTGCTACAGAGATCTGTTGCAGCGGGAGAATGAGGGTCACCCCTTACACTGAAAGCAGGGTTAACACAATTGTAAAGAAAACAAGAAACACATCTCCTAAAAAAACTGCAGCTAGCTGTTCCTTATGAGTGTTTCCTGGTTACTGGGCAGATTGCATGATTGCTGGTGAACAGAAATGAATATTTAAGGTGATTCTCACGAAAGTACCTGGTGTACTTGCTCACTGTAGAAGCTGCTGTGATATGTAGTAAGGCAGTGGATGTGTTTAGAATCATAATAAGGGACATTTTCAGCTTTCTTAACAGATGATCTATGTGATAACTGTCCAAGGACAGGAAGTACATATCTGTTTAATAGATAAGATTTTGTGGGAATTTTTGCTTAGGGTATTCTTTTTATTTCCTTTTTTAGTTTGCTGAGAAACTGGTGGTTTAAAAAAGGCATTTTAAAGAGGCTTTTAGAAGCAGTTGTTCTCCTTGCTGTGTAGGGCTGCTCTGTGTGGGTACAGAGAGTGGAATAAACTTCATCTTTGTGTGGTCTCACTGGAAAGACAAATTCTGAGCTATAGACACTGGGTTGTGGCCATTGTCCAGCTGCCCCAGACTGGGAGCAATGTGTCCTTTCCTGTGCCCTTACAGCTGGACTTCAGAGTTCAAAAAAGCACAGGCTTCTTGCAGCCAGAACATCTTACTAATGAAGGGGGGTGTCTGGTCAGTTTGCTAATGCAGTTTTATTCCAGAGTCTCCTTCTTTTGGAAACTAAAGACCCATTGGTTTATTATTGTATTCATATCCTTTCTGTTCTAGACCTAAATGAAATGTTGATACCCCTTCAAGTTGCTTACAAATGGCAGGAAGTGTTTTTCCTTGCCTTCCCTGCATCACATCTTTAGCGCTTTTAATTCAGCTCCTTCCTTTCTTCCTCATCCCCCACTGTGTTCCCTCATGGCCATGCTGCTCATGGTTTGCACTCTCTTTGAGAAGAGTTGTTTCTATAAGGAAAAACCTCTTAAAGCCAAGCATGAAAGTAGCAAATGAAACTCTTTGGTGCACTGAGGATGAAAATGCTGTTCTAGGTCTGGCAAATGGCTCGGCCATGTTTTACACTTTTATTAAAGCAAAATTGGGATAACTAAATCCCTGCTGAACCTATACTTTCACCCTTCTTTCAGCAAAGGAGAAAAGTAGTACCAGAACATGGTGATGGGAGAAGTTTGGCCCCAAAGAGTCTGATTGATGGTTAAATCAAACTTTAGTTGCTTTTAATGTTTAAATATTTGCAAAACTAACATTATCTGTACTTGGTTTTAGTCAGTGCAGAACTTTTTTCTATGTTCATGGCTGCACTGCTAACTTAAATATGTGACTATGTAAAGAAGGGGGACTTCTTAACCATGATGTGTCAGACCACTGCCAGAAGCAAAGTAAATGAATGTCCTGACTGGGTCTGGCACATGTTAGCTTCCTAATTCACTTTCCCTGCTCAAAAAGATAAGAGGAATGCAGGCGTCTCCCGTCATCTCGCACAGTAATAACCTCAGCAAAGATTTGAATGGGACACAGGATTATTAGGATTTTAAGGTCTTGCTTTCCTTTTCAAGCAGGATGAAGCTAAATATAATCATCTGTTGGGGCAGATGAATACAATGGGTTCTCAGCTGTAGGCTTTCATCACAGCAGAGATCTTGTGTGATTTGGCCTGGCAGGGCTCCGGGCTCACAGAAATTTTGTGGGTGTCAGATGTTTGGCACTCAGAACCAACCACTGCTGTCACACTCGTGTCTCCCTGCTTTCTAGTCTTTAAGATGTAGAATTCTGTCACTGTTTTCAGCATGTGATGTTTAGAGGAGACTGATGAAAATCTGCTTTGCTGAGCCCAGTTTCAGTTATGCGGGCTTGATCAAGTCTGCTCAAATCCTGCTCTGAGTGCTCCAACAGGATCATGGTACGAGCTAGGAGGATGTTTGCTCAGCTACAGAGCTGGGCTTTAATGAATTTGGTGTTTTCTAGCAGCCAGTGTGGTGTGGCTGCTGCCTTCACAGACACTATTTTTTCAAGTTCTCTTCTGAGAAAGAAAAGAAAACCAGGGTTTGAAATGATGTAGCTCAATTTCACAGCCTATTTTCACAACAACACATGGAGCAGCCGCTGTAGCCATGCTTACTGTGCTCTAGAAAACTGATTTTAGTGGTTTTTTTCAGTGTCCAATATGCCATAGCACCAATGTGTCCCTGTCCCTGTTGCAGGCTGTCCTACCAGAGGAACGATGACGATGATGAAGAAGCCGCCAGGGAACGGCGCCGGCGGGCTCGGCAGGAGAGGCTGAGGCAAAAGGAGGAAGGAGATCTCTCAGGAGAAGCAACAGAGAAATCTGAGGTCAATGCCCAGAACAGGTAAATGTCTGATGTTGTTTACTGGCAAGCCAATGGTAGTTTTTGCTCAGAGTAGAGAAGTGCCTGGGAGAGGTTTGCTGTGGTGCTTGAGTTTGAAGTGCTGGGTTTGGCCATCCTTAAACTGAAGAAGGACCTCACACAGTGAGAATCAGCCTGGCTGTGTCTACGTGGTAGGGTGGGAGCATCACACATCTGGCTCATGGCCCATATCCAGGTGTCTTCAAGGCTGTCTGTGGGGTAATTCAGCCAGGGGTCATGGAGACTCAGATTCTCTCAGATGTGGGGGCATCTGGCCTCACAAAACACCACAGCTCTGGTTCTGCTCATAGGGATCATGGCACTGGGGGCACCCAGTCCTCAAGCTGTGGCTGCAACATCCCTGCAAGGTGCTGGGTGTGAGCTCCAGAGCACAGCACTCACCTGGCATTGTCAGGGTCAGGCAGGTATAAAGAGCAGAAAAGCTTATGGAAGGAGGTGACACTTGAAATCGTGGAATCATCCAAGTTGGAAGAGACCTTTAAGGATCATCCATCCAACCATCAGCCCAGCAGTGCCCCTGCAGCCCCTAGAGCATTACACCATATCACTCCTATCATCACCACCTTGTCACACTGGATCTCCCTGTCTGTCCAGAGCTGGCCTTCCTGTCCGTCCATCATTTTAGTTTCACATAAATAATAATACAAATAATATACTCAGATTTCCAATTACCATAACACAATTGATAGAAAAAAACCAAAATTGTGATGGCAAGGCTAATAGATACCAAGCACAAGAAGCAATTTAAGGCAAGGATAATGGCTATAGATATCAAAACAGCAGCTAAATTTTGAAGTGTGTAACCTGTTGAGTTTTCCAACCGTGGAACGACGATACAAGCTTCTTTCCTAAAAAGAGTGAAGTGCATATGTTGTTAGAAAGACTTTTTTGGTGTTTTATTTTTTTTTAATGCAAGCCTGTCCCTTTCCCACAGCGTGGCAGGAGAGGAAAGCAAGCGCTCCCTGGATGATGAAGCCGCATTGCTGGAGAGGCTGGCGAGGCGGGAGGAGAGGCGCCAGAAACGCCTGCAGGAGGCCCTGGAGCGCCAGAAGGAATTGGACCCCACGATCACAGATGGGAGCTTGTCAGGGCCCAGCAGGAGAGAAGTGAACAACGTGGAAGAAAACGAGACCACGGGGAAAGAGGAGAAGGCTGAAACACGCCGAGGACGCTGTGAGATTGAGGAGACAGAAACAGTTACCAAATCCTACCAAAGGAACAACTGGAGGCAAGATGGGGAAGAAGAGGGGAAAAAAGAAGAAAAAGACAAGGAGGAGGAGAAACCAAAGGAGGAAACCATAGAGGAAAATCAGGTAGATGTGACAGCAGAAAAATCCACTGATAAAGAAGAGGCAGTAACTGTAAATGCAGAGGAACACAAAGCAGAGAATGATACGAATGCTGTGCCTGAAGGGACGCAAAGTGTAGCTGATGCTGTAGATAAAGAGAAGCTCGGGGATGAGGAAAAGGCTGAGGAAGAAAGGAAGGAAGCAGAAGAAAGGGAGAGGTTAAAAGCAGAGGAAGAAAAGAGGGCAGCTGAGGAAAAACAGAGAGCAGAGGAAGAAAAGAGGGCAGCTGAGGAGAGGGCTAAGGCAGAAGAGGAGAAGAGGGCAGCTGAGGAAAGGGAGAGGGCTAAAGCTGAAGAGGAG
>WBNP01003029.1:79068-205797 GCA_013401095.1 Passerina amoena | reverse complement strand
CCTTTCTTTCCTTTCTTTCCTTTCTTTCCTTTCTTTCCTTTCTTTCCTTTCTTTCCTTTCTTTCCTTTCTTTCCGTCTTACCTATTACAGCTGCTTGGAAAACTCCTGTTTTCCTCCTGTGGAAAGTTACTATTAATAATTTCCAGTTCCTTACTAAAAAGTCATATGTTCCTCAGAAAATGTAAGCAAAAGACCTGATGAACCTTTCTGTTCCTACATGCTGGTGGAATTAGAGTGATGGGTGTTATAGTTGAGATAGGAATCTTTTTAGGTCAAAAAAAAAAAACAAACCACTGTTGAAACTGGAAAACTCCCTCTCCTCTCCTATTTCCTCCTATTTTCCCCGAGTCAAGTAAATTGTTCTATCCCCAAAGATGCTTGTCTTTTTCTAGAGGGTTTATTAAAAATATTTGCCTTTGAAAGCAAAGGATTAGTGCATTCTTTATGACAGAACACAGAATAGAGGTGGCACAAGTTCTCAGGCACAGTGGTGTGTGAGGGAGAGACTCCTTCCTCACTGGCAGGATGGGAGAGGTGCTCCTTGTGATATCCCAGCCTAACAGCAGCTTTGATTCACAGAAAGCTCAGAATGGAGGAAACTGTACTTGAAAACACAAAGGAAAAAGTATATAGGTCCTAGTTTTGGGGAAAGTGTGAAAAAATACAGGACTTGGCAGGAGGCTGAAAGCTTTCAGTACCAAAGTATCTTTTGTACAGGCACGCTATTCTAAGTGTATTTTCAGAGGAAAGCTGACATATTTAAAATGTTGTTAAGCATCCAAGGTACAATTTTTTTTTTTTAAGGTGGGTTTTGTGTCTTGTTAGGTAGAAGTTTGCTACAAAACCTGACATATGCAGCTCTGCTCATTCTTTCCTCTTTCTCCGTTTTCCCAATGGAAACGTTTGGGAACGTTTCCACAGCTGGCAAGGAGCAAAAGTCTTCTTAGTCTGAGAAGGCAGCACCTTGCTCCGGTGTGTGTCTCCCTAGACCAGGGAATTCCCCTCCAGGGTGGAGTTTCCAGCAGACACACCACTCTGTACCTTGTACAGAGCCAATTACAGCCAACAGCACTGCCTCAGGTGGCAGAGAACCGGTTCCTGCTGAAGGAACCTCCTCCTGACTCGGTTTCCTGATAAACCATGCTAAGAAAACGCCACATCCCTCCTGCCAGCTCTAAGAAAATCTGTTTAGACTTTGGGGACTCAAAATTGTTTGCGTTTTGAAAATCGTCTGTGGTGTTTCACCCCAGAGACACTTTTGGCTGGCTGGATGTGTGGTGTTTTCACCCCAGAGACATTTTTGGCTGGCTGGGTGTGAGGTGTTTTCACCCCAGAGACATTTTTGGTTGGCTGGATGTGTGGTGTTTCACCCCAGAGACACTTTTGGCTGGCTGGGTGCTGCAGCTGGGCACATGGGGACAGGTCCAGGCCTGCAGGAGCTCTGGTGGTCATAACAGGGTTTGCTCCTCGGGTTTCCCTCTGCCAGAGAAACTTTAAGGTGATAGTGTAGGAAAAGAGTTGGTTCTGCTGGAGGTTTTGGATCCAGAGCTTTATTCCGGCCCACAGGCCTCTGAATCCAGCAACAGCTCCAACAGAACTCCCCAAACCCCGTGGTTGCTGTTCCTTTGAACCCCAGGGAGAGGGAAGGGGTAAGGAGCCATCAACCAGGTACAGGAGAGGAGGTCTCAAGGGACAAAGGACACCTGGATGGCCCAATGCCCCCCCAGGGGTAGAGGGCATCCTTTGAATCTGCCAATCACTTGATGCCCTTCTGGAATTCCAGGATTGACAGACAGTGCTGGGAGGGGAAAGGAGAGGTGATTGATACACCTGGGAGGGAATCTTCAGGGAGGGAGCCGAGGTTCTGGGGTAAGCCCTGAAATCACACCATGGCCCCGTTGTCCCTTTCCTTGGCTTCCCAGGCGCTCCGGCGCGAAGGGCGCGGCGGAGGAGGCGAAGCCGGGCGCGGAGGCGCTGAAGAGGTTGGAGGATCAGCGGCGCCGCCGGGGCGAGAGCGAGAGCGAGGAGCTGGAGAAGCTCAAGGAGAAGCAGCAGGAGGCGGCGGCAGAGCTGGACGAGCTGAAGAAAAGGCGGGAGGAGCGCCGGAAAATCCTGGAGGAAGAGGAGCAGAAGAAGAAGCAGGAGGAGGCAGAGAGGAAAATCAGAGAGGAGGTGAGTGTGAAGTGCCCAGTGTTGCACTTGGGTTTATTCCATTATTACTTGTGGTGTTTTTAGGGTCCCCTGTAGCAGGAAGGAAATGATGGATCTGAGTCTATGTTCTTAGAAGGCTAATTTATTATGTTACTGTATTATATTAAAGAATGTTATGCTAAATTATACTAAAATATAAATAGAGGAAGGATACTTACAGAAGGCTTAACAAGATACTAATGAAAAACTTGTGACTGTCTCTCCTCAGAGTCTGACACAGCCTGACCGTGACTGGTCATTAAGTCAAAACAATTCACGTGAAACTAATGAAACAATGACCAGTTGCTAAACAATGCTTAAACCACATTCCAAAGCAACAAAACACAAAAAAAGCAAATCAAATAATTGTTGGCTTCATTTTTCTCTAAGACTTTTCAGCTTCCCAGAAGAAAAAAGTCCTAGCAAAGGGATTTTTCAGAAAATATGGTAGTAACAATTACTATTTTACTTTCCTTGCGTTAGCCAACAGATCTTTGCAGCATTGTCTAGTGAAGACCTGAGGTAAAACATGCAGCATCCAGGTGATGCAGTGCTGGATTTTCCCCAGCCAGCTCCCTGCCAAGAGTGGGCTGTTCCCAGAAAGCAGCACACTCTGGGATACAGCTTTATCTCTACAGCACAAGCTGATAATCCTCAAGAGCAGGAGCAAGGACAAGAGAGAGGTCTTTAGTATGGTTTCCAAAAGGATTTATTCTATGGAAGGGTCAGGGACCAAAGACACAGAACACTGGTGTGGAGGGGTTTTTAAATGGGGGCAGTTCAAGGGGTGAGGATAAATCAGCAGCTAATTTGAGATATCCCGGGCAGTAGTAAAGGGCAGGGTTCACAAAAGCATCTTCCAATGAGGGAAGGGCCACATGGACATGGAGGGGGGTGTTGGGTCACATGGACTAATGGGAGGTCTCACTTTAGGGGATTTCTGAAGGGGAATTCCAAGCAGGGGTTGCACCAGGTAGGATTGACAGGGAACTCAGGGTAGATTGACAATGGAGTGGTGGGTATAATTTGGACCAAACCATTAACTTGGGGAATAACACAACATACCATTAGGAGTAAAAGCACACCACAACATCCAGGGTATGAAAAAATGTTCTAATTCTGGCCTTAGGACAGACAGGGCTCTAAAATCTGTTTTTATGAGTCGGGATTTCCTCAGAGATAGCTGCAAATTTCTTATCTTCTTAGGGATTCAGAATCTTGGGGTAGTGTTATAGCCACAGATTTTTTTTTTAATACATTATACAGATTGAATTACAAAGTGCATGTCAAAATTTATCTGCTGCAGATGGGCTGGAATGCTAATGTTATATATAGTTACAATGGGCTAGATCTCATTAGGGAGATATTCTTGTCTATTTAAATATTGAGTATCCAACACATCTGTTTTCTTGTACTTCCTCTGCCAAGGGACTCTACAAATAGGATTTCCAAGTCTCTGGTGCATCATTTAGGAATCCTAGTTGTTTGGAAAACAAATGGTAAATGAATAATACTGATAGTATCTGGCAGCTGAATGCCAATTCCTTTAATGTTCTGAGCTCCTTACAGCAGAACTCAGCAGATGCCAAGATTGCACAATACCCTGCTGGTCAGACCCCACTGACCAGTGCTCGCTCACACTGGTGTTGTTTTGAAGGCTTCTGATTTGACTTGTAGCTCATGAAGCAAAACTCATCTCTGGAGGGAGATCTGCAAGCATTTAATCCTGGGTTTCTTGGCCACCTATTGATTTTTTCATGTTAAATATTAACCTTGGCACAATAAGTGTCAGAGTAGAGGGACACAAGAACAATACCAGTCTGATACATGAGAATACAGAGGAACTGAGCTTGAGCATTTTTCTCTGTTTTAAGTGGAGCTCTCTGACAGTGAATTTGGTGACTTTACTGTGAGGAGCCACCAGAGCAGCCCACACTAATTGTCCCTGGCATGGATTGGCATTAACACCTTTATAAATTTCAGGCAGATCACTGAACTGTTTCAACTGGCATAAAAACCTGTTTTTGGAAAAGTCTGGTAAATGTTTGCAGGGCTGCACAGCCCTGTGATGGCTATGTAGGTTCTGAAAGAACGAGTAAACATTCATATTTTTCAAGGAGGAAAAGAGGAGGATGAAGGAAGAAATCGAAAGAAGAAGGGCTGAAGCTGCTGAGAAACGCCAGAAGATGCCAGAAGATGGTGTGTCTGAAGACAAGAAGCCATTTAAATGTTTCAGTCCTAAAGGTTCATCTCTCAAGGTAACCTTCCCCACTAGCATCTATACAGGACACAAAAAGTGGTGGTGTTTGTAGTCCAAACCCAAACAACATCAAAGAAATGTTGAAATACTTGTAATCAAACCCAGGAGAATGCTTTGGTAGACTTAGCCTGAAACCTCTAGCTGAAAGACTTAACTCATTGGGATGATTGAGAGTTAAGAGTTCCTGCTTAGAAATAGAAAGTAGACTGGCATCTCTCTTCTTGATGAAGACTCTCCAAAAAGGATCCTCACCTCCAAGAGAAAAAGATTTTTCAAACTTAGAGCAGTAAAACTGTGTTGGTTTAAATTTATTATAGGAGTGCTTTGTGAACTGGAGTAGAACCACAGAATCATTTAGGTTGGAAAAGATGTCTTAAGAGCATTAAGTCACAAATGTTCTCTCCCTCCTTCCACATGCACAGTTATTGTCTTGGTTGCCAGATTACTTTGTCCTTAAGCATATTCAGCTTAATCATCATTAATTGTAACTGACCTGCATGGGAATTCTAGCTTATGTCTAATCCCCCTAAAAAAAACATCTAGAAGTACTGGGCTGGATTTCATTTTCTTACATAACAAAAAATTACAAACCTCACCCTTCTGTTGCTGCAGGATTTCTAAATGGTCTTGTGAGGCCTATATTATATTAGAAATGTGATAAATCAATTAAATGGTCTTTCAGCATGGAAGAGGAATCCTGGCCCCACTGAAATTATTGGGAGTATTGTTTTGGAATTCAGTCTAGTTGCTTTCTCAGCTCAAATCTATTAATTTCTCAGCTCTGCAGATCTATTAATGTTTTCAAAGTTCTTTTCCTTTCTGCATTTTGTGTCATTAGTCATTTAGGAATCCAAAACATTTGTCAAAAAGGCCGCTCAGTGGGAAATAGGAGAGAAAAGAACCAGGTAGGAGCTCATTGAACCATGAATTGGATCTCCATGAGATTAAAACTGTAACTCTTGAGTGAAAATTTGCATTTGGACAAAACTAGCTTTAGCTACACTTTGATTCAGTCTGAGGATTTGGGTCTGTTTTGGGTCCAGGTCCAGCAAATACGGAGTCCAAATGTTTTTGACCATTTGAACCTGAAATACTGGGAGAGAATGCACACAGTTGTAAACAAAGGTCGCAGAGCCTCATGACTTACTCTGATTAGATCAACCTGGTCTTGCCATTTTGGTTGCTAAAGATGATGTCTATAACAGACACTATAAATGTACAGCTTCTTCCCAGCCCTCCTGGGAGGGCTTCCTTTTCTTCTGTTTATTGAGATGCTTTTTATGACATACATTTGGAGCTTTAATTCACAAAAAGGCTCAGAATGGAGGAAATTGTACTTGAAAACACGAAGTAAAAAAGATATAGATCCTAGTTTTGGGGAAAGTGTGAAAAAACACTGGACTTGGCAGGAGGCTGAAAGCTTTCAGATACCTTTTGTACAGATGCTACACTATTCTAAGTCTATTTTCAGAGGAAAACTGACATTTTTAAAATGTTGTTAGGTTGCAAGGTACATTTTTTTTTTTATGCTGGGTTTTGTGTCTTTTTAGGTAGAAGTTTTTTTTTTTGTTTGCTACAAAACCTGATATATGGAGCTCTACATATTTTTTCCTCTTTCTCTGTTTCTTTCTCTGAGAAATTGGTGATACTCTGCAGATTCCAGCCCAGTGTCTGTGGGTGGCCAGTGTAGATCTGTAATGTTGTAAAAGTTCACACCCCAAACTGTTTCTTGGCATGCTGTGGTCAAGAGCTGCAGGGAGAGTAATCTGAGTTTATTAACCTGATGTGAAACTTGGTGTCCAAATGCAGTTATGAGAAGACAGTCTGTTTAGTTACCTTTAATTTGGACTGACTTCCCAGGCTGGTCTCAGCTGGTTGGCATGCAGCTCTCTCGCTGTCTGCTCTGCACTGCCCAACTTACCTTTTGATTTGTAAAGCATCTGGCACAGGTTTTCTCCTGTGATGGATGTATCAGCTCAGATCTGCCATGAGTCATGTGAGAATCCCAAATGCACAGTGGTGGGTGGGGAGTTGGAATTAATACTGAAAAAAGGGAGGCTCAGTGTAAAAATAATGTATGATACATGTGCACATTCTGACTTCTCCTGGGTAACAATCTGGCAAAGCACCTTTTTTGCTCCTTCCCTGTCCTTCCTGATGTGATAAGCGTTTGGGAAGAAGAAGAAGTTCATAGGAGTGGCCAGTATGAGGGAGGTAGGGAGGTGCTGATTGCCAAGGGAACTGCAAGAACAAAGGGAAGAAGGGAGCTAAAGTGAGCAGCAGTGTGGCATATTGCCATCCCATGGGTGCTGCATCTGCCCACCAGGCAGGCCATGCACTGGCTTGGCTTGCAGACTCAGAACTGAGAGACACAGCTTGTGGATGCCCAAATGTAAATGTGCATGCATGAACATGGACAAAATATACATGTCTGCTTATATTTAGAAAAAACCTGCTGTGATTGGCTAGTCTGGCCTCTAAAAATCAGTGTTGACAGCTCCTGTTGTTTTAACTGGTAAATCCAGAGTTTCCCCTCAAACCTGAGACAACACTTCAGCAGAGCTACCACAGTGTGGAGTTCTCTCAGTGGCAGCTCGAGGGTTGGCTCCTTCTGAGGGGACAGTGAAGAGAAAAAATGCCAAACAAATACAGGCCAAGTTCATCCCTAGCTCAGGGACAGAAGCAGCTTGGGTTTCTCAGGGCTGGGTGGACACCCTGTGGGCTGCAGTGGTACCAAACTTCTGTTCAACCTCTGTCCTGTATCATGTTATGGTTTTTTTAAATAAGGACAAAGCCTGGAACAAGCTCTGCTGCCCTCCCATCTGCCTCTAGCTTGTCCTTTCCCTAATTTAGTTAATGCAAAACATGATGCTTTCAAAGAATGGCGTTTCCTGGAAAAATCTTTGATCATTTTGCTTTTTAGACAAGTTCATTCCTCATATTTTCTTTGAGAAGGAAGGTTACTGAGTTTTTTTATTCTGTTCTCTGGGTTAGTCAGGAGGGTACAGGACATTTCAATGCTAAGTCTCCTCTTGGGGATGAACAGCACCACTAGAGAAATGCAAAAGCATCCGGGTGTTGAAGGGAGGGAGCAATGGCAGGAAGCTGGGATATCCCTGTCTTTGGAGAAAATATCTCCTGGGAAACAGGGGCTGATGTGGCAGCCAGCACTCTCTGCAAGGCTGACACCTAACCAAGAAAATAGGACTTTTCAGAGACAATTTTTTCTTTAAAGACCTGTCTTGTCCTATATCATTATTGCTCTCAGTACCTGGCAGCCGGGCTATTGGAAAGAATTAGACTCCACACAGTGCAGAGGGAAAACAGAATGGTAAGAGCAGCATATGTGACATTTGTTCTCCCCCTTCTTTGATGCTGATGGCAGCCCTGGAGTCTGGTAGGTAAACTGAGCTGAACTGGCTGACAGCAGGAGAAAGCACAACTGTGCTTAATGGAGCAAGAGGTGTGTGAGCCACTCAGGGGGGATAAGGAGAAGCCTCTCCCAGGGACTCCTGCTCCAGTGGATTTCCACTAGGTCCTTCCACATGTTGGATATGAGGCAAAATTAAACTACAGGGTTTTCTGTGTTGATTTTTTTATTCCACTTCCTCCTTGGCACACTTTTTTTAAAGATAGCTTTGTTGACAACTTTCTGTTGTATAATATCCAATACACAGTTTAAAACTCCTATGAATCAATGTAATACCTTTTTCTGAAACAAGTTTTACTGGGAATACCCAATGGTTTTTGTTTCCCAAGTCATGGTCTCATATTGTGTGTTAACTCATTCTTTCTGGTCATAATTTAATTAGAGTTGACTTTTTTGAGTACTTGTGTGTTCTGAAAGTATTCCATGGTCACAGAACATAATCCAAGCTATTTAACAAGATCCTGATAAGATGAAATGCAGTAAAAAGATTATTTTAATTTCCTGAAAACTGAGAAAACATCTTGAATTTTATGTTAACCACCTTGCTTTGCCTGTTTCTTTTACAGATCTATTTTGTCATACTGTTTACTGTATGTGCCAAACGTTTTAAATTCTTTGCATGGAGTTTGTGTGATGTGCAGTGGGTAAATGACCTTTAGATGTTGCTGTGCAGTCTAAATGTGTTTGACTTCTATGTTGAATACACATGTGTAGAGGTTTGTTTGCTCTAGGTGTATTCAGTGTCTACTTCTGCTGTCTTTTGAGGAGGATATTCTAGAATAAATCCTCACATAAATGTGCAAAATGTATGTTATCCCTCCATGCTTCCCCAGCCAGAGGGCTTTGCTCAGCTATGAGGGTTTCTTCCTAACTATTTTCTGTTTGTTTTCTGGTTTTGCTTTTCCATATTCTTCTTCTGAACAACCCCTGGCTTTTTCCTGATCCCACAGCTGATAACTGAGTAATACACAGTGATAACTGGTAACTGAGAACTGCTGTTACCAGTGGGTAAAGAACCACACCATTTTTGTCTTTTTACTGCAACCACAAGAAAAATGTTCCTCTTCTTTCCCACCTCTTCCACCAGTGCCCACTCGAGCCTGGTTTTCCTGCTGTGCAGAAGCATCTCTCCCGCCTGCACATAAAAAGAGTGTGAAGATCCTATAAATGAATTATTGGGCAGTTGCCTTGAGTCCTGGTTCTTTGAGAGAGTCCATATTATTTGTCCTTGCTGCCCACCAGGGTTTCACTGATATTTATCTGGGGATAAACTGGAGGCTCTTGCTGGAATTACTCATGATTTTGTTGCACTGCTGGTTATGGTCCAGAAATCAGCACTGGGGGAAACTCCTACTGTACCATGGCAGAAGCCAGGCCGTGTGTTTCAAGTGACCATCCTTGGTCTGTTTGGTCACTTTTGAACCATTTCCCTGCTGGTTTTGTGGCATTGCCAGCTGTACCTCTGGGTGGGAGAGCTGTAACCTTTCCCTGCGGGTGCGCAGGGCTCCTGATCCTGCCGGTCTTTTGCTGCCACCTTGTGACATCCTTCCACTGAAACGGGATTTGTCCTGGCAAAGCCCATCTTTGCACTCAGGACTGCTTTTAGCTCGTGCTTTGGCAGCTGAAACTGGTGATGGAAAAGATTCTGTAAATTGTATGTATGTTTTAGAGCTTCAGAGGTGCCTTTGAGCTGGGTGGGTGGTAGCTGGAGCTCCTCCAGTGAGCTCCTTTGGCAAATTCTGCACTCAAGTGAGCTGGCTGCTTGCAAGGGCTTGAGAAATAAACTGTGCATGCCCTTTGATGGGATTGCTGTGGGATTTGGTATTCTGGGATAGCCTGGGATGCTAAAGGCACTGAAGAGAACCATTTAAAGGAATGGCTGTCATTGCCTTGTTTTAAAGGCACGAATGCCAGAGCAGTCACGGTTAAAGTAAATTGAAAATGGAGAGTCCCTGCTGAGAGTGGGGAATCCCCAGGAATCCAGCCAGGCTGATTATCAATCATTTCAATCCCCTCGACCTGCTTGCATGTGTTTTACTTTCAAGTGAAACTGTAGAGCCTGGCATGAGAAGTGGAACAATGCAATGTTGATAAGATGAGGAAATTTGATGAAAATATTTCTTGACCCTGAATACAAATACATGCACACACTCCCCATCTCCCCACCCCGCAAAGGGAAATGTTTTAAAACTTTATTCAGGGATGGAGTTTTTTGTTTTCAAAGTATTGAGAGATTTGACAGAAGCCATATGAGACTTTCATGAGCCTTCCTCCTTGGAGACATCACAATATTTTCCTATTTACAGAGTAGAAAATAGTGATGAAATGTCAGATACCAGTTTGTATAATAACAGCTGGTAGATACTGATTCAGCAGTGACCCTGCCTGAACATGGGCAGAGTTTACACTGATGGGTTTTTTTGGAGCTCAAATTTAAATTGATCATGTCCTCCAAAGACACATGAGTAAGGGAGGCTTTGTGGCTGAGCTCCAAACCTGGCCTAGTCTGATCCCCCAGCTCAGAAAAACTTTATTAAATTTATAAAAACTTTATTAGCTGTCTGTCTCAAGAGATACATACTTGCTCTTGTGTGGGAGAGGTGAGGATGACATAGGTTTTTGTGCATATCAATCCCTTCCATGACATAGACTTCATCCCTTTTCTTCTTTCTGTGTTGTTCATTTATTTTCTTGCTACATATGAGGCACTGAAGAAATGTGTAGGATGCAAACATTCATGCAGAAAATATATCTGCTTTTATGAATCTGTTATGTAGCATAACAGGCTCCTATCTACAAAACCTTTGTGTGTGTCTGTGAAATTTCTGTTGGAATGCATCTCTTTCAGATTGACTTTTTTGACATTTAAAATGACATTTCAGGCTGGCCTTGCACAGGCTGACCCTTTATGAACTTTGAACTTAAAGCTTTTTTTCCTCTCTTTTCCAGATAGAGGAGCGAACAGAATTTTTGAACAAATCTGCTCAAAAGAGGTAAAGCAAAGAAAGAGTAAGTTCTGTTAAAACAGCAGTGTTTAAGTGGAGGAAATAATAATTATTAATTTTTTTTTTCTTCCCTACTTCCTACAGTGGAATGAAGCCCACCCAGACAACAGCAGTTGTCTCAAAGATTGACAGTAGACTTGAGCAATACACTAGTGCAATTGGGGTGAGTTAATTCCAGTAAATGGATCCGGTTACTAATGGCTCTGGGGCCTTTAATCAGCCTTTGCTTTGCTGTTCAAGAATTGCAGGGGTTTTTTTGATCACAAACTCTTCTTTAATGTGACTTCAAGAGCAAAGTGCTCGAGGCTCATCTGTAACCAACATCTAGAGATGCATCGAAACAAAACCTCAGATTTGGTCTTCCCTTTCATGCTGTATTTTACTGTTTTGTGAGCTGGCAGTAGCTTTGGAGGGTTCAGCCAGCCTCTTGAGTGACAGTCACATCCTCTGCTTGGCTGATGAGTGACCTGTCAGCACAGAGCTGGTGGTCATCCTGAGCAGAGCTGACCTAGCAGCTGATTTAGGAGAACAAGGAACTGGCTCTGTGCCGCTGGCTGCCACCCCGCAGTGAAATTCCTTGGCAAAGACAGAGAACTGGTTAAGCACTGACAAAAGGGAAATCAAAAGCACATTTAAAGGCAGAACTTGACCCCTGGTGATTTTGAGAACTGTGCCTGAGACCCAGCATTGAGGGCTTTTTCTGTCCGTAGTCCAAGGTAAAATAGGAGATTGACACCACAGTATTCAGCTGCCATCTGACTTGAAATATTTTCTTTGCTGAGTTTCTGATTTGTCCACAAATTGCCAAATTTGCCTTGCTTTGCAATTAGAGAGGCAAAGCATCACTCATACAGGCTCTTATTCTCACCCGATCTGTGATATGTAAAATGTGCAACAATTTTGAAAAGAAGAAAGAGGAAGAGAAGAGGAGAATTTGGCCAGTGTTTTTACTAACCATGCAAAAGCCACATTTGCCCCAAAAAATCACCCAAAAACTCACACCCAATTCTCCACTCTTCAAAAGAACACCTTTTTTCAAACAGATTGTGATTGCTGAGATTACAGCTGAACCTAGAATGCTGAGGTTCAGTTGTCTGGGGCAGATGGAGCAGTCTGATGCTGAATGACAGAACAAACTTTCCCCCTGCTCCTGCAAAGGGATTCCCCTAGCTCAGGCTTCCAGGAGCCAGCTATAAGCTAAGATTTTAAATCCTTGGAGAAGCTGTGTGCAGAGCTAAGGTTTGCCATGGGTTTTAGAAAGGTAATAAACACACAAAAAAAAGGGGATTGCCACTTTCACAGCTGGTTGTATCAAGGTGCAACTGCAAATCCAAAAGGGGAGAGGCTCAGTGGCGCCTCTTGAGCTGGGTACTCCTCATCTTTGCATGATCAGTGCTAGAGCGACATGGAAATGCTGCATTCCCCAGAGTCAAACCACCCTGCAAATCCAGCTCTCAATGCCGAACACCAACTGGCCCCAATATTTCCCCAGGGCACAAAGGCTTCAAGACCTAAAGCTTCCGACCTTCATGTTCCGGCCGAGGGTGTCCGTAATATCAAGAGCATGTGGGAGAAAGGGAATGTGTTCTCATCACCTTCTGGGACAGGAACACCAAATAAGGTAGGTGTTTAATTATCCTAATGATTGTAAAGAATTGTGCTCTTATTGTTAAGGACCTGGCCTTGCATTCATATTCCTGTGAGTAAGCCTGTCTGCTCCTGTTGGCATCACTGGTGAAGGGTATCCCAAAGGATCCTGAAGGCCTCAGAAAGCCACAAGATGGTGTGGCTGCAATATTGAGTATATTGGAAGCATTTAGAGACCTACTGAGCTCAGTTATGAGACATTCCAGAGCCACATCAGATATCTTAGAAAAATACATCTGGGTCACTCAAGCAGAGTACAAAGAAATTCTTTCAGTAGGGCAAAATTCTTCTGGGGAGCAGAAGAGCTTTGAATAGGCAGGATAGTGATGATATTTTCTAGATAAGTCATAGAAGTATTTGTGACACCTTTATCTTTTCTGTGTAAATCCTTAAAGCAGTATTTTCTTTCTATAAATTGATGTGAGTTGTTGGGCATTTATCATAGGCAAAAAGATGAGCTGTGGATTGAAGTGGGTTATTACAGATAGCAATTCAGTTTGACTAATTTGTTCTAGCCTTTTAAAGATTTAATGTTTTAAAATTTAGGCCACTTCTCTATTGTGTACTTCTTTTGAAAAAAAAAATAGTTTAACAAGAGAAAGAAAGTAGATTTGAACTGATGTCTCTTCTATTAAGCTAAAGATTTTAGCTTAATAGAGTTTGGGCTTTTGGTAGAAACAGCATGTTTATGTCTGACATTTATTACTGGGGTAGCAGTAACGTGGAGATGTTTTTGTCAGTCCATGTATATAATTTTTGAAAACTAGAGGGCAGCAGCACTGTTTAATTCATAGGGACAAAACCATTCAGAGCACACAGTTGTCTCTGAGCAAGCCATAGGCTCAGTGAGGACCTCTCTGTGAAACCCAGGCTTGGCTTTGCTTTTAAATCTAAACCATGGTAAACAGGACAAAAAGCCATTCTGAAAGTCTTCTGATTGGATTTTATCATTTTGCAGGAAACTGCTGGGCTGAAGGTTGGTGTCTCCAGTCGTATCAACGAGTGGTTGACCAAGACCCCAGAGGGCAACAAATCCCCTGCTCCAAAACCTTCTGTAAGTAAACTTGGAACAACCATCTCCTCAGTAGGTGGGCTCTCTCCTGGGGCAGGGGGTGCTTCCTCCACCAGCTGATGGCCTTTGGAGGCACTCTGCTTTGTGTCCTCTTGGTACTCCCAGCCCTCTGGCTGCTGCCTCCGTGTAGCCAGAACATGGGGAGAGGAAACAGAGCAGTTCTCACCTTAAAGCTCAGAGAAGAACTTCTCTGGTAGAGGATGACTTTAATTTACCACCTGTGTGAAGGCTTACCATTAATTTAGAAATTGCCAGCCACAGACCTCAGGCTGCACACTTACACACACTTGGAGTTTGGCCCTTGCCCTGTAAAAATCTTCCAAGTTTGTTTTAAAACACAACTGAAATAGTTGTAGTTCTTTATGAGCCTAAATGTAACTCCTAGTGAAGGCCCTTTAGCCTGCCCATTATTTCAGCAAGAATCAGAGCAGAAAATGCTGTTGAGGTAATAAACTGGGAATGTGGGAAACAGCAGGAAGAGGTAACTGTGGGGTGGAGAAGGGTAAGGATGAGGAACCTTGAATATCCATATTGGAGAATTTCTTCCGATGTTAATGATTCAACTTCAGGATTTTGTTCAAGAACTGATTTCTTCCTGTATCCTTGTGCAGTGTTTTTCTGCCAAGTGTTTTTCTGCCAGTTCACCTGCCCTTTATGAAAAGTGCAGCCTGAAAAACACTTTCTCATTTCACACTCCTGTTTGTCCTGAAGAGGAGTTTGAAATCTGCAGCATTGTCCACTACAGAATCTGCCTCCAGATTTTTCTCTCTTTTAAGTTGCATCTTTTAGACAATGTAAAACTAATCTCTTGTTTTTCCCTCAGCCAACTGTTTCTATCTATGTCTTAATTTCCCTCTTTCTCAATAGATTGTTCTTTCTTCTTTCAATGTCTCTGCTTGAAGGAACGCGCCCTCCTCCTATTCTTCTTCTTTGGGGGTCTGTTTGCTAAGTTGGTCAGGTAAACCTGTTTATAATTGACTATGAAGGTTTATATACATCTATAATGCGTGATTTTTACTTTTTTTTTAGTCAGGATAAATTGAAGGGAAGCCTAGAATTTCTTGTTTAGCACATAACTTTTCACCCTCATCACATTCCACCAAAACTGAAAAATGTTCAAAGTTTTTGTGACCATCAAGATTCTTGTGGATTTTGGAAAAATATTAAATTCAAGGCAGAGCAAAAATTTCGGTTTTACAGTGAACAGATCCCAAATTATTTCAGGACTATGAAAGTGGATTTGTGATAATGTCCCCTGCAAATGGCTTTGTGATAAGGTCAAAATTACTTGCTTCCTTCCTCTGTTACACCTGAACTGCCTTTTTAAAGAGCAGAATTGGCTTCAAATTTTAATCATCAGCAACTCTGTGTGGCTGCAAATTATGATCAGTTCTAGAGGGTCTCTGCTGGGTGCAAATACCCCTTGCAGGAATCTCATTTCCATTCATCACTGAGCTTTTCACAGGTGGAAATTCTCGTGTGCAGAAAACTTACCTCCCTAAGGATGGCCAGTACAAAAATCCTGGAAGCCATGCAGGAATTGAATACTTCCTGAAAAGGAGAGTACTTATGTCCAAAAGTGTTTGAGTCTCTTGTTTGCCATGCACAGAGGTAGATATCAGTCCAGCTGCCCAGCAGTTTTCATTTTCATTTGCAGCCCTCCTTTTCCCCAAGAAGCTAATTGACATTTTTATGGAGTTTTGATTAAAGTCTGAAGAATACACTCACACTCATTTTCAGAAATTACTTCTATTCTTTAAGCACTTTACCTCATCTGGGTTTTTTTTTTGGTTAGTTTTTTTGGGTTTTTTTTTTGTGTTTTGTTTTGTTTTTCTATCAGGCTAGTGATTGGCACATCCTAAGGTTGCAATGGATGCAATGGAAATTTAAATGGATATGAAGGACTACAGTGATAAGGGCTGAAATCTGTATTTAAGGATGTAGAGCAGGATCTGCTCTTCTGTTGTATCAAAACTAACTCTTTTTTAAACATCATTTTTAAAATATTTTTATTTTTATCTAAAATAGCCAAGAAAAGCTACTTTTGAATTCCTCCCTAGCAGAAGCGCTTCCCCTAAAAAAATGTGGGTTTTTTTCCTGCAAAATATTTGATTTGGTTTTTTTGTAAAAATCTGAGGGTGCAGTAACTCTTCACTGCACTTCCTAAGTTGAACATACTGAGTTAAGACCAGGCTGTGTCATATGAAATAGATGCAACAGGATTGTTTTTTCCCTTAAAACATGGACATGTGTGGAGTTATTTTATGAGATATAATTCTTTATAATTGATAGAAAATGTTTACCTCTGGTGGATGTTCCTCGATTTCTCTCGTGAGGAAGTTGCATTCTAACTTTTTCTTTAACAAGTGAAAATAAACCTGAACTAATGTTGGTGTCTGTTCTCTGACATTAAAATACAGGACTTAAGACCAGGAGATGTCTCTGGCAAACGTAACCTCTGGGAGAAGCAGTCAGTGGAGAAGCCAGGTGCTGCTTCTAAGGTAATAACACTTCTGGGTGGTGTTTACAGGATAATATTCTGTTGCTAGCCCACCTTTTTCTCTATAAAAGAAAGCACAATGAGGTTCAGAAAGCAGTGTATCACTTTTATATATTCGTGTTTGGCAGAGCTGTGTTATGTGTGCACATCCTGTTATAAACAGCAATTTTCTCCCATATGGGATTTTAATAATGTGTTTTTGCTTTTTCAAACAGGTATCAGCTACAGGGAAAAAATCAGAGACTAATGGTAAGTAATGCCATAATGCATATATTGCACCTGTTTCTATAGTTTAATATGTATTATTACATATATATAACATAATCATGTTATGCATATAATGTAAACATACACTATTTTATATTACTATTAATAATATTAGTATAATTATGTTATTATATTTTATTATAATAATTACATTAATATTTATATTATTATATTTAATGAAATACATACAATATTTAATCATATCCATATAATGATACAATGCAAACGTAATACCTATTATTATACAGAAACATTTTTGCATAGGTGTACCTGTGTTTTAAAATTCTGCAGCTGTTCACGTTGATGCAGAAACCCCTTTTTGCCTTTGCCTTTCAAAAACTCCATTAAAATATCACTGGAACGTGAATGGTTGAGATACTGCTTTTGCTGGACCTGTGCATTGGTGTCTTTTCAGGGCAAAAATAGCTATGCTATTTTCATTTTGAAACCACTGGTTGGTGAAACACAACATAGTTTTACAGAAAGAAATCAGCAAAAGAGCCCCCCTAGCTTTTCATTTTTATTTAAAATTTTTCTTACTTTTTTAAATTTTTTTTGCTTTAAATCACTCCATATAAAGCGAATTAATTGTATGGCTAAGAACTAGTGGGGAAGAATGGAAGTCCACTGACTGATTTAATAGCTTTAAGGATGCTTTGCAATATCCCTCAATTCTTTGCTAAGAGTGACATGATCAAATAGAGAAAAATTCTTGGTTTTCTACACTTCAAAGTCTGCCCACACGTTTTTAGTGTTTTTATGTAAAGCCAGATGTATGCTGCACCTGTGAACTTTGCTTTTTGGTTGAGAGCTTTGCAAAGCAGAATTGTTTTGCTCCTCTTGTCCTTTTTCAAGCCAAAGTGTCAGGAGAGGGGTTTTTGGGCTGGCTCAGGGTGAGTGCAGCCCTGCTCCCAAGGAAGGGGTTCTCCACTCACAGGAGCAGCCCCAGCACAGGGGTTTGGACACGGCTGAGCCTCTCCCCAGAGGCTGAAATCCTGATTTTTGTCCTACTGGGGACCACCTCAGAGCACCCCAATACAGGAGCAGAGCAGCACCCAGCTCTGTCCTGCCTTCTTACATGTTATCCTAGAGAGCCTTTTCTGTTCTAGAGATGTGTTTGGGCTGTTTCAAGCCATATTTAATCTGTCTCTTTCTCAGCAGGTTTGAGACAATTTGAGAAAGAACCCTAGAAGGCCACTAAAGACGCTGGACCAATCAGTTTGGGGGAAAAAAAAAGGAAAAAGTGCTAAATTGTTCTTTTTATATTTATGTTTATTTACCAAAATGTCTTTTTTTTTTTTTTGCATTATCCCAGTTAAAACCATGTATATTAGCACTGTATTTAATAATCAGTCTAGACATTCATCAGAATAGTACTGCCTTTGCACAAGAGCCTTTATTCCTAAAGAAACCCATGCTGTGAAATATATAGACTCTCCTACTGAAAGTCATAAATATGTATCTGAACAGTGATTTCAGCCGGCATTAGAGGTCAACCCAAAACACATGTAAAGTGAAGTTGCTTGGGAAAGGTGTGCAGTAAACCTATAAAACCAATGGTTACTTTTGTAATACAGAAGTCTTTTTCTTTCTGCACTTTAGACTAAGGCATGGAAGAAATATCTTTAGTTGACAATGTAATATTTTCTGTAAGTTGCCCATGTCATGAGAAATACTGCATCAATAACGTGTTTTAATTTTTTTTGTTTTATACTTTTTTTTTAAGTATCAATTTTTCCATTCTAGTTTAAGTTAATACCTAAATTTGGATGATTATGTTAGCTGACAGCGGTACTGATATTTCTTTTTGTTGTTAGTGACTAGTAATTGAATGCAATCTAGAATATATATACACACATAGCTTTACAAAGTTTAGCCTGAAGGCACTACTAATGGTAGAATGCTTTAATATGTGCTAGAGTATTATATTTAGCAATAAACATACATAATTAGCCAATATCACAGCTTTAAAAAAGTAAAGACAAAATCACACACTTTTCTGTAGTAAGATTTCATAATTGTCATTAGAGGTATGGTGAGATAAGTATTAAAAAAATTTAAATGTCAGTTGCCCAGTAAAGGGTAATTAAAAAGAAAGTATAGTTTTTAAAAGAGGAAAAGGTAAGGGTATAGAGGGTCAAAAATAGGTCACTTGTATAAAACGCTGTAGTTTAATTTATATAAAACTACCATAATTAAAAAGAAAAAAATGTAAACAGAGTTGGAGCTTGTTTCAAATGACTGTACACTATATCTTGCCATCCATCAGTGCCCTACACCAGGTCCAGAGAAAATGAAGTAAACCTCTAACTCTGTGATGCTTCTTTTTACCTCTCTCCCCTGAATATCTTATTGTCAGATGTTTTCATTTGTATATAGTAAACACATGGCTTTAGGACGTCAGCTTGGTTTGGATTTACATGCCCTACAGTTTAGCATTTACATCCTACAGTGTATGGGTGGCATAAACTGAGCAACTCAAGCAGCCCCTGAGCACACTGATAACAGCTTTGTTGGGCACCAGAACCCCCAGGGCCTCCCTTATCACCACCTCCATGTCTTACAGCACCTGGCTTCTTCCTAAAGAAGTGTTAATTTTCTATTTCAACCCAAAGCTGGGCTCCCCTGCTTGGCTGAAACATCTTGTTTACATCTAGGGATGCACAAAGTTTGTCTGTAGGGGGTGAAACTGTGCCTGACATTGTCTGAGAGTTGTCGTGGTTTTTGTTTGGGGGTTTTGTAAACACTCCTCTGAGTCTTTCAAATACATCTGATAGCTGCAATAAAAACAATTTGTTCAAACAATGTATTCTGGAACTGCATCTGCAATAAATGGAATATTTCCATCAGCAGCCCCGTTTGTTAATGAGCAGGAATGGACCAGTTGTTGTAAGTGGGACAGGAATTGTGCTGAGTCCCTGTGAGATAAGGTGAGGAACCCCTAAGGATGTCCTTCCTGATGCCACAAACCAGTTTAGCTTTGGCCTAGCAAAATCTATCTGGAAAGGTCTTAGAGCAATTAACTGTGAGGCTGTCTCAGGGTTTGCTTTGGTGATTTTTAAGGAGAGTTTTTTCTGTGCTTTCCTTAGATAAAGCCAGCCTGTGTCTGAGTGTAATGTCCTGGGTGCTGCCAGCAGAGCTGCAAAAATCTCAGTTTATGTCTGAGGCTCCCAGTCTGGTGTTGGAGGCGGCCCTTGTGTTCAGCTGCCTGGGTTTTACTGTGAGTTATCCCAGCCCATGATGCTGCCTTCAGCTTTCCCCAGGAATCACACAGGAGTTCAATTTCTAGGTGTTCAGAGGAAAGGTTGTGTGAGGCTTTTGTTCTTTAGGTCCTTACTAGAGCACAATCCTGTTTTGAAGAATAAGCCACAAAGTGATCTCTATGTCCTAGTACGGAAATTATAGAAACTTATTTCTATCTGTATTAAAATTTGTAAAACCCCGAACTTTAGAAAAACTATATAAAACAATTGAAGGACTACACTGATCAACTTTTGTGGTTAATAAACTTTATTCATATAAAATTTTAAAGCATTAGAAATACACTATGAAAATCACAAATATATAAAAAGCAATGTAATTAGAGCATTCTTTGACAGTGACTCATGAGCCACTTTGACCACAGTGGAAGTAACATATAAAAAGTCCATGTAAGTCTCTGTCTTTTTGTTAAGCATGTCTCTAATTAAGGAAGACCAGATAAGAAAAGACATTTTCTTTTTACTACTAATCAAAACCAGATTTCTGCCAAGCATCTTTACAAAAACCCCACCCTTATTGCTGCATCAGTTAGTGGTCTCCTCCTTAAAAAAACGGAGGGAAAAGTAACTGCTCATAACAATTATCAAGTACAGAAGAAGAAATGAAGATCAAGCTGCAGAGCACATCTAATCTGGAAGGAGGTAAACAGAGGTCCTGCAGGAACCACCTGCATTTAATACTCTGCTTTGAATGGGTAGTCCTTGTGGTTGACAGCTCTGAAAAGAGAAAGACCTTGTTATTGAAGCAGTGCAGAAAGCATCCTGAGCAGCATTTCCCTGCTGCAGCCTCCCTCCCACACGGCCAGCACACTCAGGTTCTGCAGCTGTCCTTGAACTGAACACAGGCCTGGAGAAAGCCCCTGGAACACCAACATGCAGGAGGGAACACACCAAATGCATCTCCCTCCTGAAGATCCAGGACATGCCTCATTCCAGTTTAAAGTTTTGGTTTTGGTCATGTGTGTTTTCAAGATGGGGTGAGTGAGAATACCGACAGAAATAGGACAAATGGATACTAAGGATAGTAAGGAACGTACTGGGTCACTGGAACTGCCCTCCAGTTCCTGTTAAAGCTGAGGATGACATCCATCTCCTTTTTGGACAGCTCAAAGTCAAACACCTAGCAGGAAAAGAGAAAAAAAAAGCTTTTTTTAGTTAGGTTTGGGAGTAGTTAGCTCCTAAGTGTGCTTCATGCACTTAGGACTTGAGGTAGAGATGCATTAAGCACATTAATACTCTCATTTCTCAGGCAAATAAGAACCCTTGAAATCATCAAGACAGTCTTTTTGTTTCTGAGGTGCTGCTCATACCAAGGTCTTACATTTCTGGGTGGCTGAATTCCAACACCACTGCACGTTGGGTTGTAATGCACACAGAGATTTTAGGTGCTCCAGATGTGTCACAAATACTGGAACTGGAGGTAAATTTTCTGCTATGAGAGAGGGCTACTGGCTATCAACTGCAAATAGTTGCCTCACAGGTCATCATCTGAAGAGTTCTTGATGGGGTTCATGGGAAAAATAACTCCAAACCCTCTCACCATGGATTGAAAGCAATACAGAGGTATATTATATAAGATGCCACACCTAATAAGCAAACATCCAGCTAAACTTCACTGCCAAGGGGAGCCACAGCCCCACAGTGAGACAAACTCTAACAGGTCTGGTGTTTGTTCTCAGCTTGTTCCTTTACACCCTAAGGACTTGTTAACCTTTTCCCCAAGGGCAAGTCCAAACCTGGGGCTCCCTTTCTGCAGCAGCAGAGCTCTGACAACCCTGGTGTAAACCCATTTCTCTCCTAGCAGGAACAAAATGCTTTTCTCCAGATTTTGAAATCTCTGCACTCCAATTCTACTGCCTGAGGTGCTGCTTGGGAACACAGAGGGGCTATGGGTGTGGGTGCCCATCCTGCAGAAAAACAGGCAGCAGCATTTCCCAAAGGAACTTCACCTTCATGTTCTCCTCAACACGGTGGGGTTTGTCAGACTTGGGAATGACAATGATGTCTCTTTGCACCAGAAAGCGGATCAGGACCTAGGAGAGAACAAGGAGGAGATGAACACTGAGGTCCCAGGAAATCTATTCAAACACATTTTGTGGATTTTCTTTTTCTTTTAATCTATAATTTATTTTTCACTCTTTGGAAGACTACCACTTTGCATCCAGGAATTCAATATGCCAGGATTTGCTCATGTATTTGACAGAAGACTGGAAAACCATAATTTTTTCTAGCCTATATTGTTTCTACATTATGGCTTTTGCAGGATTTGTTTTGGTTTTGTTTAGGGTAGTTGCAAGGGGAGAAAAATGATGATGCTCTGGCTTGTATTATGTGAGTGCTCAGACTCAATGAGCATAATGACACTACAGATTATTTTGGGCTCACAGGTAAGTACCTCACAAAGGTTCAGCTTTTGGAAGTCCATAAAAAGAAAAATGTATTTACAGAATTTCAAAGTTGTCCCCCCCCAAAAAACCCCAACTGTTGCATACAGTATTTTCATCCTGCTCTGCCTGTTTTAAAATATGATTGTCTTTGATTGGATGTGAACATGTGGCTTTGTTTGAAGTGCAAGTTCTGCACAGCCCAGGCAACAACTAATTTGTGTGACTAGCAAACTAACAGAGAGGAAAAAAAATGTTAAATAATCAAGCAGCCTTCAATAATTGCTCGTGAACACAAGCAGAATGGAAGCAATCAAATATGTCTCCAAATTACAGGAGGACTCTTCTGAAGAATAAATTAGCTGGAGAAAGGAATAAAAATTTAGGAATGTGAAGGTAAGCATGTACCATTCCTAATCAGTCCAAGACCTCCTTGAAAGTAGCTGATAATTTTTATGAATGCTCTTAAGAACTTGGGCAAAATGAAGAGTCATTAATTTGACTCTTCACATATGAAGAGACTCTTCAAATATGAAGAGTCATACATTATAATGTATCTCTGGAGAAAGTATCATCTGCTAGGACTGGCCTGTAAAACATACAAAGAGGAGGAATAGTTTGCTCTGACAACTTACCTGGGCAGGGCTTTTCTGATGTCTGGCTGCAATGTCTTTAATCTTGGGGTCATCCATCAGTGTGGGTTCCCCTGGCTTAGCCCTGTTAAAAAACAGAGATGGTGGCAGTAGAAAGGTGATGGCTTCCCTGTAGGAGCCTTACATCATGTGACAATCTGCATCAAGACAATAGAATTTTTCTCATTTTAACTGTATAATTTACCTAATTTAATAATAATAATAATGATAATAACAATAATGATAATAAGCTTCCTAGTTCAACTGCAGTGTTTTGTGTACAGAAAGGCTGCAGAGCTCTCCTACCATGGGCGGTTAGGAGAGCCCAAGGGGCTGTATGCTGTCACAGCAATCCCTTTGGATTGGCAGTACTTGACCAGCTTCTCCTGGGTCAGGTATGGATGACACTCCACCTGCAAGCACAGAAAGATGGTTGATAAAAGAGGCAGACTTTGCTGAGCTGCAGAGCAATACATTTTAAATCCTCTTGGGTCAAAGAAAATGTGAAGACTTGACTTCCAGTATCATGATTCAAATCTATCTTATAAAAAAGTTATTAAAGTCACAGCAGTATCTAGAGGGCTACCAGAGAATAGAGCTTTTTCATGCTATGTATTACCCATATAAAGCAAAAAATAGATGAGAAGAGTGTTATCTGTGTGCAATCTGGGAAGTGAGCCTTCCTGGACTACCGCAGGGCAGGATGGCATTGTCAGAGGGGCAGCTCAGAATGCCTCGAGTTTATTTTCTGCTCTGATGCACCCAACCTCTCCTGGCCTCAAGGAGCCTCTCTCATTCCTGAAGAAGCTTGAGGAGATGAGCTGAGCTAACCTAAAGAAGCAAGTTCATGTTACAAACAGATGTTTGGGTAAGACATCCTGAAAGCAACAGGAGCTCCATGGGGATGCTGCTCAGCTGCCACAAGCCATGGCACAACCACAGGGCTGTGTCTGTGCTCCTCACGTGGCCCTGTGCATGCACCCAGCTGTCTCTGAACACTGGGGCTTCACTAGCAGGCATGGTGACATGGAAAACATGTACAGTAGTTAACTTGTACCTGAGCTAGTGTGGGGATTTCCCTGGGCACTCCCCATCTGGAAGAGATGGGCATTCAGCAGCCTCAGCTGCGTGCAAAGAGTTTTGGAAATGGAAGAAAATCAGAAGATCCCTAAGCTGCTGCTGTCCTGTGATTATGTTCCCCAGGTATGTGGTGAGAATTTGTTATGTAATTGTACTCTTCAACCTCCTTTCCAGAATGAAGTTGAGTGTAGGGGGATAGAATATAAAGGTATGGAAATGTAATCTTACCCCCTAAAGAGTTGCAGCTGAGCCAGTTATTAAGGATTAGGAGCAGGCCTGACTTTAACAGGCCATAGCTGTAGCTGATAAGAAGAAGAGTGCTATAAAAGAGTGGATTGGTTGGTTGAGGGGGAACTGGAGTCATTTGGCTGCTGTGAGAAGAAGGAAGGGTCAGTGCTTAGAGGAGATGCCTGTGAGAAACATCAAGGAGGTATGGAACCTTTGTAATGTAATGACAGTAAAACCCTTGCAATATAATGACAACAGTTGAGTGGTTTATTTTATGTTGAAAAATGAGTAAGTCCTGTGCATCCCTGTATAGTCCCATGCTGGTGCAGAAACTCCCAGTGGGGATTTTCCTGAATATATTTAAGATTACTCTAAATATGTATTATATATTATTTACATAGAACATGTATATTATATATAATATGAATTTAGGTATACTCTGATTATATATACACACACACATTCTAAATATATTTAGGAATATTTCTTAAGTTCCAACCTCATGGAAAGGGGACCTAGGCAATCCTTTAAGTATGGATCCATTCTATGATTCCAGACTGCAAGGTTAGCTGAGGAAGGGAAAAAAAAATTCTCACCTGGTTCATTACAGGCTTGTGCTTCAGTCCTGGCTTGTTCAAGATTCTTTCAATCTGCTCATGGTTAAAGTTGGAGACTCCAATGGCTTTTACCAGGCCAGCATCCACCAGCTCCTCCATGGCCTGATGAGTAAAGACAGCCAAGGTGGGTGTGAGTTGGTGGTATTGCTGTCAAACTGCATTGTTTTATTTCTCTCAAGCTTGTGGCAAATGAACAAACAACTCACGCTAGATTAGATTACATAAAAGTATCTCAGTTCATAAAAGAAAATAGAATCCTAACTGTATGAACACCCAGTAAATTAACAGCCACACCTAGATTAATCTGAAGGGTTGGTTCTACCATTGTGTGTACCCAAATATTTTAGGAACAGTAACTGCAGTGCTGACAGCTTCCTTCTCTTTACCCTTACTAAAAACAGCCCCTTCTTGCTCCCCAAAACAAGAGGTACAAGCAGGTTGAAATAGAATTTTGTGTGGCTGTCCTTCACACCCAAACATATCCCTCAGTTTCATTTTGCCCACAAATCTCTGCTCCATCATTAGAGCTGATACTTTCTCTGAAGAGCAAATACTGACTTACCTCCCACGTGTCCAGGAAATCTGTGTCGCTGGGAACACTGTGCCCCTTGTCATCCAGGGGATGCAGCTCTCCACCAGCCTGTTAAACCAAAGCAGGTAATACTCAGACTTTTTTAACTGTTGCATTTCCTACAGTGTGCCAGCACTTTGGACTGCATTTACAGGCAGCAGGTTGTTTAAACATCTTGCATAACTAAAAATCATGCTTGTCCATTAGTATTCTCTTCTGGATGAGGGCCATGTTTTGCAAAATGAGTCCCTGCATGCCAAGAGTGTGGGGATTAGTAATAATTATGTAACTTTGGCAGGCCTGGAGAGGAGGGAACTAACACTCCACAGCCCCTTTTTTCTAGTTTCTTATTTATTTTACACAGATGTCGACTGGGGAAGAAACACATTCCTCCTGTGCTATGCTTCATTTTTCACTGCTGGTTACTTCAGGCCAAGCCAACATCCCCAAAACTTAGATGTCCATGCTGTAACCACAATCCTGTGCTGGTTCCCAGCAGACCCAGGGGGCTCACACCTACACCTCATTCCAAAAGGCATGAAAAGCCAGACCCCTGTGCTAAAACACACCTAATTCTTGCTACCACAGGGATCAGGGAAGAGCCAAATGAACCCCAAATCCCAGCTGTGTGACAAAGATGGTCACAGCAAGGATGGGAGAACTCGGTGCATTCCTGGGCAGGTAAGGGGGAAAGGTGTGGAGAGCAGGAGTACCTTGAATCCCATGGGGAAGTGCATCAGGTAGAGGTCGAGGTAGTCCAGCTGGAGGGCAGCAAGGCTCTTCTGGAACCCTACCTTCACCAGGGACTTCTCATGGAAGGTGTTCCACAGCTGTGGGGAGAGAACAAGCCCGACTCTCACCTTACAGGGCAGACTGTCATGAAGGTGGAGTCAGGATTCCCACTTATGAGAAGATATTCTCAGGTATAAATGTAACAATCTGGCACATCTGACATGGCAAAGCTGTCAGTGTCACAGTTATTTTTTTTCAGCCTAAATTTTGACTATTGAGCAGCTCATAGATACCTTCTCTCTGTCCCTTTTAACTGGGACAGAAAAGAGAATGGAGTTGTCAATTTTACTTCATTCTTGAAATCAAAATTCAAGCTGTTTAAATAGGAGAACAGGTATTGTTAAATTAAACCACATTCTTTAACAAAAACAAAGGTTAATTTGGAAAATCTTAGTTATACTCCAAGTTTTCTGGTTTTGCTGGTGAAAACCCCCAAATTTATTAGCTGAACTGTTCTTTTTGTTAAGGAACATATCTGAGACAAGTGGATGAGATAAGGAATGAAGAAAACACCTATAAAATACTTTGATTTCTGCTCCCTTTCAGGATTACCATTTGTACATAACAGAGATTTCAGATGTCATGCTTAGCGCTGATGAATCCAGACAACCATCTTGACTTTTTTTTTTTACTTTTCCCCCCCTTATTTTGGGTGTGTCCCACTGAACATCCAGTACAATTGACTTAATCGATGTCAGGAAATTATTAGATCAGCAATAGCTGTGGTATCTTTCCTAAGTTGTCACCCTGGCAGTTCCTGATAAAGCCGAGTCCAAATTGCAAATACAGGATGAGATGGAAATACATAACAAGAAAACCATGAAGTGAACGTCAGAGAAGGGAACAGGTCCCTGTGTGACTTTGCAGCTACAATAAGGGTCTCTCTGCAAGAAAAGCTAAATGCCCCCATCATCCTGCATCCTTGTACCTTGGTGACAATGAAGAGGTCTCCCCGTTTCACAGCTCCCTCCTTGATCTTCTGCTGGACTGCGTTCCCGATCTCATTTTCGTTCTGGTAGAAGTAGGCACAGTCGAAGTGGCGGTAGCCGGCGTCGATGGCAAACTTCACCACCTCTTCCACCTTTCCCGGAGGAGCCTGGAGGCAAACAGAAGCCAGCCGTGAGCTCTGCCATGTCCCGGTGCTGTGACATCTCCCAGTCCCCCTTTGCAGCTGCCCCTGGGGTTTGCTCATCACCTGCATCTCCCTGGAACCCGACAGAGTTACAGGCACAGCGGCGTTTCTGCAGGGAAGGAGTTTGTTCCTGCGAGGCTTCCAGCTCTGCCACTGCCATTTCCCCTCTTTGCCCCCGTGCTGCCCAAGGAATTTCGCCACTCCGCCTTCCCCAAATCCATCCGTGCCCGGACCCCTCCGAGCGCGACCCCATCCCGGGGCTGCGAGCGCTGCCGCTCGCTCTTTTTTGTCAGTTTCTTTCTTTTATTCTGTGCCTCTTCCCACCTTCCCCAGCCCCGAATTTCTATTTTTTTCTGCCTTTTCCCCCTTGCCCCTTGTCCCCCCCTCCCCCCCCCCCGCTCCTGGCACCCCGCCCGGTTACACAAGCGGCCGCCATCGGCCGCGTCCTGCCCACGCAGGGCACAGACCCGGCTGTTGGAGGGCTGGTTCCTCCTCTATTTTATCCTTTTTAACTTTCTTTCGCATCTCGGCATCTCCCGCCGCATCCCCACCCTCCCTCCCCGCCGTCCTCCTGCGCCGGTACCTGCCAGGTGCCCAGCCCCAGGGCCGGTATCTTCATCTTGTTGCTGAGCTCCACGCAGGGGATGGCCATGCTGCCGCTGTCCGTCGGTCCGTCCGTCGCTCGGAGCCGCTATAAGGACCGGAGCCGGCCCGGCCCCGCCTCGCCCCTCCCCGCGCGTCACCGGCGACACGCACGGGATGCCCGTCAGCATCTGAGGCTGCAGGACGGCTCGGGGCTCATGTGGCTGTTGGGGGGAAATGAGGAAACCCAGAGAGAATGTTTCAGCAGGAAACCCAGAGCAAAACGTCTCAGCAGGAAACCCAGAGCAAAACGTCTCAGCAGCCGAGCTGGCGCTTTTCACGCGTCCTGCTGCAAAGAATCAGCAGAATCAGCACCCCTGGAAGCTCTCCAAAGGCGTATGGATGTGGCACTCGGGTGTCACTCTTGTGCTGAGAATGACACCGGAGCAGGCAGGAGGCAGAGCAAAGAAGGCTTTATTCGAGAGAACCGCGCGGTTTTTGTAGAGTGGTGTGATAGATTCTGTTTGATTGGCTAACTAACAAAAACATCTCCTTCACTGTCCTCGAGAAGAACAGAAAGATGAAGGAGAAGAACACCCCCTGCAGATTGTTTGTGCTTAACAGGTTATCACGTCCTTACAACTCCCTGAGAACTCTCACAAGTCGCTGTGAGAAACGCTTGCTGTTTCTCTGTCCCATGGCATCCACACTTGGGGACATTGATTGGTGGCACATGTGGTGGGGACTGGTTGGACTCAATGACTTTGGAGTCTTTTCCAACCCTGATCACTCTATGGTATCGAAGCTGAGAGAGCCTGTGGGCTGCCAGGAGAATTTCTGCCTGAGGCAATAGGTGCCCATTGGAGGGTTTTCTCCAGTGGTGGCAAATGGATGGAATTTTTCATATTTTTCCTCAAAAATATTAGGCTCACCTGCTATTCAGAGAGGAATTCATTAAAAGGGAACGTGGCCTTACCTTTTAGATAATGTATGTGTTCCCTGTCTCTGCAGAGGGGTGGGCTCCCTGCTGGACAATCAGTCTGTTGAAGGAATCTCTGTTCCCTGGCCCTCAACTAAAATTTCACCCAATTAAAATTTCACCCAGTGCTGGTAGGGTGTCAGATGCTGCACGAGGGATTTGTGATGACAGCTTCTCAACACAGGGTGCTTTGGTCCAAATAACCCTGCTGATTTTTTGCATAGGCTGAAAAGTTGTCTTAGTTGAGATGGTCACAATACAAAGCCACGCTCCATTTTCAGAAGGCTTCAAACTCATTTTTATTATAGCATGCATGCTTTTTGTACATTCTTACAAAACTCAGAAGTTTACACTTTACTCATTGGTTAGGAAAGACAAACAAAGGGCTCATTGGAATAGACAGTTGCAGGTTTCTCTTATTTATCCTTCTTTCTTTCTTGGTTTCTATGTCAACAACCTTGGTAGGAAATTCTTTCAGGGGTAAACATGGATTCTCTGATCAAACTTCCCTCACAGAAGTTGCTGTAGAACCTCTTCCACAAGAGGTGATATTTAAAGGTGGCAGGAGACTCTGTATGAGAGCAGTGCCTCAGAAATGAAGAGGCAGAGCCTGGAGGAACTGGGCTGCTTGGCTGGCAGCTGTCTGGATGAAAAGTGATGTAAGTTCAACACCCCTACCTTAGGCATCTCACATGTCACAGGGACTTTGTGCTTAGTTATCACAGCAGGGATGCTTTGCTGCTTGAGTCTACTATTTTTCTTTTCCTTGTATTGCTTATAAACTCCTACTTGCTCGCTGCTGATCCCTGACCACCAACTTAAATGCTGTGGAAGTTCCACTGGTGTCATCTTGTGACTTCTAGGGTGTAAGTGAGAATTAAATATTTTATACTTAGTTTTTAATGTTTGCCTACCAAAATGTTGAAGTAACCATGAATTATTGAGCCACTAACTGTGATGTTTGATGTGATTTGTTAAAATTTATGTGCATTTTCATTGTTTAAACTGCTTTTATGGGACAGTATTTTCAGTTGGCTAGCAAATGCACATTCTGGGTTTAAATATAAACAAAATCTCTTCCTGGTTTCCTTGGCCTGGTTTCTAAGCCATTGGCTTAACCAAGCTTTATTGTCATCTTTCTGTTGCCTTGGATGTCATCACACATTCCAGAATGGGAAAAAAACCCCAAACTGATATGAAGTAGAGACAGGGAATCAGATTTTTAAAAGTGGCTGATAATTCCAGTATGGTCAAACTAGAGCAGCGAGAGGAGGTGTCTTCTATTGAAAACAAATATGAAAAAACACATAGATTATACAACCCCACCCAAAACAAGAAAACAACAAAGCTACTGCGAGAGATGTGGTGAATTTGACAGAAAAGAAAGATGTACCAAAAAAAAAAATAGAAAAGTCTGTTGAGATTTTTTAAATTTAGTGAGGGTCCATTGTTTTTGAGGCTAGAAAAGATCACACTAGTCTTCTTACACTGATCTCCAATTACATTGAAAAAGGCTTGGTATAAAATCATGTCATATCCATATTACTTAATTTTTTATTAAAGGCACTTGGGTGCAACAGCAATAGGAACTGATTAAAATTATGTACAGATTAGACTAGGAAATGCTGAGGTGGAGCTATTAATTGCTATTTATTGCTTTAATTGCAATAAATCTTGGTGTGGAAGGTATAAACCCCACATAATTGCCTTTTTTTTTTTTTAACCCATTTGTTTAACAGAGCCATCAACAATTTTCCTCCCTCTAAATTTTTATTTGAAGACATTAATGATTTTGGAGTGAACTTCCTGCAGGCCAGGGAGGAGCAGGGAGAGATTTTGGCAACTCAGCCACAGCATGGGCTGGCAGAGGAGAACTGCTGCAAGGACTCTGTTACGTGTACAGTCTTTTCTCTTCCAACCTTTTTGTTCTGATTTCTTTATCTGCATGGAGAAAGGCAACTCATCATTCAAAGCCACATAAAACCTGACTTTACGAGGGTTTAAAAGGCTTTAATTATTTTCTAACTGCTATTATTTGCTGGATGCAGTATGGGTGGTGACTGGGACCCATTCACCTGAACTTTTTAGCTGAGTCACGGTGATTTCACTCCTTGCAGAGCCTGGCAGCTCCCCCGGGCACCCTGCCGTGATATTTAATGAATCAGAGCCTGCAGGCACAGGTGGTGACTTGTCCACAGCCTTGTTAATCCTGCCCATGGGTTGCTCCCACCTGCCTGGAAATTTCCTAGTGTCTGATCGGGAGCTGTCCCTCCTTTGGAGTGACTTTTCTAGAGAGTAATGGTGCTCCTTCATGAGCAGATTTTGCTGAAAGGCAAAAAAGGCAAATCTCTTATGTGGACAGTATTTTGTCTAGACAGAATCAAATGTGGTGTTGTGAGGACCCCAGGATGAGGTGAGAGATGAGAATTTGACTCCAAGTGCTCAGAAGGCTGATTTATTATTTTATGATAGATATTATATTAAAAGAAATGCTGTACTAACACTATACTAAAGAAAGAGAGAGGACATATCAGACGGCTGGACAAGAATGAATAATAAAAACCTGTGACAGACCAGAGTCCTGACTTAGCTGGACTGGGATTGGTCATTAAGTTAAAACAATTCACATGCTGGGTAAACAATTCTCCAGATCACATTCCAGAGCAGCAAAACATGGAGAAGCTGAGGCTTCTCATCTTCCCAGGAGAAGAAATCCTGGCCAAGGGATTTTTCAGAAAATATCACAGTGGCAATCATAGAACCATTAAGGTTGGGAAGGATCTCCAAGACCATCAGGTCCAGCTGTTAGATATGAAAGTTTTTAGGTAGAAAGTCCCAACATGAGTCAGCCTGGCTGATATGGTTCCTTGGGGAAACAGTTTGCATTATTTTCCTGAACTGATGCTAAGGAGCCTGTCACAAATGTCTATTCCTGCAGAGCTGACAAAACATTGCAACGTAGTGATTGCAACAACAGTGAAACAACAAATGTGATTTTTTTAACTGTTAAGAAGGTAAGCATTGCTGTTTATATTTTAGTAAAACTGGGGTTGTTTTCCTGTGAGTGTAAAGGAACATACTGGGCACCTTTTCAGGATATGCAATGGGTGAAGTTGGAGACACAGCACAGAACCACAGAATGGTGAGATGGGAAGGGACCCCTAGAATTCATCTTGAACCTCTTCCCTGCTCAAGCAGGGCCGCTGGGATCAGGTTGCTCAGAGCTGTGTCCACATGGAGACTCCACAACATCTCTGGGCAAACTGTGCCAATGCTCAGTCGCCTTTGGAGTGGAAAAGCGTTTTGTAATGGCAGAGGGACATTCCTCTGACTCAGTTTGTGCCCATTGACTCTCCTCTTGCCACTGGGCACCCCTGAAAAGAGCCTGGCTCGGGCCTCTTTGCGCCTTCCCTTCAGGTATTTATGTACATTGACAAGGCCCCTCCTTGAACCTTCTGCTCTCCAGAGTAAGGATCCTCAGCCCTCTCAGTCTCTCCTGACAGCAGGGAGGATTCAATCCCTTAATTAATTAATTAATTAATTCCCTGTGCTTTGGCTGGGTCACCTCCCTGTCATGCCCTGGGCAGCCCTCCCGGGGCACCCAGCCCTGTGCACCCCCAGATTGCAGCCTGTGGGTGTGGGCAGGGTGAACGTGGCAGTGCTGTGCCCAGTGTAGCTGGCACTGTGCAGGAGATGATCATTTTGCAGGGGCCCTTCTTGTAGGATGCCAAATTTCCCCCTTTCATGCTATACCCTGTCACAGTCTTCAGCGTGTTTCTGAACTGGTGCATGCTCTCAGCCTGTCTCTGAAAACAAAAATAAACCAACCCCATAACTTAGAGCAGGAGAGGTCTACTCCTAGTGAGACAGATCTACTTCTGTCAGTCTTATTTGCACAACGTCCTGCTCATGGATCTGACAGGGCCTGGGCTGATAACTCCATTCCCTCACCCACTGAGAGATGCAAAGGCATCGAATGTGAGTATTCCACTGCACTCAAGGGGAATTTTTAACAGGTACCTTTGTACAGATAGGTGTCTCTGTTTATGCAGGTGTATGAATTAATTCAAATACCCTCTCCAGTAGCAATGGTGCTATCTTGAAACTGTAACTAGGTCATTCTAGTAATTGTAATAAATCCTATTTAATCACTTTATAAATATTAAGTTAGTCAATGACTAGGTGCTGTTAAGCCCTTTTGCACCTTACCCTTTTGCACCATTACCCTTTGCACCTTTTCTTTTTTGTTCCCCATGTAAATTTTTCTGAACTGATTCTAATGCAATTTTCCTTTGTATGCTTCACCTGTGTGGTAAGTAATGGAGTCAGTCCTGCCACTGAACTCTGCTAAATTACATCTTTACAAATTTATGTTAAAACCTGCTTTCACTAATACCTCTAAGCAGCCTAACACATTCATTTGCCACTTCCATAAGCACACACTTTGAGTGTGTTCAGAAGAGCCTTGAGTTAAATCCTGTGAGGGCTTTCTCCACTTGTACAGTCTGATTGCTGCTTATTCCTTGCTTTTAGGGCCTTCCCCCCTCTGAATCTTGGATCTCTTCCATTGCAGTTTTTTGGAAAGAGCTGAGACAGCACCTTATCACCAGATAAGAACGTTGACAGCTCAGATCGCCTGAGATCAGCCATACAAAGGAAGCGGGGGTGGCTGCTCCTGGAGAAGAGTGCAGGAAGGTTGTGATGGATGAGGAGATGTACAGGTGTGGCAGCAGTCCAGCTCTCTGCACTCTGGAGTGTTGATAGAGGCCCTTGTTTGTGAATAGGAGCAAACAGATACGCCAGGGTGACGTCCCTGAGAAGATGTTTACATTTATAAACTGGGAACAGTGCACTTTCAAATGGGATGGATGATGGCTCACTGTTGTCATTGCTGCTGCAAAAGAATTGTCAGCCTTTTATTGTATGGAGCTTCTATAATCAAGGAGAAATCCAAAGGGTGGAAAGCAAAAAAAATGAAAACTAGATCTGAATAGTAGATTCTAATGTAAACACTTTGGCTTCTTTCATTTACTGGCATCTCTCTAAAGTGTCCTGATGCAAGGACACATCAGTCCTGGGCTGGAGGAAGGGCAGGAAGGTCTCTGAGGCTCTTTGCTGGCATGGCACAGTTTGCTGCAGTCCCCACGTGTCCAGCTGGGCATGACATTAATGCAGAATCTGCTCTGCCCATCCTTCTCCACACTCACCTCACCAGCTCTGCACCCACAACCACTTTGGTTGGATACAAGACTAAGTGAATAACTGTCACTGGTTGAAAAAATAGCTTAAATTATAAATGCTAACAAGCAGCAGACAGTTGAGTTTGAGCAGATGGGGGAATGTCCAAAACTGAATTTCTGAACTCTGACAGAAACCTGATCCTGCAGCCTGGCTGCAGCAAGTGCAGGCTCCTGTAGATTACCAGGACTGAACAAAAGTGACACATCCCAGGAAGGAGCTTTAATGGCCTTATTAAAATAGGTGCTCTTGTGGCAAGAAGGAGGTGTATTCATGTTGGGAGGGGTGAGCTAAAAGTGGAAGACTGGTGATTGTAAATGTGCTCAGGTGACCCTGCAGTGGGAATAACTCCTGATCAACCTGAGTGAACAGCAGGCCAGTGGTCCTCCAGCATGGACAGGGCTCAACAGTGCCTTTGTCTTCCTGCATTTTTGCCTTTCTGCATGTTTCCTTTTTGTCTTTTGCCTTTTTGTCTTGTCCCTCTGCCCAGGTGCTGCTTCGGGCATCCCCGTCTGGGTGAAGTGACAGAAATTAACATTCTCTTTGTGTTTTGGTTCTGAGTTTGTGGCTGTCCCAGCTGACTCACACATGTAGAAATGGTGAGTAACCACATTTATGTAAACAGAGTTGTTTGTTTTTATTACACTGCTACACTCTAAGCTCAGTTTTTTTTCCCCTCACATATCTCCTTGTATCTTACAGCAGAGTTTTCAGTATGGTTGGTGCATATGGGTACAAAGGAGGGGTTCTGTAACTGTCTGCAGATCCGTTTCCAAATGGAATTTTGTAACTTCTTTGGCAAGAGAAGACAGCCATGTGCTGAAACCAGTTCAGGGCAGGTAAAGTGACAATTTTATTTTCTTCTGTTCAGAAAATCAAATTATCAGCAAAGCTGGGCTGTGCTAACAATCCTGTGACAAAGAGTGCACCTTTTAAATACCTTTAGGAAAAACAGCCAACTTAACCATGCTTTAAGTAAAAAGAGAGAGGAAAAGGGGTTTTTTCCTTCTTTTCACTGTTAAAAGTGTAAGAAAGCTTGAAAACCTGTCTGCTGTCATAAAAGAATGAAGATGTCAGGCCCCACCTTTCCCTAGATTGTGGGCAGGGTGTACTGCCATTCATCCTTCAATTTTGGCATAATTTGTTCTTAATCTTAAAGCTATTTCCTTAGCTGGAGATATGTTCCCACCTTCCTAATGTATTTATGTGACCCCCATAGAATATTAGCTGCATGTCAGCTGGGGACTTTTAATAAGAAAGTATTATACTTGTAGGTCTTTTGTTTGTGAAAATTAAATTGCAGTGTTTAAACCTAGTATTTTCCAAGTTTTCTTAATTCTTCCTTAGGCTGATATTCTATAAAGCCTGGTAGCAGTGCTTTAGGA
Source organism: Passerina amoena (assembly GCA_013401095.1). Taxonomy (NCBI): domain Eukaryota; kingdom Metazoa; phylum Chordata; class Aves; order Passeriformes; family Cardinalidae; genus Passerina; species Passerina amoena. Next base: position 170,546 of record WBNP01003029.1, on the reverse strand, counting down.
GAACGAATTTATTGCTGATCTTTAGTAAATTGGAAGGAAAGTGGAATTGTAACTGGTGGGGAAACCAGAGGAAGGCTTAGGAATGGCTTCTGTGTAGGAGGTGCAGGGTGTGAAATGAGAAATGAGGGATCCAGAAGGGAGAGACTCAAGAGAAACAGGGGAGTCATACCCTTAAATGTAAATGTGTTTTTCATCTGAGTCCCACTGGAAGCAACAAAGTACTTTAAAAATAAATAACCAAAAGCACAGTTGCTCTTAAAGCTCATCTTATTTTATCACAGATCTTTTGCTGACTTTGTTTTCTCACTGACGTCAATGGAGGTTTCAAAGGCAATTGAAAGCAGCTGCCTGCTTCAAGCACACGTTGAAGTCATCAGGAAAAGTGGTGTAGAGTCTTTCCCTGGAATATACTTGAGACCAGTCCAATATGTCTTTTCATCACAAATTTTAATCATCAATTGCTGGCTTTGTTTATATTTGCTGCAGTGGGATGTGTACTGGAGCAGCTGTATCAGATAAGGATGCACAGTAATATATAACTGGCTTTACCAAATCCATCAAACCCACTTTCATCTTAAATGCAGTGTTATTTATTTTCCTTTTTTTTCTCAGGCACTGTCAAAGATTTTTCTCTTTTAATATTTTAGAGGATTACTTGCTTTTGAGGAAATAAAGTTCAAAGTCCATTGATTGAATTCCTTATATCTATTTATATTGATATTTTGTGACAGCGTATTAGGTTAGATGATGTTTACACAGTGAACTTTCATTACATGATTAAATTGATATAGATTAACTTTAAAAATTGGCCCCTCTTCTCTTTTTTTTTTTTTTCTCGGGAAAAAGTGTGCTTTACCTGAAATAATTTTGTTTCTACATGGAATTGTGTGATGGCTGCTGGTTTTTCAGTCTGCGTGTGGTCAAAAAGTGTCTCATACAGAGAAGCACAAAGAATCTGAACTAGTGCATGGAGAAAAAAACCAACATACAGTGGAGTACAAGGCCATCATGTTTAGGTGAGGCTGTGTGTACCATAGGCTTTGGTCATTTAAAACCCCTTCATTCGAATAATATTTCCAAGTAGGGAGGAAAAGAACATTGTCTAAAGAGGGCTTGTGGTCACTGCAAGTGCCCTGAACCCAGCTGGCAGGGAAGTGCTCTGAGCTAGAGACAAAACAGAAAGGGAAAAGGAAATATACTCTGTGGCTTGGTTTGGGAAGGACAACACTCAGGGATGTCTTAAAGGGGGAAAACAGACATTGCCACAGCAAGGCAGCACCAATAAATTAAGTATAAAATGCATTTTACTACAGGATGGTGTATTTCTAGGTTCTTTATATCTCCCTAGACCTGCAGAGGGTGCAAAATCTCCACATAGCTAAGAAGAAGCAGCATTATTTCATTCTGCTGGTGCATTTTGCTTCTTTGGTAACTTGTAGCAACTCTTCATCAGCACCAAGATCCTTTTTAGAAACGTCATTGTAACAAAAATGGGGATAAAAGCATTTATTACTGAAATTAGAGATGTTGCCATTTAATTGGCAGAAATGTTTTATTCTTCAATAGCTGCACCTAGTGCTTAGAAATTCTTTCTGGCTTAGTGCAATTTAGTCCCTTCTTCTCTCTTTCCCTAACAGGATGCTTTCTTCTTCATCATCTCTGTTTTTCTGCTTTCTGGTTGTTTTTAATCTGGGTATTTCTTCTGGCTAACAGTTTCTGATGGAATTCTTGCTTGCATCTTTGAGTGGTTTCTTTCATATCGTGGAAATAGTGGAGGTAAATAATAAACTACGTGGCTTTGGTTACACATTTTACCTTCACATGATTTCAGCAGTATCTGGAACAACAGAATAAAATAGCTGAGACATTATTCTGATATTTCACTTCATTTATTTCCAGTGATTTAGCAGAGGTCTTCAATGGGAGAAAGTGTGACTGCAGTGTTTAGGCCAAAAAACTGCTTTTAAAGTGTGGGGGTTTCTGGGATAAAGCTTCTCTGCTTTCAAAGAAAGCCATTCTGTTCTGCAAATCAAAACAAATGCTTCACTACCACTCAATTAGAGCAGTATTATTAGGCAAATAATCCCTCAAACTTAAAATACCTGTCAAGGGAGGGGCGAGAAAGTTGTTAGTGTGTGGTGCTAAAACTTGTCTAACTTGTCCAACTTCCCGTGTTTCATAACAAGGATTTTATTTTTTTTTTTCAGTTTGTTTATTTCTATTCATTTGTGTTTTGTTTTAAATTTATAGTCTTCATTCCAGCTGTGAAAGGGCTGGGTTACAATATTGTTGGAGATTGTTGGAATTTACATGGTTAGCCTTTGTGTGGGAATGAATGTGCACTTAGATTTGGGTCTCTGTGTTTGGTCAAAGTTCTTTGTGGGGTTCTTTTTAAGCCAGTCTCATTTGTTTTCTGGCTGTAACAAAAACTTCTTTTGCATTGACCTGCTTGTATCTCATCTTTGGGTTGATGGGGGGAAAAGACCAACCAAAAAATAATCAACCGAAAAAAAATAAAATCAACCAAGGAGGTCAAGAGGCAAAATTGTGCCAAGGCCCAGCACAGACCCTCATGTTCTCGGTGGCTGCAGATGATGGTGATACTGAGAGAACAGAAAACCTTCCTTGAGGCTTGGCCTTGGTCCTGCTGAAAAACAGTAGGAAAATTTCATCCTGCCTCTGATTCCTACCCAGTGCAAGTCATTTGGTCAGGAGTTTCAAAATGAGTTGCTTAGATAGTGTAATTTGTGTTTGGAGATTTTTTAATAACCCTGATTAAGTCTGAGCATGCAGTTTTCTAAGATGAAAATGATTAATTGTAAATAAGTTGTTGGATTGGAAGATATTATTAGGGCAGTGTTGCAGTAGCTGTATTAACATCATAATGATAATTTTGTTGTCTTCTTTGATTCCAGGAATTGCAAGGTTTAGACCTGCAAGGAAGAATACAGCATCATTATATAATTTGGTAGAGAAGAGAAGTGCTACTCTTCACAAAAGAGGAAAGATTAAAGGCTTGGGGCCTGTTAGGTACCCATCTGCAGCTCTGTTATAAAGCAGTGACATTTCTATTTTAATAATTTAGAGAGGGATGTGTGAGGTGCAGCAGGATGGCCCATCCTTGGGTGGGTGTTGCAGTCATATTTTCTGAAAAATCCCATTGCCCAGGATTTTTCTCCTGGGAAGCCTCAGAGAAAAAGGAAAACAAATTCTTATCTCATTTGCTTCTCCTGTGTTGTGCTCACATGTGGAATGTGTTTGGAGATTGTTTATCCAACAGGTGATTGATTCATTGGATTCATGTGAGTTCTTTTCACTCTTTGGCCAGTCAGGGCCAAGTTGTGTCAGGGCTCTGGAAAGAGTCATGAGTTTTCATTATTATCTTTTTAGCCTTCTGGAAGTATCCTTTCTGTATTCTTTAGTATAGTATAGCAGTGTTCTTTTATATAATATCATAAAATAATAAATTAGCCTTATGAGTCAGATTCATCATTCCTTCCTTCATCTGGGAACCCCACAAATACAATGGGTGGGAAAGGTGGGGGCTCCCAGCTGTAAAAATGTTCATTTCCTCCCAGGGCTTGCAGGGCCAGGGGAAACACTGCTGCTGGAGCTTTTTGCAGTCTGTGGCACCTTAGGTGATGGAGGCCTCAGGATCAGGGAATTACTCTGCAGGCTTCCCTATTAATTAACTAAAAATACAGAGGAGTGCATGAGAGAGCCTCTGTAGGACCCAGACGGAGCTACACCTGATGGAAGATGAAACTGTGCCTTGAGATTTATTTATGTGCATGGATGGGGAAGAATCTCCTCCCTGAGCAGCCAGGGCTTTTCCCTTTTCCCTTTTCCTTCCTCTTTGTGCCCCAGGTGTGGGTGGCTGGTGGCAGGGGAGTGGTGCCACACATGGAGCTGCCAGCTGGTCTGTGAGGTGCTGGGATGCTGAGACCTCAGCTGGACACAGCTCCAGGCCAGAATTTTAAGGCCAGCCTGGCCTGAGTGGAGGAGTTTAATGTGCAATTATTTTGACAGTGCAATAACTAATATTTTATTAAACTCAGAGTGATAAGAAGGGGAAGCCAGAGGAATTATATGCATCCTTGGGTAATAGTAGTCTCTGTATGTAGGACAATTTATTGTTTCCAGATATTGTCATTACATTCTTTATTATCAGCTGGCATTTTTAGAAATCTGGCTGCAGTGTTAATTTTATTTTCCATGTATCCTAGGGCATGAGAATTGACAGAGAGCTCTGCTAAGAGAACAAAAAACCCATTAATTTTAGTCCTTTTTGCTGATGTCTTTGATTCTTTCATTTTTCTATTAAAAACTTACTTTACTAAAGAAACTGATAGAGATTCATATGAATTCGGCAATTTGACATCCATCAAAATTGGAATAGGGAACAGGGATAAATAAGAATCCTAAAATAAAAACTAGATCTGTGAGGGATTGCTGAAGAAAGGCAGAGGAAAATAAAGGTCTTAATTTGCAATCCATTCCAAGCATTCTGCCTCCAAGGGACTTAATTTGGCAACAAATCTCTCATTGCAAGAAATAATTCATAAAACCTGGAACATTTCTGGTACTTCCAGTGGTGTTCCTGCAATTAATTTGCCATTTGAAAATACAGGGGATGTTTGTGTTTGTGAAGGGAAGGGATTTTTTTATAGATGGTGAGGGACAACTTTATGGCAAGGCAGGTGCTGCTGCTGCTGGAGTTCTCAATGGCAGCTGTAGCCACAGGCTTGGAGCAATTGATGCCAGGGAGGGAGGAAGAGCTAATTCACAGTTGATGGGAGGACAGCTTTGGAGCAAAATATTATTTTTTTCCCCCCCCAGCAGCTCTTTCAAAAAGGGAGTAGCCCAAAAGTGGATAGGTGTCAGCTTGGTTGCCACGACCAGCTGAACTAAAACATGCACAGAAATGTACCAACCATTCACTGCTTGACAGATTTGACAGAGAGGAAGCAAATTAGAGCAGGGGGAAAGAAAAATCCTTTGGCACTGGATTTGCTAAGAGACTTCAAAAAAGAAAAAAAGTAACTTCAGAAAGACTGGGTGGTAAGATCCTAATGCAGAGCAGATGGTAGTTTTCACTTCAGTCAGTCCTTTATAGATGTTATCCTAACTAAATAGCTCACATAAAACAACAACAGGCTTTAATTTTTGCTGAATTTTTACACGGAATCAGCTCTCCAGAACGAAACATATTTTATAACTTCATGAAGATAAACTCTTTGTAATGCCTTTAACTAAGGACATTTGGCATGTTTATTTCTAAGTGTCACATTGATTGATTTTTTTTTCCCCCCAGCAGAAGCAGTACTTGTACCCACTGAAATGTTTTCTTAAAAAAACAATAAGAAAACTTGAGCTTTTTAAGGCAACCCTCGTTACTTGTGCAGGTACTTTGTGTCCTCTCTGACTAACAGAAGTTCATGGCTGTTGGGCTTTGAACATTTCCTACATCTTAAAAATAGATTGCTGTTATTAAAAGAGCAATCATCTTTCTCCTTTTCACTTTAGAAATTCCAAAGTTAAATACTGTGTAAAAGAGAAGCCATTTGCTTGGTCATTTCTTGTGCAGCAGGGAAAAATACAAAAAAACAGAATACCAATAGGTAAGGAATAAGCACAATATATCTACTGCAAATGAATATTTAGATTTGCTCAGGTTTTGTGCCTTCTATGCTGATGGCCAGTGTTCTGAAGTGCTCACATTTTACTCACTTTCTATAAGTGTCAAAAGAGAGGATGAAATCAAAATTTGAAGAACTCTGCAGCTTTGGCTGTTTTGGTTATCTGGTAGCAATGGTAAAACTGAGGCACAAGGCACAAAGTGGGGGTATTGACATGTTATATGCCTGAGCCTCAGAAATTAAATTTTCTGTAACTTTTCCAGTGTTTTTACCATGCTGTAACAGCAATACCTTATATTTAACTTCGGTTCCAGTACTGAATTGCAGATTTCTGGTTACACCTGACCCCAAGTGAGGCTGTTTGTGGCACAGCAGCACTTGTCTGGGCTGGTTGCTACTCAAATCCATTTTCATCATTGTCTCAGTTTCATATACCCTGCTCCTCTGAGCATTCCTGCAACCTGAAAAAATGACAGTATAAGACAGTAGAACAGTGAAATCCAGTTAAAGACAGTGAAACTCTCTGTCTTGTCAGAGTGATTCATGAAAGGAGACATCCTTTCAGTTGCTGTTTCTATTCCATACCTCCACCTGGCCTCCCACATCTGTAAATCTGTGTGTTGTACTCTTTATACTGGTGTTAAGTTGACTTAGCCTTAAAACAGAATCAGTTTTCTGGTAAATAACTGATCTACTTCTTCCTTAATTGGATGTGTCTTGTAGCACACGACTTTTAATTTTTTCAATTTTTAATTTTTTAATTTTTAATATTTTTTTGTAGTAAAAAGCCTCTGCAATTAAATTCAATGTGCTGATCTCCACAAACTTGGAACTGCCTACAGGTTTTATTGTAAATACTCGTTGGATAAAACTGTTCCCCCTGTTAATGAAGGTTGATAGGAGGTAAAACAGTTGTCACAGTTCAACAGGCAGAGAAAATGGTTTGTTTGTCTGCTTTTCTTACTGTTTCTGCTTTCATTAAAGCAATGCTCTCACTGGAATATCTAAGTAGCTGCAATACTTGCCAGAGGAATATTACTTCTTTATTACAGTGTAAATCAGCTCTGAGCACAATTTTGAATACAAACACAAATAAGATGTTTCTAAAAAAACCCCTAATGTAAGTTGAATTTTCTGGAGTTCCATTTTGAGCAGAGTGTGTCGAAGCCATAAACAAGAGAAACAAAATTTTATTCCAGCTCAGCTTTTCCTCTGGCCTGAAGGCAGAACTGCTCCTTGTGCAGAGGATACCCGTGCCTGAGCTGGTGGCTGGACCCCAGTGAGGTCTGAGTGTCCTTTGAGAGGCTGGAGCATGAGGGATGGTTTGGGAGGAGGAACAGGGACAGATCTTTCTTGCTCTCACAGGCAGCGTGTATTACAAAGCCTTTTATGAACTTGCTGTGAATTTATGAGTTTATGTGCCTTTTATGAGCTTGCAGAAATTGCAGGCATGCATTCAGATCCCCAGGTTTCTCTGTCTGGTTGATTAGCCTAGTTCACTTTATTAATGCTGGTACTTCCAATTTAGCAAATCTTCCCTTTTGAAACAGAAATCTCTTGCTACCAGTATTGATTCATTTACTTTGAAAAAATATCACTGACTGGCTCCAAAATTATTTTTGAGATACCCCTCTTAGAACATATTCAGTGCTTACTGCATCTGAGAGTTGGTTTCTTTTCCCAAGTAAAAGGAAACAGGACAAGAGGAAATGGCCTGGAATAGCACCAGTGGAGGTTTAGGTTGGATATTAGGAAAAGTTTCCTCACAGAAAGTGTTGTCAAGCACTGGAACAGTCCCCGAGGAGTGGTGTGGAAACCCAGGGCACTGGGAATATTTCTCTTTCTGCTCTGGGGTGCCCTGACCCCCAGGGGAGCTCTGACTTTGACCCTCATTCATGAGAAAGTTTCCTAAACTTCAAGATAGACTGGAATCCACAAAAGTGTGAAATAGATTATAGGGAGTAGTGTAGGTGTATCCCTTGGTGAGAAATTTAGGTTTTGGAATTTTTAGTATGCTGTGGGTGGAAGCAAGATGGAGGGCACATGGTGTTGTCCTGGGTTTCTTCTTCATGCTTCTTCTTCCTTCTTCTTCATGGGTTTGGGTGGCATTTTGTAATTGGGCAGAAAAGTCCCCATTGCAGCTCTGTGGGATCAGTTACTGGGTTAAAAGGGAAAATAATCCAGGTTTCATTTCTTAATTGGATAGTTTAGTCCTTGTACCAAGAGATTGTTGGCCATTTTGTGCCTTGCTGCTGAGCTCACAGCAGTGAGACTGTTTTACTGATAAGAAATGATAAACACCTGAGTCTGAACATGAATTACTGTCTCAAGTGCCTTCAATCCAGACCCAGAGAAACCCACAACTGGTACTGCCACAGAAGGGAGTCCCCAGCCCTGGAGGGATTTAAAAGGAAAGTACACGTGGTGCTTGGGGACTTGGTTTAGTGCTGGAGTAAATCAGACTCTGTGATCTCAGACCTGTTGCCCACCAAGGCCTTGGCTGCCCCATTTCTATACCAGAGCCTGCAATTAAAGTATTTTTGCAGCAGCACAGGGCATGGCAGAGTGGATGGGACCCTGGGAGCTTTCTCTTCCCCCAGCACCCACTGGGAAAGACTGGGAGTGTGTCCCCCACCTCTTGCACTAGCAAAATAAAACCAGCCGGGATCTGCATATCCACTCTCCTGTGTTCCTAACAGTCTCCAACTGATATAATTAAGAGCCTCATCACAGAGGTTCAAGATAGAAAAGATATATTAGACAATATTGTTCATTGCCTTGGGACCAGCACAAGATTGTTTCCTGTGAAATAGTTTGCCCACTTCAGGGGAAGTTGAAGTCTGTAGCATCATGCAGGACCAGGCTCTTATTGAAGAGCTGCAAGGCTTATACATACCTCTTTATTAAAGCTTTTATTAAAAAAAGCTTTTATTATTACAAAAAAAAGGCACTTCTATGCCCACTTGCTCTTGCAGATTTCAGCAGTGCTACTTTATTTCTTTGTGATAAAAAAATACTTATTAGTTTTGTGTGCTCAAAGGGAAGTAGGAAAAAATAATAAAGGAAGAAATTGGAAATGATAAAATACTTGGCCTTATTAAGTCAATGGAGGCCTTCAGGTGCTTTGAAGTTTCAACCAGAGCCTCATCCTTTTTCCAGCTTATTTCACTTGGAGACAAGAGCTGTGAAAGAGGCTTACTTTGTCCATCTTATTTATCATTTTAATGAGGTAGTATATAATTCATAAATATCTGTTTTCAAGTTAAAGGAGTCTTTTTAATCATGACCAACATGGAGTCGGATGCAGGGCAGTAAAATGTTCAAAGCCTTGCACCCTCTCAGCCTCGCTGTAGCTTGAGAATGTTAAATGATTTGCAGCAGGTTGCAAGATGAAACTATTAAACTGATATTTTGTCTCTTCTGAGATGTTACTGTGGCTGGGATACCTGGGGCAAGGTCAGAGAGTGCAGAATAAGAATTATTGTGGTCAATATTGGTCCAATGCTGCCTCTTGAGTGCTTGCAGCGTGACCCAGTCCAAGCTGAACTCGATTTCTTTTCATGTAGAGAAAAGTGGAGAGAGATCCCCAGCCTGCAATTCCATGGAATAAGAAGCTTCCTCCTGTAATCATCACTGTGATTGCTGTACAAGGTAAAAATAAGTGCTTCTGCTGTGAGGAGCAGCAGAGCACAGCACCACACAGCTTGGCACTTGCTAGCACTTAATCTGCTGTGTCAAAGGTGAGTTGAGGCTTAGAAATTAGGTCTATTAACAGAGTTAATTATCTTAGTGACTGGATCAGTTCCAGCAGCCTGACAGACCAGAAATGTTGAGCCTGGTCATAGTGGCTCTGAAAACAGTGGAGCAAACTTCTGCATTTGTTCCAAAACAGAAAAACTCCCAAACCTTTCTAAAGAATCTTACTGGGTTTAGAATTTCTGCTGTTCAAATGGTCACACTGAAAGGATAAAAGCTTCCATTCCTGTTGGTTATAGTAAGTTTGTACATTGAGATTGGCTAAAGAGACACTAACTGAAGCTGTGAAGGAAAATTTTATTGTACTGTTAAACTTTACTATTTATGAACTTTATTGAAAGGATAAAACGGGAATAATAAAAATGCAAGACTGAAAAGACACAATTGCAGGCTCTGAGGAGCAAGAGAATCCAAGAGTGGTGTCTAGGGTTAGACATAGGAGTGAAATCTTCAGATCTGTTGGGAATTTTTTTTTTCCCTATGAAATATTGTAACTGTGGTGGCTGTGTCCACCAAGATCAGGGTGGATTTCATCTGCTGTGGTGGTAATTCTGGGCTGCAAACCCTGTCTGTGCAAGCTGGAGCTTCAGGCTGGGCGTCCCAGAGTGGGTGCAAGCCCAGCACTGCCACTTTAGAGGGTGTAGCTGTGCTCTGAAGGCTTAGTGGGAAAGCAGAAGGACCAGAAATATTTTCAGGCTTATTTACATTTTATTCCTGAAGCTCTCCCTTTTGGATTGCACCAGCAATTACCTGTTCTGTGCCTGCCTCTATTCTCTTTATTTCACCTTTGCAAAAGCCTCCCTGGCTGTTTTGGCTCTGGCCTGACATATCCAAAGGGATAAGGTGAAGATGGCTCCACTGTAGGAAACAATCCCAGGTGAAAAGTTGTCAGGAAAGAGGGATGGTGGTGGGGAGGGAGGTGTTTTCAAATTGTTCATTCATTACCAAGTTTCTATAAAAAATGCCTTTGCTTCAGCCACATTAGTGTGGATTGCTTAGCTAAAGGAATTGCTATGATCTTCTTTTCAAGACTAAAAATAATATATATATATATATATGAAGAAAATTAATTTTAAGTGTGAGCAAGCTTAAATGATTGAAAATGTTGTAGCCAGAAAAGAGCATTTCTGTCTGCTGCACACAGGAGCTACAAGTAAGAGGCTTTAGTCTGCAAGTGCTAGTAAAACAGCCATCAGTACTGATAATAATGCAAGCAGGCTTTTAGGAGCAGTGAGTATGTAAGAAAGAGCAAGGGGTTGAAAATCAATAGGCAAACCAAATGATTACTGACTCTGCTGTAATTTACACTCTCCAGGACTTGTTTACATGTTTATCAGCATATTTATCAGCTTGATACTTAGGTAAATATATATCTAAGAAATATGTGCATATATTAATTTAGAACCCCAAGGGTGACTTTCATAACGCAGCATATTCCAGAGAGTCACATGCTGGCATTCAAACCCTAAAACTCTGGCAAAGCTATGTAAGAAAATTAAATCTGTAGCACCATGAAGATTTGGGAACTTTCCTCTGAGTTATCTCTGAAAGGCAAAATCTGTGAGCATATGATCTAGGATTTGCACATCTGGGTTTTGTTGCTGTTGTTCTCAACTTAGATGTTTTTATTTCTGGATTTATTTTTCTGGAAATTAAAAGATAACAGTTATTCTGGGAATGCCAAGGACATCTTGTGCACTTTGATGCTGTCAGAGGAGATGGTGAGCTTGTTGCATGCCTTGCTTGCTGGGTAACTGAGAGTTTTTCACTTTCTCTGGTATGTTCTGCTGGGGATCTGCTGAACTGGAGACTCAGAGCCAGATGAGGATGTGGGATGCTCACAGCCCGTGGGATATGCAGCCAGGAAGCCAAAGGTTCTACAAATAACTGTGTTTTTGCCTTAAGCTATAAACCACATTCTCTTATGCAGATCTGGCAGGGTTAAGATAAAGCTTCACTACTTTCATTCCTCTGAACACTTTCATTTCACTGCGCCCTCTGAAAATGAAGAAATAATTGGATGGAAGTCGATTTGAATGTATCACCCTTCGAAGAGTACCAGGATTTGTGCATGTGTTTGTTTTACAATGAGTTCATACCACTAGCCAGCTTTCTTCCTGCCCATAAATTCCTTTCAGAAGGAAATATATTGCAGGATTTACTCTGAGCCTCAAGGTGCTGGCTGTGAATGGACCATAGCAATCCAGACCTGGCACTCAGGCATCATCCTGCTTCCACCACCTTCTATTTTTGGATGCTCACATTTCCCATAATATCAGTGGCAGATACTGCACAGTATTCCAAAGAAGGAAGAAGGTATCTCATGTCCTCTGTTATTTCTGTCTGCTACAAATCTGCTGCCTCGTTCATGTTACCTATCTCTCACTGGGTTGCAGAAGCCATGTTGAGCATCGACTGTGTGGCTTTTGAACTCTGGCTTTTGCAAAGGTGAGAAGTGAAAAAGCACAAAAAGGAGAAGTCCATGAAGATCAGATGAGCTGTAGACACAGACCATTTGCAGTGAGGTGGGAGATGTGAATCACAGCTTGGTTTTGGTACTCAAGGCCTTGGGAGATGCAGCTCCTGTGTGCTGAAATTTTAATTTTGGTTAAAGCCACTAGGTAGGGCTCTGCTGCAGCTGTTTTCATGTACTCATCCTCACACTGCCAGAGCCTGACTTTGGGAAATAGTGTCATTTTTGGGACCAGTGTCATTTTACTTTCAGGTGTATTCCTTGCAAGGTATCAGGCAGAAGGAACCCAGAACCCTCACACCTGAGGCTGAGAAGCCCTTGAGAAAGTTTCTGAGCCCTTCAACAAAGACAAGCACATAATTGTGCAATGCCACAGCTGTTTCTTCTTGCAGTGTTAGGAGAAAAAATGCAATTGCATGGTCTCATATTTCAGTGGGACACCTCAAAGAGAGATCGAATAATCTGATAATCAAATGGATTTTCTCATCCTACAGATCTCCAAAAACAATTTTTACAACAGCTCAGATCATAATCAGAGCCAGGGTGAGATTGCTGACAATGGCAGGCAAAGATTTCGTATTTCACAATGAGTAAGAACAGTGTGTAGGAAGTAAGGTGGGAAAAAATGAGGAAAATATCCATTTCTTCTCATCTCTGCCTCCCCACAAGCATAAAGAAGCTTGGAGAAGGAAGTTTTGAAGGTTGAGGTGAAGTTTTGATGCTTGAGGTGAAATAAGGAACTCCTCTCTAGCAGCTGAAAGAGAGCTAATTAACATAAAGGCTCAAGAGAAAACAATGTGCTTTAATAACCAAAGAGAGAATTAAGTTATTAATTTACACCTTACAGACTTCTGGCCATAAGGTTTCGTGGGACAGTTCCTGCATTTGAGAGAGAGAACTGCTTTTTGGAAGACTCACAGTACTTGTGGTTAAGTTTGTTACAATAGTGACCCCCAGCTACTCTCAGAGAGCCCATGGTTCCAATATCCTTCTCTGGTCTAATATTACATCTAATAACCCCAATTTAATTTTAGATCAGTCATTGTGGTTGCAGGCAGGGATGGTCTGTAGTAGCATGGAGTTTGGCAGAAGTCTTCACAGCCTGCCAGTGTGGAGGGACAGAATGTAAGAAAATAAAGATAGTGCAGAAGGCAGTCTCACACCTGAGGAGTAACAGCTGCACTGATCACCAAAGATTAGGAACAGGCCTGCCCTTAACAGCCCACAGCTGTGCCCAATAAGGAGACCAGTGCTATAAAAGAGTGGGTGAGCTGGGTGAGGAGAGAGCTGCAGTTTGTTGGCTGTGCTGTGAAGAAGGAGTCAGTGCTGTGAGGAGCTGCCCATGAGAAATCACTGAGAAGGTATGGGAACTTTTGTAATATGATGACAACAGTTGGTAAGCCCGATGTGATCCCGTGGTGATTTGGGTAGAGAACTGTGCAGAGAGCTTAAAAATCCAGCCTGGTCATAGCCAAGCAGCTATTGATAAAGTTATGTAACTGTTGGTTTGTTACTATCCTAATATATAGCCTTTAACTTATTATTATGAGTTGCCTTATAAAGTTGTACAGCTATTGATATTGTCAATATTCTACATGTGTAAGTAAGTGTAAGAGTTTCTGATGATACATAATGTAAGTTTGGGTGATGAATCAAGGTCAGTGCACAGACGCATTCCAAAGTTAAATGGAAATGACACAAAAGATGTTTGTACTGGGTTTACTGTCTTTTGCAAAGGGCCCTGCAAAAGATAGTAAACACAACATTAGTTTATGAAAAGCCTTAGGTTGATGTTCTTGCTGTGATGTGTTGCCTGAACATTTGTGTACTGTTAGTCCTAAGTGAGATATGTGAATGTGTTGTAATATCAATTTACTCGGACATATCTTTCTAAAGATGCTGCAACATTGTAATTAAAAGGAAAGGGGGAATTGTGGAGGGATAGAATGTAAGAAAATGGAGACAGTGCAGAAGGTAGTCACACCTGAGGAGTTGCAGCTGTACCAATCACCAAAGAGTAGGAACAGGCCTGAACTTAACAGGCCACAGCTGTGTCCAGTAAGAAGGCAAGTGCTACAAAAGAGTGGGTGAGCTGGGTGAGGAGAGAGCTGGAGCTTGTTGGCTGTGCTGTGAGGAGAGATGGAGTTTGTTGGTTGGGCTGTGAGGAGAGATGGAGTTTTTTGGCTGTACTGTGAAGAATCAGTGCTGTGAGGAGATGCCCATGAGAAATCACCAAGAAGGTACAGAACTTTTGCAATAAAGATGACAACATGCCAGGAAGCAGGGCAAGGGCTGCAGGAGAGCTTTTCAATGACCTATGGGAGGTGGTGCCCCTGAATTTTGGGTTCTTATTAGTAGACTTGACAGCTACAATGAAATGACCCATTAAGGCAAATTTTCCATACCATTGTAATTAGCTTAGCAGCAAAATAGGCTGAGCGAGAGGAGATGACAACAAGGTCACATCTGTAATCAAATTTCCATGCCAACAGCGCAAAATGTAAATAAAAATGATTGTAAACTCCCCCTTTGTCAAAGGATGGCCAAAGATTGTCTTTCCAGCTCACATAATTTGGTCTAAAGTTACAGCCATGGAAATCACAGGCAGCTGGTTTCGTTTGGGAGTCACTCGATACAGTTCTTCTGCAGCCTTCTCCTTGCCACAAATTTAGGCAAGCTTTGCATAGAACAGAATTAATACTTGCCCTGTGCTTTTGAAAAGATTGTGGGCCAAGCTGAGTGAGCTGGAGTGGAGCAGGAGAGCCAAAGGATAGCACAAACCAGTAATGAAAGCAACATGGGATATCATTTGGCCAGAGGAAGATGAGAACAGCGGTGGGATTTAAGGGTTCATTATGAAATATCCCTCCCAAGAAGAGGAATGTGTGCAGGGATTAGGATGGGATCCTAGGAACTGGGAAAATTGGAGTTTATTCCTGACCTTGTCACGTCCTATCTGTGTGCTCTTCTGTCTGTGACTCAGTTTCCCAGCCCACAGAAGTCCTCACTTCAAAGCTCTTCCCTGGGCTCCTCCACGGAGGCTTCTGGCTCTTCTGGGAGCCCAGCTGAGCTGCTGAAAGGCAGCATCTCATTATTAAATTGTCTGTTCAATGCTCTATATTTCAGATGAAGTGAAAAGCTGAACAGAATGAGTTCTGTGCAAGCCCTTGATGAAATGAGAGTTTTTAAAAAAAAAAGCTCTGTGTGTTTTGGACAGATTCACCTTTCATTAGGCTCTCCCCCAGCACATCTAGTTCAAACACCTCTAACAAGCATTCTGTGCTCCTGATTTCTGCTAGGAAGTGCCCTGGGAATAAACTGTCTCAGAACCCCTAAATAATGTGGTTGCTGAAGTGAACACTGCCACTGGCAGCTACAAATTCCTGCTGGTTTTAGAGCCTCTCACTACTGCAGGTCTGAAGTGAGGAAGAAGAAAAACCAAAAAGATTTTTTGCAGTGGTACAGCAGAGACTTGGGTCTGGATGACTGAGTCTTTTCATGAGGATGATTTTATGTCAGATAAGAGAGAAATGATAAATGACATCTGGCAAAGAAATCATTGAGGCCTGAGAGTGTATGCAGAAATGTTTCCTCACATGGTGAGAGGAGAAATGTGTATGTTTCTCTCAGCAGAGGGTAGTGTTCTGCTTCTGAAATGAACCTGAGGAATGTTTAAAAGACAGCTTAAGGAATGAAGTTCAAAACCATTTCTCCTGGGAGCAAATCAGACCCTAAAACTATCCTTATCACTGCTCGTTGTTGCAGGCTGTGTCCCATGTACTTTTGGAAGTTCGCCTGTCTCTCTGTCAGGAAAGAGCATCCCCAGATTTCTTCATCCCTGGGCTGAGGGTGAAGTCAGGTACATGCTAAAGACCAGAAGCCC
The DNA here is from genome assembly GCA_013401095.1 of Passerina amoena. Classification (NCBI taxonomy): domain Eukaryota; kingdom Metazoa; phylum Chordata; class Aves; order Passeriformes; family Cardinalidae; genus Passerina; species Passerina amoena. The sequence continues at coordinate 154,795 of WBNP01003029.1, read as the reverse complement.
TGGAGACTTTGGGGGAAACTCTAGGGAAGAGGACTAATTAGAGGCACCAGGATAAAAGATTTAGAAAAAGTGAGGATTTATAGATTTATAAAGTGAGGATTTGCTGAGTTTGTTGCAAAGAGATAAAGAGCAAATCAAATTATTTCTTCGCATCCGAGGAGCCTGTATTTGTCACCCCACAGTGTAAGCTATGGAAGAGCTTTCCTGATCAGCCCTTTCACACCTTTCCCGTTTGGGAGAGCTCAGGGCAGGGATGGTTTGGGATCAGGGATCTCATTGGGATGTCCTGGCAGCTGGGAGAGGGAAGCGTCCCATTCCCAGGGACACCACTAGAGGCCACCGCAAACCTCGACAAGGAGCTAAAAAGCCCCCAACATCCAGCAGAGAGCGAATTTATAAAGAGGAGCCAGAAGGCCCTACTGTGTCCCATATGAGCATGTGTTTCATGTCTTCTGAAACGAGGGAAAACGTGCCTGGGCTTCCATCAAGCTCATGTACCCATCAGGTTTTTAATTTTTTTTAGGGACTTTTTTCCCCTTGAAAGAAGGGTTAGATAGAAGAAATATTTTTCATCATCTTGGTGATTTTTCTGAGGGTAATACATGTCATATCTGTTTAATGGGGGGAAACTGTTAGTTCCAGAGAATTTTAGAGACTTTCAGGGATTATTAGATATTGTCGTTAATTTTTGCTGTAGAAACATAACCTGCTCTGGGCCAGAGGTTGTTTAAAGCTTTTTTATGTACTGGGCCCAGCTATCATGTGTGTTATAATGAAGAAAATGGACCACAACTTACTTAAAATCCAGCCTTTATTTAATACAATGAGCAGCCTTGCCCTGAAGTGCTGTTTTTTTACTCCAGCTAAGTGCTGACACCAGTTTCCAATATTACCTCAGCTTCTATAAACCACATTCACCTGCAGCTGCAGGATCAGGAAGCCTGATGCAGCATTTTTCATGGCTGAATGCAGACATTTGGCTCAGCCAGAATAAAGAACATAATTAAATATAATTTAAAATAGAAGGGTATAACCATTCCACCATTCACCCCATTTAGGAGCACGCCCAGTGCAACATATTTTGCTGCGTCTTAGAAAAATTAAATGGATTTTGTTACACTTTGTGACAAATTATTTAGTAAAGAATTGGCTTTTCTCCATGGAAAACCTCTATCTACCACTTTCACAAATAAATATTGGCAGCAGTGACCCAAGGTTGTCAAATCAGCCTTTCACATTAGGCTGCACGTTGCTTTGTAGGGTATCCTAGTATTAAAGCAAAAGATTAAATTCTGTCAGCTGTGTCTGAAGGGAAGAGTCTGGCATTTCAGAGCTAAGGATCAGATCACCTGGAGATGTATTTGAAATTCACACCAATGGGATAACACTTTTTTTCCTAAGTCCCCAGTGACAAAGGATGGGCTGGTACTGCATGATTAAGTTGGTTTTGCATGTTATTCTTTGCATGCTGGAAGCTGTAGGAAGCGTGGAGCTGGATGTTCCTTCCTTATTTTGTTTGCCTACACCTCTCAGTATTTTGTGTTATGCTTCTTATTAATGTGAAAATACACATTAAAACCCAGCTGATGTATTTTTGTTGGTTTAAATGGCCCATTTCAGCAGGGAGAAGGAGATTGCACTTTTTCCCATAACACACAGTGGAGATCTGCTAGATACAGTAGGATGTATTTGTTTTCCTTTTTCTAATTACATATGGGATGTTATCAGATCTGCTCTGGTAAATCCTCAGCTCTCTTTTTGCAGGCTTAAATAAGCCTGGCTAATTTCATGTGTGTGTGCTGTTTTTCTCCTCTGAGCCTCTGTTTACCTTCAACAAGTTTTGTTTGGGCTGTAACAGTTTCTTTTTGCCAAAAGGATGATTTTATCTTGCAGATAAACGCACCAGCCCTATCTTAGCGTGCTTTAATGAAAGGTTGAAGTGGTGCATCCTATGGAGGGAGGCTCTGCAAGCTGTCACTGCCTTGTGCCCCTCTGCAGCACTGTCAGCTGTGCCATCCACTGCTGCTCCTGCCTTCTTGGCCTTCATGGATTACATCAATCTCAAAGCCAGCAGGATTCTCCAGGAGGTGCTGGAAATGCCTGCAAGGTAACTCAATTTCCTCTCTTCCCCAGCTGTTCCTCCTCCCATCACCTGTTACCTGTTCTCCTTAGGTGCTCTGTTGCTGTGCCCAGGCTCCCAAAACAGTGAAAAGCAGAGTTTTCACAGGTGCTTTGGGAAAAGGTCTTCATTAAGTGATGTTCACCAGCTCCCAGTTAATTCAGTGGGAATGAGGTACCTAAAAATGCAACAGGGGTTTTAAAAACTCTTAGAAAGAAGGAGCTCTCCACAGAAGTGCTTTAGGTGCAGTGATTCTCTGTAAACGTTATGTCTGCATGAGCCTGGATAACTTGAGGTACATAATAAATGCACTTCAGTTAGGAAAATAATTGTGCTGTCTCCCCTGCAGTCAGAGAGAGAAATGAGCAGCCTGTCCCACCGTGATCTCAGCTGCTGTCAGGAGGTGCCTCGCTGTTTCCTGGAGTGCTTAGGGTGACAGCAGTTAAGTGTCTAAAATTAGTTAGCACAGGACTGGGAGCTGCTCATCTGTCAATCACTTTTAAGACTGCAGCATAGATGTCTTTAAAGGTAGCTTGTTAACTTGAAATGTGTTTCTTTCTGACAGAGGTCAGAATGAATTTATTTTTTTTAACTAAGAAAAAAAGCAGGTGGGACTTGGAGCAGATGTAAAAATCAAAACAATAGAAAAGGATGGTTTTGGTTGTAAATGCTCACTTACGTGGGATTTTGACTGATGCTTTGGAAAGGGTGAGCTCCACAGCAAGGAGCTGAGGCTGTTACATTTTACCATAAAACATTCTTTCCATGGTCCATGTTGCCTGCCTTTGCTTCCATGGCAGGTGTTACACACCTGTGGAAAGATGCTGCTGTGAGCATACATTTTTAACCATTTATTTCTGGCAAATAATTTCAAAATGATGCAGAATTTGTACCTTTAAATGGAAGGTTTCTGAACAGCAGTCATTGAAACTCCAGGCTGTGTCACAGGCCATGAATGGATGGCAACAGCATCTGTAAAAAAAATTAGATCTTTAATGAGCTGTGTAAACATACCTTCTCATGGAAACCAAAGGGTACAAAGTGAGATGATCTTCTGAGTCAGAGGTTCTTTTATTTCCCTTTCTGGTTCTCAGTGTGTACCACACTGTCTGTACTATTATTAGGCCCCTTTGCTGACACAAACACAGAAACTCATTGGCAGTCACTAGTGGATGAAAGGATTTATCTCAAGGATTGCTCTGGCTGGGGAATGGGTGGCAGAAGTAAAACCACTCAGAGATGAATAATGTGGTTTCTTTGTTGATTTTTTTTCTGCTTATGATCTATTTTCACAGCAAGTCATTAGTAGTGGAGACTCAAGAAATGGTTGTGTAATAATTTACATCATAAATCCTGGCATAAATCTGCAGTACTGACAAACATATGTTCTGGTGGGCTGAGGCTCATTAGGCATAGCTCTTTCTCACCCACTGCTGTTGGGGATGTTAAAGGCTGAATTTAGTTAGGTTGGAGCTATTCTTGGTCTGAGTTAATGGTATGGACATGTAAAGGCATTTGAAAAGGTCCCTCAAAGGCTTGTTTTCAATTCATAAGAACAGTGTGAACAAATTAGTGGCTAAATCTTGAGGAAGTGTAAACCCAAAGGTTAAATTGATTCAAATTAGAAGGAGCATCGTGCTGTCCTGCAGTGGGAGGATGAACATGGGCCTCTAAACTGCTTCCTACCAGAGCTTTTGCATGGCCACAAATTAGAGATCTGCTGGAGTCTGCTCCTCTTTATTCCTGCTCCTTAAGAAAGGATTTAATGCAGCAGCAGCAGTGTAATCCCTGGGGTGATCCCAGTGAAAACTGAGGAGTTCCAATGGGGGAAGGTCTGCCTTGCAGGCCAAGAGCAAAAGAAGCAAAAGCAGCTTTCTTCCACTGGCCAGGGACCTTTGCAGAGCAGTAAAATTCTTCAGCTGAAACATGAGTTCAGGCTCTAAGATATTGCCTTACATAGGGTCAGGTTGAGTTGTTTGAGTTGCTCTGGTGTGAGACTCTGCTGTGTTACATGGGGCAGTAGATGGGCACAAGAATGTGCAGGCAATGAGTGCCCTGCAGCACTGTGTGCTCAGACTTTAAGTAAAAAGACTTTATGAGTGTGTGTTACCATGTTAAAAGAAATACTGTTGTGAGAGGAAAGGTTGAATTCCTCATCTTTGTGATGGTTCTAGAAGCCACAAATATTACCCCTGTGAAACACTCCAGAAAAATCAATGCTCCAGCTCCATCACTTCGTGAGACTTCAATTACCAGTTCTGAAAGCAGCTCACACTTACAATCAGTGATGCACAAAAATACTCATCAGAATTAAGTTAGCTTTGAGTGGAGCAGGGCTGGGATTGTTTATGCTGCACACTACTGATTGCAAGATGTTGATGAGCTAATTAATGGTGAAGTGGAGTGCCTCAATCTGTGGTTATTCAGTGCATTAAAGTAGGTGGTTAATGTTGCCTCACAACAGGAAACTTGTGAGGTTTTTAGGGGTTGTGCTCTTTCCCCTTGCCCCCGGCAGCTGGGTCTGAAGCTGTGAGCGAGGAGAAAGGAGGTTTTGGTGTTCTTTGCCTGGGTTCTTGTCCTATATTCTTGATCTGAATTTATTCTTTTTGGCATGTTTATTCGAGCTTTGTATTTTAGTTGGCTTTATTTATGGAATGAAGAAAAAATAACTTCCCTCTTCCAGGATTTGTGAGCCCATCTCAGGTGAGATGAGGGGGCCTTGCACTTGGCCTGAGTCTGAGGATGCAAACAGAGCAGTGACCCCCCGTGATTTCTTGGTGCCCTGTTTCTTAGAGCAGCAGAGGCTTTTGTGTCCTGATTAGCTGCTTACTTTCCATCAGAAATATCTATTTCCTTGTTTATTCTTTCCTGTGCTGCATGAATTTCTGGTGCTTTGGCCTCTTGCTGTTTGAGGGAGTCGACTTCTTTTTGTGGGCCCCGTTTGCTCATCCGAGGTTGGGTTTCTCTGGACAAGGTCTGCCAACTGCTCCTTGGATTTATAAAGTAGGAACTGCTCAAAGTTATCTCCTTGCTATCCTTTATCTCATCCTTCTGGCCTTTGGCTGCTTTCAGTGTTTGACTCATGTCTTTGTGCATGGGAGAATTCTGGACTGCACTGACTCACAAGTGTGACCGGTTCTGGCTTTGTGCCCAACTTCTCTCAATGTCTGTTTTCCTTGTGATGCCAATTTCTTCAAAACATTTAAAACAGCAGAACATTAAAAAAATGGAATTGCTTTCCTACCTAAAACAAATATAAAACTTAAACTAAACCCATCGTTTTTCTAAGTCAGGATGGTTTGGTTTAGTTCTTTAGTTTGGCTCTTTTGTTGTTTCCTTTCCTCAAGAAGAGGTAGGGCAGAAGTTTCTTAAAAAAACGTTGAAGGTTGCCAAAATGTCCAGACCTTCAAAACTTTTATCAGCCATGCTAATGGAAATATTACAATGTCATGCAAATGTGAATTAGTTGGCAGAACATCTTGTTGCAGCCAGGGAAAAAAAGCCCTGCATACTGAGTGGCATATTTATACTTTTCAATGGCATCCTTATTGGCTAAAGTGGAACACATGTAGCTGTACTTTGTAAAAATAATGAAGTCAAGGATATAAAATGGCTGGGCTTCTCCAGTATTCAAACACTCTTTCAGATCAACAAATTGAAAAGGTCTTTCAGGATTCTCTTGTGGCTTTGTGCACAAGATGAAATCATTCAAAGAGCAGGGCATAAAGATACCATCTGATATGTGGATCAAAATGCACTCTATGCTAGGAAAATAAGACCAGTACAGAAACAGTCTTGAATGAGGTTTAGCATTCATTGTTCCCTATAAAATTGATTGACAATTCTTTTTCAACTGCCTAATTTTTAAAAGAGCTACAGGAATTGTTCAGCCCAACCTCATTTATATTTTGAAATAAAGCTTTGTGAGCTTTTATTCATTGTGGCAAGCATAGGAAAAAATATCAGCACTTATCTGATCCTGGCTTTACATAATGCAGCATTAGTCAACAAAGTTTTACCTGCATTCCTCCTGTGGGTTACTGGGCCAAGTACTCAAAGTCATTACCGTTTCATGGCTGCTTGGTATCTTCTTTAAAATGAATTTGGAGAGATCAGCTTAGCTGCTGATGGATCCTCAGAGCTGTACCAGAGATGTGTAGGCTGTTTTGGACAAAATGAGAACAAACTCAAAAAAATGGAGCTAAACCCCAGATTTAGGCTGCAGTCCAGCAATGAGTTCCATTGTTGTTTCCATGGAGCTCAGTGCAGGATCAGCCACAGTTGTTCTTTAAAAAATATTCTCATGAGGCCACGGTGTTTCCTGTCTTGCTGGGAGCATGGGAGGAAGAACAGTAATTTTGTTATTTTGGCACATCTTCCATGCCTTTCAGTGGAGAACAGAATGGAGACAGGAGCAAAAGGCAGCTATACTGAAACATATTGATTCTTTTTCTTCCTTTTTCTTTATTTAAACCCCAAAGAAGTTCAGACTTGCAGTAAGTTGTGAAGGGAGGATTAAAGTGATGGGTTGAGTTGTTTCTGTGCTTCTCTGGGGGAAGATTGCCTTGTCTCTTTTTCTCTTTTTGTTTCTCTTTTATTTTTTTTCCCCTTGCAATCTATAATGAGGATTACAAATTAAAGCTATCCCCAGACAGCAGCCTGGATGGATGGATGCTGCAGCATGAACCTTCTTTCTGATTTTGTAGGTGTACTTTAGCTCTGCAACTGCCGATCATCATCTCAGATCTGAGCATCCCCACCTGTGGGATCTGGCTCATACCTTCCTCATTCGATTTCAGCTGACAGGGTCACTGTGGCAGAAAGGAAGGAGAGAGTTCTTGAAAGAGGAGCTTTCCCTTGTGCTTCTTCCCAACCTGGTGCATGCTGCAAAACACTTCCAGAACTTCCACAGCTGCTGTCCTTTCTCTCAAAAAGGCTGGTGAGGCATTATATAAACTGCACTCTGAAAGTTGATGCAAACAGGCCTTGTTCTTTTCCCAAAGCTGCTGAACAGCTTTTGAGTGGGGAATGATGCTGCACCAGCTCCTGAGAGGAGGGGGGGTTATTTTAAGCCAGCTATAATTCTGGGTTTCTGCAGCTGACAGCTACACTGACTGGGGTGGGAGCTGGCTCCTGTCCCTGGAAAGGAAAACAAAAAGGTCCTGCCCACCCTGGCTTCTGATGCTGCCACCCAATGAATGCTCGGATTAATGGGACATGACGGTGCAAGTGCTTTGAGACACTTCCATCCTGCATCTCACCCACCCATACAGCCTGCTCTGGCAGGTAAAGAGCCACAAGAGCTCCCTCCCCAAGGTGATTCACCTCACCCTAGGGCAGGTGGCTGAGCCCTGTCCTGTAGGTAAAAACCTGTGCAAGCTGGTTGCTGTCAGGTGGGCTCTGCTTAACTGAGTCTGCACAGCTGGAGTTTGATCACCTGAGTTCCCTTCCTGCACCTGAGTGCATCTCACTTGGCAAAGGGATAAATCCTTCCAAAAATGTAGTGGGATGTTCATTCTTACCAGGAAGTTGCCTGCAGTAACTGGTTTGGAGTACTTAGGTTCTTTGTAATGCTCAAATTGACCCCACTCCCTCCTGGGAGCCTGTTTTCCAGTTTCTCCATGCTCAGGTTGCAGCAGGGGTCATCCCCCAGCCCTTTGGTTTGGTTTTCCCCATGTCCCTGATACTGTGCACAGTTTCAGATACTCTGGGTGTGCAATCCAGACTGGCAATCCATCATGGTGCTGGGTTTAAGGTTCCTTTCTTGCTCTCCCCAGCTCACATCTTTAGTTCAGCGTTCATGACTTCCTTTCTTTGCAGAAACCTTATTTCCCATCTTCCCTGCAGAAAATTCAACTTCATCACAGTCTGAGCATCTTTGAATGCTTGTCTGTGACTTGAGATCTGAATTTAGAGCTGCTTTTTATTTCAAGAGCACTGAGCCAACCAGAACAGGCTCGAATTGGTTTGGTGCTGTGGATATACAGGGAAGCATCTCCATCTGTGCTCTTGGTGTTTTGATTTGCTCCATGAAGAGCTGCAGCTGTTACTAGATCCTTCTTTTGGTTCTGGAGGAATATGTGCCCATGACATTGTGCTCAGCTGTGAGGAGTAAAAATGCAGCTCTCAGATGGAACATAAAGGTTTTCTTGCTTTAGGTTTGACAAAACAGTAAAAAGCACAACAAGGGGTACTTTAGTAATGTATGACTGCCTTGTATAAGTAACTCAGAGCTGTTCATGTTGGAAATAGACCCAGAAAATGAGGTAAAATTAAAAAGTCAATAGTTAAGCTATTTTTCCTAAACACTTTAAATTTTCCCTTTTATGATGCTCAGATATTTGTTCCATGTGCAATTTATCCCACTATGTTCACTAATTAGAATAAACATCTAAGCAAATTTAGCTTGCTTTCCTGTATCTTTATCTTGTTCTACAAATATCCTGTGGAACCTCAAGGAGAAAATAAAATATCTCTAATTTTTTAATCCTTTCTTAAAAATTAAATCATCCCTCCACCTCCCAGAGCAAAGGACATTCAGTGTTCATCTGGGCCTCTCTGTTTTCCTCAGAGAAAAGTAAAGTTGTCTTAATACTGGAGGCAGGAACAATGAAGAGATGTCACAGATTCTGTGAGTATTTGTGAGTTTTGCTTGTGTTTTACTGAGAAGTTGGATTTTGTGATGGGGTTTTTGTGGAGCAGCCTGTTGGACTCATTAAAGGTGAGGAAGAACAGACATGGGACCAACTCTGGATCAACCCCACTCTTGCACTAGATAGAAATTGAGGGAGAGGAGTCTTTATCTCCAGAAATGCCTGGTCTGACCCTGTTTGCTCAGCTTGTCTGTGACATTTGGCACTGTAGTAGGTACCAGAGTCTGCCTGGCTTTTTCACCTGACATATTGCCATGCCAGAAAATAAATCCCGGCTGCTGCTGAGCTCCAGCTCCATTCATCAGCTTCCCTCGTGTTTGCAGGAGCAATAGGATCAGTTATAATTCCTCCAGCATGGATTGTGTTCCTTGGTGTCAGAGGAAGCTGCTCCACTCCCTTTGGGTGTCTCTGAGCAGTTTGAAGCATGCAGAAGCTGCTGCTTTGAGTGACATTTCCCTCCCTTTCTTCCACAGCTGAGATCCTGCCACAAGCTCTTTTTAATTTCTCTGCTGGTAGAAGGTTACCAGTAAAACATTTTCACATTAACAAGAGGAAGAGAGTATAAAATAGACAATTATTGTATTTTTCTTTTAATCCTTTGATATCTGATGAGTTTTTTTTTTCAGCTTGTAGTGTCTATTTGCAAGTAATTAAGTGAAAGAAAGCCAAGTCCTTGTAGTAATGGAGACCAAAGATATGAACAAGGCCAACATTAAGGCTGAATATTTAACTAAAATTTGCAGGGCAAACTTTTGAAAAAGTCTATTATTTATTTCAAGCACCTCTGACTTTTTTCTTGAGCATCAATTAAGAGATATTATGGTTGGTATCAGACATGCCAGTGAGGTGAATTAGCTGAAGGTTTCTCTCACCTCCTTGCCTCATGATTCAAGCGCGCCTCAGTTATGTTTTGTAGGTGTTCTGATTTTCAAAATGCTCAGAAGATTATACCTCTAATATAAGATTATACCTCTAAGGGCTGCCAGGAGCCAGGGTTTGGTTTTGGTGTGAAGCACATGTGGGGAAGCAGTGAAGATGGAGCAGGGGGACATCAATCCCTGTCCAGCAGTGCTGGGTGCTGTGCATTAAGAAAGGAAACAGGTGAGTCTTAGAACAGAGCTTTCACAAAATCAAATTATGGAACAGCATCTTGCAAGATTTTAACCTTTGTTTATCATTAAAGGTTACAGTTCTGTGTTGTGTTTCCAGCCGTGGTGCAAAGACAAATGTTCTTTAAGCAAGTGTTAGGACCATTTCCTATTTTCCTGATGTATTTGTTCATCCACCAGCTCCAAATACTGATATTTTAAGTTGCCTTGTTTTCTAACAGGCTTAAGTTTAAAACAAGTGACTGAATGTATAATTGCTGAGAATATTCTAAATTGAGATGGTTTGGCTTCTGGAAGTCAGCTTGTTTCAAATCATATTTAGAAGCTGAAGAAGTTGAGTGAAGAATCCTTTATCTTCTGCTGTTACAAGATTCTGGAAACAGCTTCATGGTGAGGTGATATTCTCTTGGAAGGCTTTGGTGCACTTGGAGCAAACCCCCAGAGCTCAGGCTCCTTGGCAAGGACACTGCAGCCCCCACCCAAGTAGTGCAGGCTGGTGGGGAAAAGATAACTTTTCCTTGGCCGGAGCAAACCTCCAGGATCCAAAAGGGCCAGGGATGAAAAGCAGAAAAGGAGAATCATGGGCAGGAATAACATCTAAGGCTTTACATGAGTTGTCTCACCTTGATTACAGTCAGGGCATGTTATTTTTGGTGGCACTCCAGATCAGTTGACATGAAGAGATTGCAGCAGCCTCAGATAAACTTTAAACTGGATCATTTACACATTGCTAACATAAAAAAAAATGTGCTGTGTGATTCATATTATTATTATTATTATTATTCTGTGATATGCTATTTATTTTATGTCTTTCCCACATTTCCTGGTCCTTAAAATACTTTGGAATAGCTGCCACCACAAAATTACATGGTTGTGTTTGTCAGGAAATCTAACTGTGAGTATGGCACTTGGGATTTTGGAAGTTGGGATAGTACCAGAGAACACTTGGATTGCAAAAATGCTGAACAATAGAAAAATGATTATTTGTCTATAAATAACCTCAGTAGACTTCAGAATTCCACAGGGGTGAGGTAAATAAGGCAACAGCCTTCTTTGATTTGGTTCTGTCCCAGCTGTTTAGAAAGTTATTCTGGCACCTAGAAACCAGTCTTAGGACTTGAAGCAACTTTTTGGCTGTGCCACTTTGGGAGTGGGAATTGCCAGTTAAAAGAAGGGTGAGGAGAGGTGGAATGTCACCATTGGATAAGTCTGGGAGCTGCATACATCTATGTGGATTGCTGTAGTTGTGTGCTTGATCCTCTTTATGGATGGTCACCCCAAATTCTGCTCAAATGCACATTTTCACTGAGCTTTCTTGTTAAAAACCACAGGGTTTTGTTCTAACCTTGCTGCTGCTCTCAGAAGCCCCTGCAAGGCTGGGAGCTGACCTTCCCCTCAGTAGAACCCAGGGGGTTTCTGTGCTGCCCTGCCACAAGAGCCTCCCCATCCCATCACCTGCACAGGAAAGTGCTGTGAATCCAGCTGAGCTGGCATTACTGAGTGAAGTGACCTGGCCAGTGCTGCACAGAGTGAAGATTCATGTGTTCCTATACTCAGGGTTTAGCTTTTATATTTTTCAGGTTCTGTGCTGCTTTAGTGTGTAGTTCTGAGCTTCATATTAGGGCTTGGTAAGCTCTCTTCTTGGAGTAAGTAGGGAAAACAATTCCTTCTCTAGCTGGGGACCAAGGACAACCACCCAAATCTCAGGCCCAAATAATCTAGACTGAAGAGAGAAAAACAAGAAGGATGGGACTTGATAACCTAAGCTGGAACTGGACAATTAACTCCAATATGCAAATGGACCAGGACTTAAAAAAGCAACAGACCCCGTGCCTGCTCGTGCATTTTGGGACCATTTTGGTTCATCTTGGGTGCAGCCCTGGCTGGGTTCTTGTGCTGCCCATGGTGGATCTTTTAAGGCCTTTTTATAAATCCCTGCTTTATTCTTTAGCTCTGTCCAGCCTCTGCTCTAGGGCAGCCTTGACAAGGCACCAATGCTACTGAACATCTCAGGGAACAACTGTTCTGCAGGGTGTGCATCCTTTGGAAGCACAAGAAATCCTCTGACAATGTTAAAAAAGCACCACTCAGACAGGGCCAGGGTGGAGGAGTGGAGGGAATAACAGCTGACCTGATGGCAATGACGTCTGGAAGCTGCACCACCGAGTGCAGGATGAGCTTTCCAGAGGGAAAGGAGCAGGCATGGTTTGTGGTTTTATGGCTCTGCAGGCAGCAGACCCTGCTTTTGGCACAAACTCTCTGTAATCACTCTTCCAATGCTTTATCTCACAGCTAATGTGCACAACAAAGCAGATGTGGAGATTAAGTCTCAAATGCAGTAAAATGGTTTACAAATCTGCCCAGTGAACTGAAATGAATTGCTAGGGATGCTAATTTAATGATGCATCTCCTAATGCAAACCAATGAGTTCCCCTCCAAACCCCACCACTTCCACCATGTATTTTTCAGCCATGGATTGTGGTTTACCTCTGTTTTGAAGGCATGAGGCATTTTCTATGTAATGAAATGAATTTGTATTCTATTCATTGGGGCAAATGGCTCAGGACAGTCCTAGTTAGTGGTTGCAGATATAAATACATTTGTCCTGAATGTAAAACTGGTGTCTGACATCCTCAGCATGCCATGTAAACTCAGGCTTTACCTTTGTAGTTAGGCTGACCCCTATTAACACTACTAATCACATCAGCCCTGAGGCTGGGATTGTGTTTTCTCCTCTTAAAAGGGAGAAAAATGAAAAAGTAAAGTAGGAATGAGACAGTCAAACTAGGAGAAGGTCCCTCAGAATTCTCATCTCCAAACCAGTACTTGGTACCCCAACACTTTACCTGTGTCACAGGAAAGCATCTTGGGTGCTCTGAAATATGTTTTATTTTGGGGAATATAGCTATGATTCCAAGAAAGACATTTGCACTTTTTTGACTCTCCTAAGCAGAAGGATGAATTAGATGTCAAAAAAAAAAAAAAAAAAACTAACAAAAAACCCCAAAACAAATAAAAAAGCCAAAACAAACAAAACTACCCAAACAACAAACCCACCAAAAGAAAAAAAAACCCAACAAAAAGACAACCAAACCAAAAAAACTTGGTCATTAAAACTGTATTTTGGTGGTTATTTCTAAACAGTGAACTCCACAACTATGAGTTCATAGCTGGAGTTCAACTCCATCTCAGACTAGAGATGGATTTATAAAAGCATTTCAGATGCTTAAGCCCCAGAGGAAACATGGAACAGAGGGAGGGAAAAGTGTGTGCATGATGATGGATCCATATTAGAGGAGAAAAAAATGGTGCTGGAGTAGTTAGAGTCTTCTTTCTCTTGAAAAAAGCAGGAGACAAGCAAAGTGACATTTCAATTTGATACTCCCACAAAAATATTTATCTGGTGTTTAGGAGTCTTTATGGTTTTTAGCCAAGTTGTTCAATGTGTGCACCTGCTGATCATGTAAATCCTGTTAGATGTTCTTTCCAGGATGCACTGCGCCAGTTTTTGGTTCAAACATCCATGGCTTTTGGGCAAACTGTTCTGAAATCCTGAAATTACTGTCAGAGACCTTCCCAGCTGTAAAGAGTTGTGTTGGCACCAGTCAATTCTTCTTGGATTTCTCCCACCTTTTGAGCCCTCAGCTGCCTGTGGCTGGTTCAAGTTGTTGTTTGTAGCTGTTGTAATTACCTTCATTATTTTACATGGGGATTAAGTGTGTGGTAAAGCAGTTACTTGAGGGCTTGGTGTCTATGTGAGCCAGAATGAAACACAGCAATGGTGCAGCACCCAAGCTGGAATCTGCCTTCCCTTGGGTTCCTGGCAGGTTGGGTCTGGGCTGTGTGTGCAGCAGTTTGACACGGCTCTAAGTGGATGTTATCACCCTTGGAAAGGCATTGCAGCACACAAAGACATTTGCAGATGTTTTCATCCTCACTGGTTTTACGATTTGTTCTTTGTGTTAGTGGCTCTGTTATGACTTGTTTAAAGAGAACTCGAATTTATTGTTGCATTTTGCAGGAATGACAACACTCTGCTCAAGAGTGTCTCAGTTTACCACAGTTTTAAACATTTTGCCATTAGTGAGCAAGGGGTGAGAGAAGGGAAGTGCTGGTTCAAGAGAGGCATAAGTCAGCAAATTTCTATTTTACTCAAGTCTATAAGGGCATTAAACAGTTTTTCCTTTTCACAGGAAGATCTCATGAGTTTGATTTTTTTGTGGAATCTATCAAGCTCAATTCCTCTATTTAACCTTATTTAAATTTATTTACTTACTTCCCTTTGGCCATTAAAATATGTGGTTTTATGTTTTGTTTTTTTTTTTTGTTAAAAAAGTCACTATTTAAAAACCAAAACAACAAAAACCACACTCAACACACAATAAAACCACCAAACCTACAAACAGTTCCTCACACTAAATAGACACCATGATGTGTAGCAGGTCCTCCTGTCAAATGGCTCTTTGTTGTGACTATGAGGAAGATTGTACTTTCTTTTTTTCACACCTATCACAGATCAACTTTATTTTCCAAACCCAGAGGGATCCTGAGGAAATACAAAGATGGGACCTTATTTTTCATTGAGTTTGTGGTACAGGGCCTTGTAAGCTAATTCTTCATCCCCATCATTCAGAGACTTAAATTCAGCTGTTTTTTCCCGGGTTCCATTGTTCAATGCATTCTCCCCTTTTTAAATTTCAAACTTTTGTACAACTTTCAACCTTTCTTTTATTTTTCAGCTCCTTTTGTACCCACTCTGTGTGTTGCCAGTTCTGCTTTGAAGTCCTTTGCTGTTCTGTCAGGACTGAGATTTATTTTGCGTGACTTCTCTGAGCTCTCTTGCCTCTGTGAGGATGTGGCAATGCTCGCCTCTGAAAATCCGTTTTTAGATTTTACTTTTATTTTTGCCACTACAGATTTTATATAAAGGTATCTGGCCGCTGTTATTTTCTCTGGAATCCCTTCAGCTGGGTCATTTCTGCCTGGGAGTTGGTGGAGTTCTTTTGCACGGAGGGTTGGCTGTGACAAAACTGCAAGAGCTCCCCCTTCCAATGGGGTCTGTGGGGTCAGGGCTTGGCATCCTGGCAATCCTGCAGGATTCTGCCCCACAGAGCAGCCCCTTTGCTGGAAATCCTTGGAGAACAGTGACCAAGGAGCGTGGCATGACCCCTGCTGCTCCCCCACTCTGTTGCCTAAGCACCAAACTCTGAATCTGCGCTGCCGTTCCCATGTTCCATCGCCCCTTTGTGTTTTAGGTGCGTTTGCTCAGACTGATGGCTATTTAATCTCCCCCTGGTGTCCTGTTACCTCTGGGCTTGCTGCATGCTGGAGACAAAGAGGCACGAGGAGTTAGCACCACAAAGTTCTTGTATAATCCATCTTGCCTTATTCTTCAAGTCTGACTGTAGCATGTAAGGAAAATGCAGGGAAGAATAATCGGGCATCCATAGGAGATACATTGAAAAGGTCATTTTTTGTGTTTGCCTGTCCTGCTGTTTTGAAAAAGCACTCGAGCGTGTTCACCTCACTTCTGTTAGGAAACCTTTGACTTCTATATTCAGTTTTCCTTTTTGTCTTGCTGCAGCTCAGGAAAAGTTGTCAGAGATGCGGGAAGATGGCACCTCTTGGGTCGTGGGACTGAAGCTAATGGAAGCCTCGTGCTCCTGTCAGCAAAGTGCTTCTGCTCCCCTGGGACCCACCTGGGAGTGCTGCAGATTTATGGTTTGGGCTGGTTCCTCACAGGAGAGCAAATCCAGCTCCGTAGCTGCAGCTGGAACTGGCAGGAAATCTACACAAGATCCGTTTTACCTGTAAGTTTTTCATGTTGCCATTTCTTTGAATTTCGCTCGTCAGAGTAACACTAAGCACTGGTGATGGATTATTACAGATTCTGATATGGCAAATCATTTAAATATTTGTGATGTGTGAAGAAAAGCATGTTTTAAATGAGATGAGGACCTCTGTGTCGGGAAATACATAGCAAATAGTATCACAAAATGATGGCAGCAGGTGAGGGGGCCAAAAATCAAAAAAAGTAAGTAATAGTAAATAAGTAAATAAATAATAATAAACAGTAATAAGAAAAAATAAGTAAATAATAAACAACAAATAGTAAATAAATAGTAATAAGTAATAAGTGGTAAATAAGTAAATAATAAAAAGTAAATAAGTACTAATAAATAAATAATAAATAGTAAATAAATAATACTTGTGGTGTATGAAGAAAAGCATGTTTTAAATGAAGTGAGGACCTCCATGGCGGGAAATTCATGGCAAATAGTAGCAAAAAAAGATGGAAGCAGGTGAGGGCGCCAAAAATGAAAATAAGTAAATAATAGTAAATAAGTACATAATATATAATAAATAGTAATAAGAAAATAATAAATAAGTAAATAATAATAAGTAGTAATAAGTGAATAATAAATAGCAAATAAGTAATATTTGTGATGTATGAAGAAAAGCATGTTTTAAATTAGTTGAGGTGCTCCACAGGGGGAAATGCATAGTAAATAGTAGCACAAAAAGATGGAAGCAGGTGAGGGGGCCAAAAATTGAAATAAGTAAATAATAAATAGTAATAAGAAAATAAAAATAAGTAAATAATAAACAATAAATAGTAAATAAATAGTAATAAGTAAGTAATAAATACTAAATAATAAATAGTAAATAAGTAGTAATAAGTAAATAAATAGTAAATAAGTAATTTAGTAAATAAGTAAATGGTAAATAAGTAAGTAAATAAGTATTTGTGATGTACGAAGAAAAGCAAGTTTTAAATTAGTTGAGGAGCACAACAGGGGGAAATGCATAGTAAATAGCAGCACAAAAAGATGGAAGCAGGTGAGGGGGCCAAAAATCAAAATAAGTATGTATTTATAAGCCTTGTTTAGTGTCTCTTTTAACTAAGGGCCCTAAGCAGGTGTAAAATTCTAGTGTCTGTGAGTTGGTAGGTCCCAGGCTGCTTCTGGAGTTGGGAAATCCCCCATGGATACAGACCTCCATGGTCTCCATGACTTGACAGAATCACTTCATATAAATCACTCCGAGAACAGATAACTTAAATTTTCCAACAGACAGGAAAAAAAAACACCCACAAACCCAATTTTCCTTTTTTAAAATTTTAAATTTAAGCAAAACACTGAGCAGTTTTACAATGAAATACTTCAATAACCTCACGTAAATTAATAATATTGAGACATTTCCTTTTATCCTGTCATTGTTATATAAAAGAAGTTTCAAAACCCTCCAGCTAGTAAGAGTGAAACCTTTGCTGCAGAAAACTTTGTAGCCAGGCCATTTGCTTCCATTTTAAGAATGCTGAAAAAATATTCCTCTTCTTACACCAGGGAAAAAATAGCATGGTAATATATTTTTGTTAAAGGTCTCACTCTGAACAAATGTATGTTGCTGAGGGAAGAATTCTGACCAAGAGGTGTTTATTTACAGGTAACTTTCTCCCAGTAAATAAAGAAGTGCAAGTTTTGATGCATTGGGCTGACAGCATCGAGGATCTTTATCTACCCACAGACTGGCCAAGGCAGGTAGGTGTTTCCAGCAATGTAAAACATGTGGAAAATATGGAATAGCATGTGCACTCCAAAGGAAAATGTACTTCTCTGTGCATTTTTAGCAGGGTTCAAGGGTCAGTTTGGACGTAGTTTTTCTTGCTTATTATTTCTTGCTTTACCTCAATCGTTGACTGCTGTTGAACTGTTGTAGGATTAACAAGTTTTATATCCCCACTCTGATGCACACATGAATGCCATGCAGTTCTTAGGAACGTGGCTGCTGTGTGGGCATCAAAACTAGGAGTGAGAGAGCCTTGCTGTGGGGCTGAGCTCCCACAGAGTTGTAAAATAATTATCAAAATAGCTTTACAATTAAAACACTGGAACTTTGAATGTTTAGAAGCTTTGGGACATGCCATATCCCCCATTGTAGAGCATCCACATGGGTCATCTGATGATCTCACCTTCTTCAGGTGTAAACTCTTTGTAAAAGAAGGCAAAAAGAACATGGTAATGGTGGTAATTAGGCCTAGGAACAGGTAACAGGTGCTGCTGTTTTGGGCTCTTCTCATGCTCCTGACAGTTCACCTCCTTAACACAATGCCACTCCATTAGTGCAGGGGGGGTTTTCCCTTTTAACCTTTTCTGTAGCTTCAGAGACTGTTTCCCTTTAAACCTTTTCTGGTTTAACCTTTTCTGTAGCTTGAGAGAGACTGAAAGCCAAGTACTTCACCCAAAAAAACACCCATGAGCCCTGATTTTCACCCTAAGCCCTGGCTTGCAAGAGAAAAGAGCAATTAATTTTTTCAAGCAGAAGAACTTCTCCTCTTTACCCTCTGCATTGCTGCAACAGGAGTCCATCACCTCTGGGAATGAACAGCTTCAAAACTTAAGTGAGTAAGAAAGAAAGCAGATAGGAAACGATTCCCTTTAAATTATTCTTTGCCTTCACTTGCTTTTATCTGTCCTCCACCGTGGGCTGTTTATTTTTATTCCCTCCTAGAGGGATGCTAGAGCCAGGAGTGTCCCATCCCTCTTTATTGACTCACACTTTAATGGCACCTGCCCTGCTTTGCAGTTGGCTTCAGTATTATGGGCTGTAGCTCCAGCCCTCATGTCATCTGCAAAGCAGGCAGGCATGAATCACACCAGGAAAACACATGCTGGTGCTTGCTGCAGGGATTGAGGCTGGGTTCATTAGGAAAAGCCCTGGAAGTGCTGGGAGAGACATGCAAAGAGCCACCAATAACAGGAAGCCTCACAGCTTGAGTATTGACCTGTTTGGAAGCATTATCCTCTCAAACACAGAGGATGAGGGATGTCAGAGGTGGACAAAGAGCTCTTTGTGAATCCCAAGTTGCCATGTGGATGAGCAGCAGAGCAGACTGGGCAACAGAGGCTCTGCTGTTGTTTCAGCCCCTCAAAAGCCAAAACTTAAAACGATTATGAGGGTATCTTCAAAAATTAGCACCACCAGGTATGTTTTAAATGATGCACTGGTAAAAGATGTGTTTATCATTAATTTCAGATCTGATGGCAAATTTTGTCCCCTTTCATGTTTCTAGCTGGATTGTTCAATGTTGTAGTAGCTGTGCCATGTCAGCCTTTGTCTAATGATAAAATCATAGCACACAGTGCACTTCCTGCTGAAATTTACCAAAATTCTCCTTTAAAAGGCCAGTTTTCTGTCTGTCACAAGGGTAATAATGCAAGAAGTTTATCACCAGCATTTTTCAGAGTTACACATACCTGTCATTTCCAAACAATTCAGCAAGAGACTTTTGTTGTATAATGTATATTCTGGTTTTCTGATATACAGCAACAGTTCTTGCCATTTAAAAACACACTCTTCTGTTTCATAAACCAAACCCATAATTTAGTGGAATCTTGAGATGCCTTTGGGTAGAAGCCTACTTTTGTTGGAATGCATTTTTCCCCCTGATGCACAAGGAAAAAAGAAAATTCATTGTTTTGCCATCACTATCAAATTTTTCAAACCCAGCAGTTTTTAATTCAATATCTATGTGATCTCATGATAACCCAGACTTGTGAGAATCCAATATAATGCAAGTTTTAGGTGAGGACTGTCCAGAACTGCAGCACTTGGAGTTTAGCTTTTCCCAAACTTCCAGAAGGCTCAGATGCAAGGATTTTTGTTTGGGTTTTTTTATGCCTGGGGGAAGATCAGATCCAGCAGTGTTTTTTTTTTTCCTTTGCTTCACCTCTATAGCTCCCCAAATCCTCCAAGTAAAATCATAAGACACAACAGGACAATGATCACACAGCTGCAGGTTCAGTGTTTTGATGAAACATTGAAAAAGCCCCTGGGCTTTTTTTTAATAGGGATATCAAACCTGTGTCTCTAAGAGTCCTCTGGCTCCTCTTTTCTTCTCCTCCCTCACACAGACAGTGGATTTCCAGTAAGTTTGTAAGGTAGCCAGGGGAGAGAAAGGCTTTAATCCCCCCTTTCCACAGCATATCAGGAGTGATTTGTCAGGCAGCATGGACAGATTGGAATTTGGTGAGATGTGGTGAATGTTTGGCAGTAAATCAGCTGTCAGACCCAGGGAAATTTGGGGGCAGTTTTGTCTGTTGTAGGAACAGTTTTGCAGAGTTTGAACAGGCTTCAGTCCCACAGGACAAAGTAGCTGGTTCACTGCAGGGACATTCCTTTCCCAATGTATTCCATGCTAAAGCCATCCTGCTGTTTTCTTTTTCCTTTCTGCTCCTCCACACACAGGGAACCAGAAAGCCTGTGATGCTGAAATCCACCATTAGGCCCATGGAAGGAAGCTCCAACTTCAGCAAACCCTTTTTATTCCTTGATGTTTCTCATGTTCTCAGTTTCTATGAGTAAAAGTAATTCTGCCATCGTTTAAACCATTGGAATATGTGGTAGTCAATGCCAGTAATCTGTTGTGTTTCCTCTCTTCTGTCATCCTGCTTTTGGAGCTTCTGAGCCAATGCAATTCTTGCATTAAAGACAAACAGAACAGTTTTGTAACACCTTCCTTTTCCTGTCATAGAGAAAACTCAAAATCTGTCACAGAGGTTGTGGCCACAAATTTGTTTCACTAAAAATTACCCAGGAATTGCTAAAATGGTGAGTGTTAAACAGTTAAATGTCGAACAGAATGAGAAGAGAACACATAAAAAATAACCACAAAGATTGACCCCTTATTTTCTCAGCAAGGGTGTTATTTTCTCTTAAGACCCAGGTGCATCCTGAGCAGATGTTGCATCTTCCAGAGTCTCTTGCTGAAGGGGTTTCTGTCAGTGCATCTTCTCAGGGGTTATGGCTGAGCTTTCTGTGGTATATGTCTCTCTTAATGTGAATCAGAGAAGGTTTAAGGTTGGAGGAACCTCAGAACCTCATCTTGTCCAAGTGGTGTCACCCAGAGCAGAAGGGCTGGACACTGCTTGGCCACTTGTTGAGGCAAAAATATCAGAGAATCAGAACAAGAGGGACCTGGAGAGGATAATGCTGCTTCTGTGCCTGTCTCCTGCTTGGGGTCAAGGGAAGCAGAAGAGCACTTGAAGGCTGAGAGGAGCTCAGGCAGTAACAGAGGAGATTTAGGGAGTGCCTGGTGGTGTCAATGGATGAGCCATGGAAGGCTGGCTGGGAGAGCAGAGATGGGGATGGATGGGGCAGCCTGGGCTGTCCCAGGGTCTGATTGATGGTATGGGAGCCCTTGAGCCAGCTCAGGGCCAGCCCCACAGCTCTTGGGATCTCTCCTCTGGGCTGCTCTGTTGTGTTGCCGTTGCTTAAGGTGCAGGGAAAAGCTTCTTCCAAAGGATTTTTATTTAGCTGCTCTACCTGAGCTTTTTCTCAGCCTACGTTTTAATGCTTGACAGCTGAGCTTTTACAAGGTTTTGGAGCCATTAATCAGAGCAGTGTTTGGGGAAGCTTTTGCAATGTATATTTGAGAATTTGTATGGCACTGGTTTAAATTAAAGCCTAAGACTTACTTTTGAGGCTGCTTTTGGCCTCTTTCTGTAAAGCATGGAGCCTTGTATTATTGTTCTAAGAACCCATAATTAGTAGCAAATGTTTGCAAAATGCTGAAGGTTGTTGCTAGGGTGCTCCTTCAGGCTGGGATGTGTGAGAAGATGGTTAAAGCTAATTTAGATCTGTTTCAAAACCTGTTTTCTTAAGCTGCAAGTATAGATCATTTTTAGGCAGTGCAGTACATTCTGACTTTTCAAATGGACAATGGGAATAAAGGCATTCCTGCAGGAATGGGTGTGACTTTGAGTGAGGAGAAATAAAGCTCCCATTTTTGGAAGTAATTTACTGGAGAATCAGACAGGAGATAGGAAACAGGGCTTCAGACCTAGTCTGTTTTTCTTTTTCACAGAGGTGTTGAGTCTTTTGCCCAGAAACCCTTCAGATTTCAAGCTATGTTTTCAATTCAAACACGGATCAGAAGCGTGTTTTTATTTGTTTTGAAGGTGAATGATAACTTTTCTAACCAAGAGTAAAAAAAATTATGGAGAAGCATTAAACAAAGAGTTTAAAAAATTAAGGACAAGCATTAAATCATCCCCTAAAAATCCCTCTCTCTAACGTTGTATGCCTCTTGAACCTAGCAGGGATGCCCGTGGACTGACAATGTGACTGGCTTTGGAGAGGAAGGTGCCTGTGCTTTGCTTCCAGGGCTATCAGAGTGGCACTTTAAAACTTTCATGGGTCTGTGGTGGTTTTCATTAGACACCTGTGGAAAACCATGGCAAATAAAGGTGTTTCAGAGGTCAGGAATAGGAGTGAGATTCAACATGCAAACCCCTTGGATGCAGAGGGAGCACCCGGGAATCTGAACTGCTTCAGTGCCACCCTTGCATGCACAGCAATTTGCTCCCACCAAAACCTGGATGAAAGGCCAGAGAGGGGAGCATCCAAATAAGCACCTAATTTGCATTTGCTCAGCACTTGCTGTCTGGGCTGGACTGCACTCCCTCCTTGCAGGGTGGCAGGCTCTGGATTGTGGAACAGCAGAGACACATTTGTGCTCCTTTAGGTTTGTGTGTTAAATGTTGTATGTTTTGTATGTTAATTTTGGTGTGTTTTGGATGTTAATTTTGGTATGTTTTGGATGTTAATTTTGGTATGTTTTGGATGTTAATCACAGAGGCATGTGGAAGTGTCTGTGCCCACCAGAGCCAGGGTCATTGTGCTCCTCAGGAGCCCTAACTGGGCTGGTTAATTCCCAGTTGTTCTCCAGCTGTGTGGGCTGGTGGATTGTTGAGCTGTGGTGCACAGTCCCTTCCAAAACCTGCTTTCTTCTGTGTCATGTCACCATGCATATTCGCTTGGATCAGCAGGGATGATGGGAGGATGTCACCTATAAAGAGTGCTAAGAATGCTCTGGGTGCCAGAGCTGAGATCTTTCCCCAGTGTATTCCTCCTCATCTTTGCTTCTTCATTTCTAAATAAAAATAGTTTAAATAAACCAGAGTTCCCTCACTCTAGGAGTGGGAGGAGAAGCTGGTTAGGTGTTTAAAGTTTGGCCATTTGAGATGCCATTGGAGTTTTGTCTTGTGTTTTGGTGGGGTTTTTTTACCACTTTGCTTCTAGTGCTCTTGGCTCCAACTAAAAGCTTTAACATTTTGCCTTAAAGTCTGTGATCAAAGTTGAAGAGCTCATCTACATTTAGATATAGTTTTATCTTTACTCTAA
Organism: Passerina amoena; assembly: GCA_013401095.1. NCBI lineage: Eukaryota > Metazoa > Chordata > Aves > Passeriformes > Cardinalidae > Passerina > Passerina amoena. Next base: position 131,729 of record WBNP01003029.1, on the reverse strand, counting down.
GCTCACAAGTCAAATCAGTTCTATTATATTCACTTTTTTGGTGAGGAACAGAAAAAATTATAAAATAATATTTCCCTAGGGTACATAAAGCTGTGATATGGCCCATTTGCAAGTATGCAGGACAGGCTTATCATTAAGTTGGGTTTTCTTCCTGGAAGAACACTCAAGTTAGACTTAAAACTTGTTCCAGTTGGGGTTTTTTATTATTATTTTTATTTATTTGTTTTTTTATTTTTATTTTCCCCTATCTTCTCTACCCCTCTTTCAACTACCCTAGAGAAGGATCAAGAGTAACCAGCTGGATTTAAAGTCCTTCTTTCACAATTGTTAACTATCAAAATGTTGATTTCCAAGTGAAGTCACCAGACTGACATGTTGCTGCTAAGTTAAGAATCAGAGGTATTAATTACAATCAGACACAGTGAAATGCTTCTTTCTAAGCCATGAAGTCTACAAAGACATCCCAATTTCTCTTTTTACTTAGAACAAGTGGTGCCTTCATTTTTATTGCCTCTCTGAACTGTCAGTCTGATGTCAGTCATGGGGAAGGGGATATAAACTGAACTAGTAGCTAGAAACAAAAAAACCCATCAGACTGATAGATCAAGAGTTTGGAGTTAGTTTCATTGAAGCTGCAGGAATAGATTGTGTTTCTGAGCTGTTTAGTATTGTTCTGGGACTATCTGATGTATTTGAAAAACTTCAGCCAGAACAATGCTTGGTAACTTTGGGAAATGGTCTTTTCTCAATTTATTTCCCTTTAGTTGGGGATAGAGCTTGGCTTTTAGCTGGATGTGAGTGTGGGTGTTTCTTGAAAAAATGTCATCTTCTCTATGTGACTTGGCTTCTTTTTTTTATCTTGAACCTGTGAAAAGATGTTTCAATGGCAGAAGTGAAAATAGAAAGGGATGCAAGAGCCCGCCACTTGGAGGAAAGTACCACAAGCTAAAAGTTGTAAAACTGATCCTCCTTCCTTAAAAATAACTTCTCAAAGTGTGCACATTCTGAAAACAACTTGCATGGCTTGTGGCCCAGCTGGGTGACTCCAGGTCCCTTCAGGAAGGGCTGCAGTTTGCAACTTCAGCTTCTTTTTCAGAGGAATTACACTGGAAAAGAAAAGCAGAGTCTTTCATCTGAAAAGAGGAGACAGATTCATCAGGGAACTGTTGTTTGCCTGCCTCTTGCCATGGGTACAGAGTGCTCAGTGTTTATTTACTGGCATGTCCTTCTCTACACAGGAAAGCAGTGCTGTATTTTAGGCAGGGGGAGATGAGCTCTCAAACCTGCCTCACAATATTTCCATAAGGAGCTGTTGAGTTTCTGGTCTCACAGGCCATGGAGCATGTAAACTAAAATCCCTGTCCATAAAAACAGTGCTTTGCACCCAAGTCTGCTGCTAATTTGATAGTTGTTGGTTGTGCTTGGTTTTTACACTGGCTAAAGTACAGAACATAACAAGATTCAGTAAAAAATGTTCCTGGTGTGGATCTGATGGATCCCTTCTCAGATGTGCAGTGTCAAGGGTGGGCTCTGCAGCACTCTGTCTCAGATAATGCTGGTTTTGGGAGATATAGCTGATGGCTTGGGCTAGGCAGCTTGCTTGGAAACAGGGTGGAAATGTCCAGCTGAGATGCAGAGATAGGTTGTAATGTGTCACCGTGATATTTTCTGATAAATCCTCTTTGCCCAGGATTTCTTCACCTGGGAACCTGAAAAGCCTCAGAAAAGAATAAAAACAATAATTATCTGATTGCTTGGAGATCACTTACCAACAGGTGCATCTTTGGTTCCATGTGAATTGTTTTTAATTCATGACCAATCACCATCAGCTGTATCTGATTCTCAGAGTCAGTTGTGAGCTTTCATTGTCATTCTTGTCAAGCCTTCTGATGTATCCTTTCTCTTTCTTTAGTATAGTTTTAGTATAGCATTCTAGGATATGATATAATATAATATAAATATAATATAATATAATAATATATCCTTCTGAACACGGAGTCAAATTCTCATCTCTCACCTCATCCTGGGGACCCTCCCAAACACCACACTAATGCTCTGTGGAAGCTCTTCTGAAAGGATATTAATCTCCAAGAGGGAAGATGGAAAGTCAGGAGAATGGCACTGTACTGCACCAGGCTATAGATTTATAGCTGCTATTGCCCAGCTGGGACTTGGTTAGCATTAAAATGTGTTGACAATGTAGATAAAAACTGAACCTGGTTCCGTGTTAGTAGATTGTCCCCCCCTTTCTGAGCATATTTGTTTGCTATGGTTACAAAGGAGACCAAGCACAGTTTAGCTTTTGTTAAGCAGGCAGGAGAATCTGCCAGCTCTTCATCAAAGGCCTGATAAGGTAATTTCCTTCATCTCACGTTGGTGGCAATGAATGCAAGTCAAACGCTGCAGATGGAAAAGTTGTCTCAAACTCTGTTTTCTGGTAGTGGCTGTGATATTTATGGGCTTGTGAACTGGCTGGCCTTGGTCTTAGTGTTGGTGGTCTGAGATCTGAGGAGAAAAAATTCCCCTTGTGTGGCTTGAAGAGATAATATTGAAAACCCATAAGTGTACTGTGCTGGGATCTAACTGCTAGCTGCTTTTTCCATGCCATAAAATGATGGATTTTGGGGAAGACCAGGTCAGATATAAGATAAAAATTTTAGTGGGATGACCACCAAATTGATCACTGATAGTGTAAGGGAGACTGTAGAGCCAGGAACAGGACAAGTAGCCATGGGTAGAAAGGGAGAAATTATTTTAAAAAAAGAGACAAGGTTGTAGCTGTTTTCTAGTTAAAAAAAGGTGAAGATTTAGACAAGTATGTAACATGTTTTGGCTTACCTGTCTACCATCATACCACTGACACCCCTGAAATTCAAATTCTTTGTTCATCTGTTTCCACCAGCCTGTATGCAACCACAAGGTGAGCTGGTGCTGTAAGGTTTTTGGTGTTATAGAGGGACATTGTAATAAATATTATCATTTGATTAGTTACAGTATTGATGAGCAGAAGGGTAGCAAAGATTGGGAGCATGGGGGAAACAGGAATTGGAACTAATAACTGGAAAATATCAACAACATGATTGTGGGCGCTGCTGCTGAATAGCCTGATGAATGTCAGGTAAGTTCTTCTAGCTACAAATGATAGCTTGGACTCTTAATACCTGCATTAGAGCACTTCCTTTCCTTTGGACCAAATTTTCTAAATTTGCAAACACAGATACTTTTCCTAATAGGATCCACATCCTCACTGAACCTGTTCAGCCTTGGCTGGAAGGGTCATCTTGGTCTGGCCAGCTGGGATCCACTTTCTGTGTAACTTGCTAGCTGAGAGATGGCTTGCAGCTGTAGGAGAGCAACTTGGAAATAAACCACTCCAGAGCTGGAAGCAGAATGACATTTAAGTCTAAAATACACAGTAGTGATTGCTGGAGCAGTTGCACCACTAGTCAAGTCTGGTTCTGTCTTGGTTTCCCTAAGAGGCACTCGGGTGTAACACTTCGTGCACTTTAATTATGGAACAAAATCTACTCCCAGCTCAGTTGTTAATAATACATTTTGCGACTGAATGCTGCTATTGAAAATGATTCTATACTCAAACAAAGGATTCAAATCTGGCTTTTGGTAGCTGTTTCTACTTAGACACCAAGGCTTGAAGCTCAGCATGATGAGTCCCAGTGAGCCTTTGAGATGAGAAACCAACAGCATTAAACTCCTAAACTGTAGTTTCTTGAAAATACTTGGGCTATTCTCCCCTGGAACTCTGCAGGAGTGCATGCAAGGTTTAGAGTAGCCTGTTACTGAACTAATCAGTGCTTTAAAGTCTAGCAGGTTGTGTTTAAATCCCTTCTCTCTGCCTTCACATGGGTGTGCCTCTCACTGGCACTTTGATTTTAAATCCCTTCTAAAACTGCAGGATTAATTTGCTGCAATGCCCTGGAACCTCTCCCTCAGACTCAAGAAGAAAGGAGCATCTCTGATCTTATCTCTGTGCTGAAGAATGGGGATTTTTGTGAAGAGTAAGTACAGATAACTACCTGTAAAGAGGAATTGCAGCTGGTGCTACTGCTGTTATTAAATTCATCCATAATGAGAGGTGTCAAGTCATAGTTGAGGTTCAGATACACCTGCATCTGTAGAATAGTCATCAAACTCTATTCTGAAGGTGATTTTTCCCCACAAGGAATACTTTTCCAGAGGAAGAAGCATGCTTTAGAGAGAGCTGCTTGAACTTTATGAGGAGCTGCTTCAGTATGAATGAACTCCATGTATTCATACAGCCCTTAAATACCATTTCTCTCTGGTCCTTGTATGGAAATCCATTAAGCCTTCACAACTTTACAAGACAAGTGTGTGTATGGAAAGAAACCTGCCCAGAACCAGAATTCTTGCTGGACTTCCTACAAATCCCTGTCTGCATTACCTTGAGTACAAGCAAAGCAGCCCTCATAACACACCTAAAAAACCACACAGAACTCGTCTGTCCACATCTGCTACTCTGCAACAGCACATTCCCCACAGAGAAGCACTTTTGGCATTCCCAGATTCTGTATCTGCCCTTCCAGGAACATGCCCAAAGTGTTCCTGCAGGTGTGGTGCTAAAAACCACTCTGCAGCAGAATGAGCTCTCCCTGGCAAGCTGTGAAGGGCAAAACTGTGATGACAGTGGGGAAATGTTCTGCAGAAAGTGATCACTCTGGTCCTAGTCAGACCTCTCTTGATCCCTTGCTGCAAAAATACGAAAGATGAGCTCAAAACCTACAATTCATGATCCTGCAGTTCATGTTGCTACTGGATTCCAGAAAAATGTGTATGCTGAGTGGTTTATAGCACATAAAACCCCATGTTATTCACAGAAGATACATTCACTTATCTTTACAACCAGCCTTTGTTCTCCTGAGGGTGAAACTGCCATAGCAATTTTCTTTCTTCCTCACACTCATCACCTCACTTTATTCCATAGGGATGCTAGCTACCTTTGCTCTCAAAAAGTGACTTTGCAGCTCTTCTTCTAGTGAAACTGAGCAATGCATTTCTCATCTCGCCTTTCACTTTGCAATCTGCTCTTTCAATTTCCATAGAATCACAGGATCATTTGGGCTGAAAAGACCCTTTTAGGTCATTGAATTCCAGCTTTTACTGCCAAGCCCACCACTAGCCATGTCCCCAGATGCCACATGTACACATATTTTAATTACCTCCAGGGATGGTGAATCACCTGCTCTCCTGGGCAGCCTGTTCCAGTGGAGAAGTTTTTTCCTAGTATCTGGTCTCTGTGGTCCTGCCTTCCTGCAGCAACTTCAGATTGCTCAAAGTCATTACTCAAAGGTGCCTGAGTTGTGACACTGTTACCTGGAAGCCATGAAAAGCCATTTGTCTGGGAAATTGCTCAGCGCTACTCCTTTGGTGGCTGCTCTTTGGGAGTATTACTCTGTCAAGAGGTCATTCAGCAGACTCCAGATGAACGAGGGAATGCTGCAAATCAGTTTTTCTGATGGACAAGTGAAATGTCAGGGGAGGAGCTTGTGAGGGAAAAAAATAAATTTCTTTTCCCACTCTTTAGGATTACTGCTGCTAATCCATTCACTCATCTTGATAGCGTGCTGTTTATTAATATTTCCATGTTTTTGTTTTCTCCTTTGTGTGTTTTTTTTTTCTTTAATTCCCATTTTCTTGCATTTTTAACCTTCCTAGTAGATTACTTATATAAGATGGGGAGAGTTGTTTCTAAGTGGCAATTTATACAAAATATTGTGACTTCCTCATTGTTGTCTCAATGGCTTACAATGCATTTTATATCCTCTAGCTACAGAGGCTTTCAGCATTTGTTATATTTGGCTTTCATAACAAGAACCATTTGAACAGTTTCTTTATTTAGTTCACATGCAACTTACAACGTGTGTGTGGACGCTTGTATTTTTCCTAAAAGAAAAATACAAAGAAAATTGTTCTCTTCTGTGAAAAGGGTGTGAAATCTTTATCCTCCTCATCTCTGCAGCTGCAAAAAAACCTTCAAACTTAAAGAGAAGTGTGTTCACAGGGGTCTCAGGATGAGGGAAGAGATGAGGACCTGACTCCATGTTTCAGAAAGCTTGATTTATTATTTTATGATATATATTACATTAAAACTATACTAAAAGAATAGAAGAAAGGATTTCCTCAGAAGGCTGGCTAAGAATAGAATAGGAAAGAATGATAACAAAGGCTCTGTCTTGGACTCTGTCTGACCCAGCTGACTGTGATTGGCCATTAATTAGAAACAACCACATGAGACCAATCACAGATGCACCTGTTGCATTCCACAGCAACAGATAACCATTGTTTACATTTTGTTCTGAGGCCTCTCAGCTTCTCAGGAGGAAAAATCCTAAGGAAAGGATTTTTCATAAAAGATATCTGTGGCAGAGAAGTTGCTGCTTTGCTCTGGGGATGGGGAGTGAATGTGAGAAAAAATTGACTCTGCTGGGCAAGGAACTCCCTGAGTCACTTGGCTCTGTTATCCTCACAGTTTATCTTACATGCTGTAAACAGAGAAATTCTGATTGGAGATTGATTTGCTCATTGTCTTATCTGAACCATCACCTTTATCATCTGTACTTCAGTTCTGCTGATGTCCATGTTAAACCTCTCTGGTTTAGACCAGGCCAGGATTTTCTTTTTGCAATTGCTGTGATAATAAGCACAGAATGTTGCTTTAGTATTCCTGTGCTGTTGTTCAGTTTGCAGGGTGTAGGGTGCTGTTGTTTGCTCTGCTCTTTGACCTTCTGCTTCTTCATCTTGTTTTTCAGCAGTGTCTGCCCAGAATCAATCTTTAAGCAGAATGTAAAATTGAAGGATGTTGTTACCTTCAGATGAAACAGAGACTTTGATGAGGGGGATAATGACCTGAACCTCTGGGTGTCAGCCAGCAGTGGTGTTGCTGCCCCTCTGTATGGTAACTTCAGGGAAGACTGCTTGGGAACTGCATGTTTTGTGGGAATTTGAATGATTTCAAGATGTTTGTTGTTTGTTAAGACCAAAAAGAATGGCATTGAAACATTCAGTGGTGGAGCTTCTGTGATGGTGCTGTGACAGGAGAGCTTTTGACTTTGAGGACCTCTCACAGGAAATTTGCAGAAATGCACTTTTCCGTGAAATACTTAGATTGGAGAGAGCATTCAAAACAAATTAGTCACCAAAATACAAGGAAAACACTGAGAGGCAGCTACTTGTTAACGAGAATGAAGGACAGTGATTGAGTTTAAGCAAATGTAGCATCGGGATTCAAATTTGAGCAAAATACTTTGGGTTAAGTCTCAAAACCATGGTGTGGAGAAGTTGGAAGCTGCAGTTTGCTTGGCCTCTCAGTCCAGGTGAATGCTGTGATTCCCTGGGACTCCTTGACCCAGATGCACACTCTGAGGGGCTGTTTCTGGAAGTTTTGGGGTCCCAACAATCTTCTGGCATTCATGTGCAGCCCCCTAACTTCTCAGAGCACAATCAGCTTTCCAATGGTAGGGGGACTGTGCTTGTGTTTTGCCTCTTCTCTCATTCCTTCCTTTGCTCCTTTCAACAGTTTTGTCTGCATTGTAATAGAAATATAATTATGGATTCCGATCTTTAAAAAAAAAAATAGTTTGGATTTATTTAAATCATTGCCTGGTCTTGCTTTAGAATTTGACTATAAGCCAAGGAGTTCAGAATGAAAGAGATTTTTCAAGCACAGAATTGTCAGTGTGACCCTTGTATTGGGATAAAAAGGAGGGAACATATAAAAAAATAAATTTCAACTCTTTCAACTGCTAAGTAGGATATGGTCCCTGCCTTCAGTTCCTTGCCTTTTTATTAGATTTCCCAGTATAAAAAAAAAAAAAAGTTGATTCTTGACATTCTGATATCTTTAGGATTTTAAAAATAAGTCATCTTTTATCTGTAGATTTTTCCCTGAATACACTCCCTGATATCTGTGAGGACACTACACTCTGCATCTTTGAAAACACAAGAGAGCTTTGCCAGCAAGGCAGAGAGAAAATGAAAGAGATCTCCCTGTTTGCCTGCTGTTAACATCTGTGTGCCTGCCCAGAGTTAGGATTTCTAGAAACTTTGCTTACAACACCTCAATCACCTGAAAGAGCCCACAGAGCTCTGCCCTTCCCCTCTGTGCTTGTCCCTGACCTGAGCTGGGTTCTCTGAGTGCAGCTCCCTCATCCTCACTTCTGGTTGACCCTCTGGTGTGGGAACCAGGGCAGAGGGTGGGATTCTGGGCAAAATTTGAGAGAAAGCACAGGGATGGAGCCTTCCTTGGGAAATCTGATGGTAGCAGGAGAGTAGCTGTGTGCCTCTGCCTTGCCTTTCCCTTTTCTTGTAAAGTAGATTTAAATTCGAGGTAAAGTAGATTTAAATGTTACACTCCCTGTTTAACTCCCCTTTTGTGTTGCATTAAGGTGTGTTGTTGTCCTTGGCTAGGAATAAGGCTGAACATAACAAATTTGTAAATGGAGAAAGGCAAGGCCCTCTGCATTCCCTACGTGTGTTATTCAGCTATGGTAACAATTGGTTTGCATTGGAAACAAAAGGAGTCTTGCTTAATAGAAAAGGAATGAATAGAAACATCTTCAGTGCAGAGCTATCAACATTCAGCATTCTGTTTTTGTTGGGTGCATTTGCTGCTTGAAACCTTGTCCCTGAAACACTTCTGTCCCTTCTGTGGCTGGGTTCTGGTGCTCTGAAGTACCTGCAGCAATTTCTTGCTATGCAAGGAGAATGTGAATAAGAACATAGATTTAAGTAAGTTCCAAAAAACACATCAGAGGACCAGTGATTGCAGAGGGACTGTCTGAATTTATACTGGTTTTATTAGGATGTGGTGCCACATGAGACAAAATTCTACTACCTTTCAGGCAATTTTCTCTGTTGTCCAGGTAAAATACACTTTTTATTGAGAAAAATTGGGCACCAGAGCCATGTCCATGCTGCTGTCCCCTACAGGTGACTGCCCTTTGCATTGCCTGCAGCTGACCTTGGTTTTACCTCCTGATCTTGCTGCTCGTGTAGAGAAAAAAATAAAAGGAATTGCTCCTAAAACGTATTTGGTCGGAGGCCAACTTCCAATAATCAAAGCAAACAGATCTAAATTCCAAATATTGAGGGTAAGAGCACCTTAAATAAAATGATGGTGACCTGATTTATTGAAATCTATCTGGCAATATCCAGTTCCTTGATGCAGTGTTTCCCTTCTGCTCTCCTGAACTCCTTGAATTTGAGTTCACCTATATAAAACCCTCTTCATGGGTAGCAAAGTTTAAAAGCACTGACAAGAGAAAGAATCTGCAAAACAGATGTTGAAGGAAAGCAGTCAAAAATCTCTGCTCTTATCCTTTTATTTATTCACTTATTTTTTCCAAACTGCTTTGGATTAGCTTGCATCGGTGTCTGTAGCCATGCATGGTTATGCTTTAGGGGACAAAATGCTGGGAAGGAATAGTTAAGCTTTGCTCTTAGCAAGAAAACAAGATTTGTTGCCATACATTGTCTGTCAATTCCCTGGAGTGTCTTCCAGTGAATTGCTGGGGTTTGCTGAGCTCTGTTCTCAAGTTCACTGGTGTCTCAGCTGAGCCCAGCACTGGTGGGGCAGAGGGGGCCAGTGCTGCTTGAGGTGACCAGAAAAAGAAAATTCCAGATTGTTTTAGCCAGGAAATGCTGCCTGAATATCCCCCCTCCATCTTCTCTTCTGTCCAGCTTGTGGGTGTTTTGACAAATCACCACCTGATCATCAGCTGGAAAGATGAGTTCCTTCCACATAATCCCAAATATTAGCTGGTAATCCGTGGATAAAATTGCTGAGGTAGATGGGAAGCAAAAATCCTTAACCTATATAAAAGTCTTCACCAAATGTGAGTAAACACATTTCACTGTACATTCAGCATTTCTTTGAAACAATTTAAATGTGATGGAAATTCCAAAGAGTGAGGAGCAGGGATTGATTTGCTGCTCAAGCTGAGCAGAGAGAGGGTAGGAATCCTTAGGAGGAAGAGGATGGGAGAAGTGTAGGAAGTTCTTCTCCAGAAAAAGCAGGCCAAAATAAATTACCTCTGCTTTCTGGAGGACAAGAATGCCAAGCCAAAAAACTGGGGAAAGGTCAGTCTTTTTCCATATTGGCCTAGAAGTGTCTTAATTCTGGAATTTTCAGGATACTGAGGAAGTGGTGGTAACTGGGATGGTTAAGTCGCTACCCAACTTAATTATTTTTATCATCAAGTCTTTTCATGGGATAAATAACTCCTTTTGTCATCAGCTAAAAAGAGAATTTTATGTGATCCCTCAGATCTGTGGCCTGGGTTTCTCCAGACCTGAGAATTTTGCCCAGCGCTGATGCCTTATTTAATTCTTGTCGGTTTAAGAAGCATTTCCAAACATACAAGTAACCCATTGAATCTGTTTTTTATGCCCTAAAAAGCAATTTTTTTGAGCTAATAAAGTATTTTATTAGACTAAAAACCCTACTATTTTTTTCAGATATATTTTTAGTCATAATGGTACAGTACGATTCCCTGTACACACGCTGAATGTTCTGCTTTCCAGCACTCTTCATGACTGTTGTTATTATTTTATTGTTATTATTATTTTTGGTGTTTTGTTTTTTTTTTGTTTTGTAGGGATGGAGAGAAATAGAGCAGGAGCAAAATCAGGAACAGAAGTGAGGTCTGCATGTATTTGTGAGGCCTTAGACCGATGACTCTGCCAGGGGCTGAGCAGTTTGCTGCGTTCTCTGTGGGAGACAAAGGCTGAATGGCACTTCCCAGACTAATCCCCTGAGAGCCTCATGTCCAGGAAAACAGAGGTTGAGAGCACAATTGTCCTTTGAACTGCATGAACAGTGTGGTTCAGAGCTCACTCTGGAGCTGCTCTGAGGGAAAGCCCCTGAGATGCACACAGGATGGGTTTTGGCAGCAGCTGCTTTGATCTCCTAATCCACTTCCAGCGCATTAACAAGAATTTAACCTGGGATCACTCTCTGCAATTCAGCTCTGCTCAACCTGAAACTCAGAGTTTTTTCTGGAGTTTGCTGTGGGGAAAATGCACATTAGTGTGTTTGATTTAGCACTGAGGAGACACAGCCTGTTGACAGAGAACATGGGGAGTAAATCTCTCCATGGCACCTTCCTTCATGAGAACCTCCACTGATGTGACCTTCTAAGCTGTGGGAAAGGATGAATGTCAGAGGAAACCCAGTAAAAACCATTTTAAAACTATGATTTCTTTATCTATTTATCTCTTTTTTTTTTTTTTTTTTGGTCACTGCAAGTGGCAATGCAAAGTGAAGATGTCATTGATCTACTGAATTCTGTGGGTCTTAGACCTTCACCAAATCTCACCAAATCTTCTTAAAATGAGAACATGCTTAGATTTATGGATCATTTTAGTCCTTTGACAATGGAACACAACCATACTGGAAGCTACTGGATATTATATTTGCACAAGTGTATTTTCATCTGAGAAAGTGAGCTGAGCAAAGCCCCTCAGTGCTGGTACCTGTCAATTAAATTCTCCCTCCTTCTCCCCAAACTGTGAATGTAGTTTTCTATTTATGATAAAGCTGCTTCAGAAATACAATTTTATTTCCTAACAACATTTTTTGGAAAATACAGAAGTGGCTACATCTCCAGGAATATTATAATCAGATGTCTTCATCCTTTGTCTCTTTGCAATTTGAAATCCGTATTGCTTCATTAGAGATGCTTAAGCTTTCATTTATGCAGATGATTTCACCCAAAATTGTTCCAGAGTACTTGTCAAGCTGTTGGCTGAATCCAGAGCCTGTGGATGTAAATGGAAAGGCTCCCTCTGACTTCAGTGACCTTTGGGTAAGCTCATTAAATTGTAACAGTGACCAAAAAAATTCAATGTAGATTGAAAGCATTGTAAAAAAGTTATTGTTATACTGATCTCTTTAAAATATTTTGACCTTTGCGATCTAGACTTATGACTTTTATCTGACTTCTGTAGAATTGTTCATCTTTTTTTAACTTATTACATAAAATATTTTAATCATACAAGAGTCTGAGATAAAATCAGGATATTTCAAGTACACAGTGACCATCTCTGGAGCCTGGGAAGGAGCACAGACAGCACTGGAGGTGCCACCTGCAGTGTGGCATCCCTGCCTGCCCACAGCTGGGATGGCCAGGCTGGGACACCCTCAGCTGGTGGCAGAATTCAAACTCCAAATCCCAGTTAAATACGTGGTTCCCTGCAATTCCAGGCAGTATCCAAGCTCCTGCGTCTTGTTATGGCATCTGCAGAATGACAACAAAATTGGTTTGGGGTCTGGAGATGGCTGATTAATTCTGCAGTGCAGGTCTGCTTTGAAAACACACTCGCTTGAAAGAGAATTTGGAGTAGTGAGACTTGTGCATTGAAATCCTAATGCAGGTCAAATGAGAGTTTATGATTTGAAACCAAATTTACCCTTGGCTTTATTCTGGCTTGTTCTGGATCAGGATTATTCTGAACCTGGTTGTATTTTTGTTATTTCCTTTTTCATTATATATGTTTTGGTTTTGTGTTTTTTTTTTTTCTTTTACCAGTTGGAACAAAGCTGTCACTAATCTACAAAACAGGATTTTTTAATATTACACTGAAATAATGAAAACTAGTCTGTAGAAATATGCAGGACAGTTTTATGTGTCTAGTAAGCATCTATTTAAATATTTGTAAGCATTCACAGCCACTGCTATATCCATCCCTTTGAATCATTCCAGAAAGGCAACATAACTTACATAAATCTCTCATTGCATTCATTGATAAATCAAGATATGTGTATTTGTGAATCTGGCATCATTTACAGCTAGATTCTCTCACTTCTAGTCTCCTTCCCTAATTATTGAGTAAACAAATACCATCTTGAATTTGATCTTGCTTCAAGTGGAGCAAAATTATTACAATGCAAATTATCAATCAGTTACAAACACTTTGAGTCTGGGAAAAAAATCAGATTGATATTTTAAGCTTTATCAAAATGTTGTTCCTTGCAGCTATCACTCTAATTTCTTTTTGCCTTTTAGAAAAGAGGGAGCCTTCCCATTTACCTTTGCAAATTTATGCTGAACAATCAGGAATTTGGATTTCTTCCCCGAAGACCAAACTCATTAGTGCCACAAGCAGCTGCAGGCTGGGAAATCTCCTTGAACAGTCAGTTAAAACTTCTGCCAGTCCTAGGCTGCCCAGTGGAATTAGAGTTGGAAAAGATCCCTGTGGAAATGGCTGTAGAAGGCTCTATTTTTCTCCTGCAGCCTTTACCTGTGTGAATCAGTCTCCTAACTTGCAAGCAGGGTTGTGTAGGACAATCTCTTGCAGCCTAAACCATCAGGGTTTGAAATGCCAAAGGTGTTCCTTCCACCTCCTGTGTCACTCTGCAATAAGAATTATTTCTGTTTGATTTTTGCTGACAGCCTCAATAATGATTCCCAGTGTCAGATTCCTCTCCTGTTCTGGCCAGGGCCCAGCAGTGAATCAGAAATAAATGCTTGATTCACCCTGTGCATTTCAGAATTGAAGCTTCCCCCAGAAATTTCCACAATGCCAGTCTTCTGACCATAACTGAAGTTTCAGAGTGGATATTTCCCTACTTTCTACTGGAAACATATTTCCAACAGAAAAACTTCAAACAGTGTAATAATTGCAAATCAAGAACTGCATGTAACGACCCAGTTAAAAGGGAAGCATGAAACTTGGAGCCAATTTTCTTCACCATGTGAGAAAAAACGTTGTCTACCAAAGTCAAAGCCATAAAATTAATTTAACCAATAGAATATTTCCATTGACTTCTGTGGGTTTATCCAGTTTATTTGATATAGGGGGAGTTTAGGATGAAGTGGACTGATAATGTGGTAGTTTCTAAACCAGAATGCTCTTAGGTGCTGAGATGAAGAATGTCTTTGGTGTCTGATGGGGCATTACTTCTATCCTTGCTGCATGAGGGCCCTGCAGCCCTGGGTATTCACACATGCACTAGAATATTGTCAAATTAAAATATCAATCATGCATTAAGACTAGCTGTAGAAACTCCAAACTTCCAACTTCTTTCTTTTTTCAGTTGCAAGGAAATTAAATTTATTTCACGAAATTCTGTACAGCAGGCAAGTGCCTCTCTTGGCTGCCCAATAGTATTATCATAATTTTGTATTAAAAGTGAATATTGGATTTTGCTCCTGGCAATGCTGATTTCTTTTTACTCAGTGCTGAAGTAAATTTCATACTCCAAATCACAAGCTTTGTACTTGATTTACTTCACTTCTTCTGTACTTGGAAAAATTTGCTTCTTCTTAAAGGATGTAGTGGTTTGGTCGGTTGGATTTATTTTATTTTTGGATCATACTGTGGCTGTGCTTTGGATTCTTCCTCTCTGTTTTCTATGACTTCTTTTCCTTTCTCTTTTCCAGCTCCTGTAAAACTTCCTGACGCTCCCATTTCCTTTGCAGTTCTCAAGGAGTGTTGCAAACAGGTCCAGGGATGAAACTCTGCCTTTGCCCCAGCTGATGGAGGGACTGAGCTTCCTGTCAGTCTGAAATCCAAACAGGGCACTGAGGGATGGCTTTGCTCCTGCTGATGGGACGTTAATGCCTGCAGGAAATCCATCGGTAGAAAAATTACGCTCTTGCGCTGAAAATAAATTTGGGGAAAAGAGGGAAAACATCAGAGTGCCTGGATGGGTTTGGACAGGCTGCTGAGGGCTGGAAATTGCGCCCTGTGTGAAAAACAGGTCTTCACCTGCTGCTATTTACTTTTCTGAGGAAGGTCCACAGATGTTTGTGGAGCGGGAGGGATCAGGTTGCATGGTGGTCATGTGGGAGGCTCTTGTGATGCCACATCCTTTTATTCCTGGTTGTGCGTACCAAGATTTTTTTTGATCTTTATTGCTTTGGGTGGGTTGGGGTCTTTTCGTTGGTTTGGTTTTTTGGGTTTGGTTTTTTTTTTATTTTTTTTATTTTTTTTATTTTTTTTTTTGGATACAGAGATTGTATTCTAACTTTTCTAGGTGGATGTGGCTGTTTTGAAGTCTGGAGGTGTACGGAGAGCTTCTGCCCATCAAAGTAAATTGCATTTCCAACAGTAAGAAATAAGTACCAAACCTTAGTAGAGTAAGTTTCCAGAATCCCTGAAGAGTGAAGCAAGCCAAACAAAGTGGAAAGATGCTGCTCTCTTTATCACCTCTGTCTTGTCGTATTCCTTGAACAGAAACAGGCTCAGTCTTTGGGTACATTTTCTAAATTTCAGGTCACTGAAATTTCACCATGATTATCTTTGGGTTTAGGGGTTATACCCTCTTCCTTGGCTTGGAAGAAGATCCAAATGTAAGCAAATGAACATTTTTATTTATTTAATGTTTTATTTCCTTTTTATTCAAATTCCTTTAAAATTTGCTCCATCCCATTTTTTTTAACATTGTGTTTATCCTATTGGAGATATATATGGAGAAGTGAGGTGACATTTTTTTCTTACAGCCATGATTATTTATCAAGGATTATTTCTCAGGAAAGAACTGTTATGATTAAATTTGGAATGATGTCTACAACAGAGGTAAGAGACAGCTACTCTCTAAACCATCTTATTAATGTCTTTCCTTCAGTAAGAAAATATTTGTTTTCTGGGATAGCCTTACAAAAAAACATATATTTTTATATCCAACAATAAATCCCATAAGATTGCATTCAGAAACTTTTTTGGAATTGATTTTTTGGTATTCGAAGAATAAAGACAGTGCTAGCTTTTCTGGGCTGAACTGTAAAAGGGAACAATTTTGAGAGGGGGTTTCTTCTCTTCCCAGAAGCTCTCGTGATTTGGAGAGTTGTGTGGTAAATCTCATCGCACACATTTCATGTGCTGTTTAATACCACAGTTAATAAGCTTAGCAATGGAGCCAAAGTGATTCCTGGCTTGGCAGTGTTTTCTGTAATTTGGAGAAGTGAGTTTTGGAATAGAAATGAAAGTCCCTGGCTCCTCACAGCAAACACATTATGTGCTTGGCTGCTGAGTGCCTCTGAACCCCACCAGTACCAAAGGAGTCTGTGAGTTTTGTGCAGCTTTCCTGACAGGGTAAATAACCCCCTGTCAGCTGGGTTGCTGTTGTTGTAGCAGTCAGCATCTTCAGGACTTGGGGCATTTTATTTCTGTTGTGTCGCTGCCCTTCTGGATCATTTCCTAAAAGCTCTTAAAGCCCTGATGCAGGAAATAGGAAATAGGGCAAACACTCCAAGCTCTTTCTTAACTGAGAAATCAGGAGAGAAAACTAATTTTTTGGGGGGGGGGGGGGTTTTTTGTATCATTTTACCAAATACAGATTGAAAGAACTTAAACCGATATATATATATATTTTTATATATATATATATATATATGTTATATAAAAATATATATATTAGTGTAATTTCCTGATATTAATTTCCCAAATATCAGCAGAATAATAATAATTTCCTAAATATCAGTGTAATATATATAATATTTTATATATTAATAATATGTATATATATGTACATATATAATATGTACTAATAATATGTATTATACTATTAGTGTAGTACTACTAGTACTGTGTATATTATCTATATAGTACTACTAGTACTAATAATATATATAAAATATAAATAATATATATATTATATAATATATTATTAGGTATATAGATTTTTGTATTTAAATATATTTAAATATATTATAATTTATATATTATATATAAATAAATATGTATATATATATATATATAAAATATCTGATAGGGAAGGAAGGTGGAAACTGGGATTATTCTTTCTCTGAGGCTGGGTGCTGGCTTATTGCCTTGTGAGGAGGAGGGAGTGTCCCACCTAGTGAGTCATTGAGTTCTCTTTCAATGGGCCTCTGATTACAGCTGGACATAGGCTCAGTAGTCTCAAATCCTTAGTGGATGATGATGATGATGGCATTTTTGTGTCTAAAAAGAGTGAATCGGGGAATTACCATGGTACTCTGCTGAACTGGTGCTTGCCTGTCCTCCCTGATTTCACCAGTTAATTCAGAGATTTGGAGTGAGAAATAACTGAGAGCAAAGATGCAGTGGGGTTGAGGCTTTAAGAGCACAAAGACTTGGAAAAAAGAGACTCAGCTTGAAGCTACATTAATACAGAATTACTTTTTTCTCTGGAACTCACAGCTCCTGCATTTTACTTTGTTCTAACTCAGAGCATTTGTACATTTTAAATTTCTCTGCTGAGGAGCTTTTGCTTCTTGTCCTTAACAGCTTTCATTTCAATAAACAAAATTTTTCCAAAGTTGTTTTTTTAGCTCTCCCATAGCTTGTTTTTCCATGGCAATTTTCAATTCCCTGGATTGCAGTAGGCTCTCGGTTTGAAGAATCATTCCTATAGCTAATCCTCCCTTTTTTCCTTTTCTCCTCAGCTGATTGTTCATATTTTCAAACTTCACACTCTCACCACCAAAACCTAGACATTCTTTGGAGCATAACTTGAGAAGGAGCACAGACCTCAAAAATGTCACTGAACTCAGAAGTCTCAAAACAAAATCCTTTCTCTTCTTAAGCAGGATGCTATCGAGGGGTTTGGGCCAAAACTAAAACAGAAAAAAATTATATATACTATATAAAAATACATACAATAAAATGTATAAATACACATAATATATATAACATAGGGCATTTCATAAGTATTTTAAGTGATTATTTGGAGAATTGGAAAAAAAAAGTATAATTCCTGCCTTTCTTGAAATACATGAAACAAACCAAGAACCACCTCCAAAGAATTGTTCTTTCTCCCATTTTGGCTTTTCTTTCCTCCATTTCCATGGCTTCCCCAGTGCTGTGTTCTCTGAAATGTTAAATTTGATTTTGAGTCAACAGGCTGATTAAAGTGTTCTCACTTTACCAATCAGTTTGCATCTGTGTCCTTGTAGTGGTTTTCCTTTGTTAATTTGAGATTTTGTTAATTTTGAGATTTTTTGGTAATGTATTAAAGAATGTGGTGGGTTTGGTGTTGGTTAATTATTAATATATTTATTTTTTGTTGTGAGGTAGGATTGGGAGAAAGGTAAAGTAGGGTTAGAACTTTAAAAGGGTATAAAGATAATTTTATTAATAGCAATTAAAAGAAAGAATAATAAGAATTAGAATTTTTAGAATGCTTTTTAGAATTTTTAGAATACTTTTTCTTTAGAATTTTTTTCCTTATTGATAACGTAAAAAGTAAAACCTAAAATTTTAGTTTATTATTTTTAGAATAGGGTTTTAATAAGTTAATTTAGGGAGAGAAATTTTGTAAATATTATAGAGACTTTTTTATATGAAAAATAGGGTTTTTGTGGTTTCTTTAATGAATTGTAGCTGTTTAGGGAAATCTGTCATTGAAGTTTTTTCTATTTTTATAAGGTGCTTTTACGGTTGTGTTTATGGGTCATGTTAATAGATGTGGTATTGTTTTAAAGGTGACTTGTTCAAAGGTAAAGGTTTTTATTATTAATTTTAAAAATTATTTTTATTTTTGGAAATAGAGGGGTTCTTTTTAACTCCTCTAGTGTTAACTTGGACACTGCTCAACAGGGAGTGAGGATCTGCACTCAGGAATGTCAATTATCTGCAAAAAGACCCTGCTAATGAAATGTGTGCATTCTGAGTGGGGGAAGAAGCTTCTCTGGATGTGCAAAACTTTTAAAAAGGTGTTAGAGCAACATAAGGCTGGTCCCCAGTGAAAGGCCTTTAAAATGAAATCCCATTTGTATTTGTTGTTTCCCTCTGGGAAAAGCAAGGGGAGCTGTTTCCAGCACGGGCAGAAGGAGAAATAAATGGGAAATACCAGGGTCTCAGTTTGGGGGAAAGTGAAGGAAAAAAAAAAAAAAATCAAATCCTGTGTCAGCAGGAATGAGCATGGCAGGGTTTGAGGCAGAGCCCAGCAGATTTCAGATTTCTGGGAGCAAGGGAAGCTGGGACACTGGCATGGAAAACTGGGCCACCAGTAATGAGGTGTGCATCCTCTGTGTCATTATTGCCATCTTGGCCATTGGCAGAAAAACATCTTCGAGGGAGAGCTGATCTCCCACAGCCCAGACAGGAGAGGGCTGCTGGAAATCCCCACCCCAGAGAATTCTGGCTGAAAAGAAATGAGATTACACAGGAAGCACCTCTGCTTTTACCCAGCCAGAGCTGAACCTTTCAGCTTTGCTGATCAGCCAGTGCTGTTTTAGATGGAAATTGTGATACTCTGCACGTGGCTGTGCTTGGGAAGTCTTTTTGTCATCATTATTATTTTGAAGAAAGGAAAGAACTCATGGATTTGTAAGAGTGGGAGATGGGAAAATACAAGATCAGTTTTAATGTCATCTTTTTTGCACAGGAATTGTACCTTTTTTGAGGCTAGTGTCCTTTAAGCAGCCACAATCTGAATATCCTTGAATTCCCTGAATGTGGTTTTATATTTTCAATCTTTAGGTAAAAAAGCCTTGCAACTATTCCTGGTTTTTAGGCTTTCCTCATGGTGATAATGTTCTTTCCTTCCTTTCTGTTTTCCACAGTGTTTTTCCTCTTATTTTTGGTGACTTTCAGATTTCTTGTGGCATTAGCAAATAGTTTCTGCCAATGTGCTTTCTGACCTTGCAAGTGAAGCAGAAAAACTTGTATGCAAAAGCCTAATGTTTAAGAAAACATTAAAAATTACTTGTATCAGAGCTAAGTCCAAGTGAATTGAAAGAATGCAAAAGCTGTAGAAGTAAGACCATCAAACAGACCAGCTGCATTCTCTTGGCTTCTGGTTTTGAAATGAGCTGAAACCAGATATTGCAGATTGAGAATGTTTTTAGAAAAATCTTTTCTGAAATCTGGACAAAAGAGCTTCTTTCTGGAAAGTATGGGGGAAAACCTTTCTTTGCCATTTTCCTGGAAGGTATCTAGCAGAATGGGGCTATTTGAATGTGTTAATAAATATATCTTGCTGTACTTCTATTGCTCCCTACTAATTTTTTTTTTTTTTTTTTCGGAAGCCTTGGTGTTCTGATGGGTAGCAACTTAACTTTGAGTTTGTCAGTTTTAATCATGGGCTGGAAATCCCTTAGGTGCGTCCTCTAAGAGATTCCTAATTGTCAATCTTTGGATTTGGGTGTGGCTAAATAAGTTATTGAAATTTAAACCTGGTGATAGCAAATTAAAACCGTGCTCGTTTTTCCAGTTCTCCTTTCTTTGCTAAAAAACAAAGACAAGAAAGGACTGCAAAGAGGATTAATATCTCTTTTGTTTGCTGATATTATGACAGGATGACAACTTTCCACATTGTTACATGGTTTTCTGGAAGTCTGGATTGTCAATATGGATAAGCAAGACTATTTTCTGCTTCTGAAAGAAAGATAATATTTTTTGCCAACTGCCTTTCATTTTTCCAGTGAAATCTTCTCAGAAGTAGCCTGTAAAAAACTCCTTCTGCAGGCACATATTAATTCTCTGTTCCTTCCACATATTTTGTGGAGCCCATTATTTGATCCATAACTTCTTGCTGCAGAGCATGAGAGGCACAATTACTCTGTTTAACTTCCTTATCAAGAACTCTTATTTATCATCAGGTCAGCACGATGCTAAATCTTTGCCTGAGGATCTTTGTGCCAGGAAGGAGCTTCTCCTTAAAGGAACATGGAAGTCTGTTGACTGTTGTAATAAATTTTTCTTTCTGAAATGGAAGTGTGGAAAAAGTCCTTTAACTTGGTCAAAACCAATAGTCAGATTATTTTTGTTCCTAAGAGTTTTGGAAGAGGATTTGGCTTACTTTGAGTATGATGGACATGGGCTTCGAAGGTTTTACCCAGTGAGTAAAATGAGCCTTAGCTGCAAAAAGATCAGTCCTACATCCCAAATTCTCCTGAGCTTAATGTTTGACACAAGCTCACCTGCAGCAGAATTTTCTCCCAGGAATACTGATATGGATGACATGGTTTGAATTTTTTTAAAGAGATGGAATTGTTTAACTGTTGGTGCTCTTTTGTACATGCAGTTTTCAGATTGCCAACATCGCCCAGAGTGTGAGTTGAGCTTTCTTTTGCTACAAACCAATAAAAAGGCAGATAAATTTTCCCAGCTTTGCCTTTGCCCACTTATTATAAGTAAAGAAGATTTAAAGGCTGTTTATATTGTGCTGCTCAGCAAGCTGGTTTTGGCAGTGGTTTTACACACAGTGAGCACCACAAATCGTGGCTGCTTTATTCAACTCCACTCTGCTGTGAGGTTTTGCTGGCTTAAGGCTGCCACACTTGCATGATGAGTTGAGCTTAGGATGCCAAAAATGTCAGGACCTACATAGGTGGACATAGATCTAGGGACTGAGTCATGTTTTATATTCAAGGTAAACTAAATCTAAAACCTGCAAAGCAAGCCTCACAACTTTTACGTTTTCACCTGCTGAAGAGGAAAGGTTTCTGCCATGATAGTCTCTCTTACCTCCAAAATACCATTGGCCAAACATTTTTTTTTCATGATTCTCCTGGATGTTTTGAGTAAAGGAAGGTTTTTTCTTGTCCTAAACCAGGTGGATGGCTACTTGTTTGCCAGGCTGGAACAGAAATAATTTGCACTGATGACTTGCAGTAAGCAGCCTTGACGTGGTTTAAAGCTTTCAGTAGAATTGTTCTACTTCCAGCAGCAATAGTGTCAGGCCTACAGTTCTTATTTTACTGTATTTTAAGAGTGTTTTTTAATCACACTCATGAATCTCCCTCTCTCCAGAGTACAGATGGCTAACATTTATTCAAAGAATTATGACAAAGGAAGAGTTAGATGACTTCTGTTCTTGAAAAGAGAAGCCATTAAACTGTATCAGTCTATTTAATCAATAATAATTTTATTTCCTGAAACTAATGAAATCCTAATGAGGAAATGAGTATTTATCCCAAAATGTATTTTATATTCAATCCCATTGTGTAGCATGATTTTACCACGAAAGGCCTTCCAAAGGCCAAACCTTAATTATTTTGCTGCCATTGCATTCCAAATAAGCACTAAAGCATTTCTCCCATATACTTTTTTCCCACCAAAGATCATTCCTAATAAAATCTAATTTTGATTCTGTACATTCCAGAGCAACTTGCTTTTTAAACAGTGTCTTTCAATGACATTTTCAAGGCCTTTTAATTGCTAGAGCAAGATTGTGAGTTTCAGTATAGTCCTATGTGGTTAGAAAATATTACTAGATCATCTCTATAGCTGGGGATCAAATATAACAAAAAATAGTGCAGCATTGTGATGGTCACTGCTCAATCATTTGTGCTGTCTAGCAGAATCTGGGGCCCAGAATTAGGTGTGCAGCTTACCACAAATCAGAAGTGGGCATTTTAGCTTCCTACAAAAGTAGGGATTAATTTTTTACAGTAGATCATTAGTTATTTAGTACTAGAGATTTGATAGGGGTCATTGTGTTCATGGATATTTGGAAGATTAGGTGCTTTTTTCTCCCTGACTTGTGAATTTGGTTGTTCTTTAATTTTAGTCACAGATGGATTTGAATAGCTTCATTTAAAAGAATGAAGACAAATTGCTCCTACATGAGAGCTATAGAAGTGATTTTTTCTTTTCTGTCTTGAGTTAGATCTGAGGAAAATGATTGAAATCCTGCCTTGTGTGGGTGGTTCTCTCAGACTTCTGCTGTCACTATTTTGGGTTAATTATTTAGTGAAACTACATCACAACCCTCCTGTGCACCAAGTGAGTTCTCTAAACACTGGGTAAAAGTCATGCTCATTCCCTCCTTTATGTCAGCAAATAACTAAGAGGAAAAATGTTTAAAGAGGGAGAATTCAGGGAGAATTCAGGATTTGCATGGGGAAAGAGGAATAACATTATATTCTGCCTCTTTCTCAAACAAAGTTCAATGTTTTGTGTGCTGTGCAAAGACCAGCAGGGTCCTGGAATATAAGAAAACCTGTTTTCTATAAACTGCTGTATCTTGGTCTCCTGATGGACACAGAGCTTGCAGCTGAAGTGCTTTTGGAAGAAAAAAAGAACCTCTGAGGCTGGAGGACTCAGTTTCTACAGGACCAGGCACAGCTGAGGAAAGCTTCTGAAGAGGTATCCATTGGAATAGACCTTTTGGGGGGGCAGACACAGTCAAAATGAGTCCCCCAAGGTGCATTTTTGCTAATTAGTAACCTCCAACAACCATGCAGGAAGAGGAGCCAGGGTAACTCTGAATGCCCCAAGGGGATGCTGCAAAGAGGTGGAGCCTTTCCTTGCAGAGCTTTCAGACCTGTCTCTTCAAAATAGGCCAAAAAAAAGGTTTTATTAGAAATGTCCACAGAGAATATCCCTTTACACAGCCACAGTTGTGCTGGATTTGAGCCCAAGGAGCCAGACTTGCCCCAGCAGCCCTGGTCTGTCTCGAGGTGGCACTGCAGAGTGGGTTTGCAGCCCTTGGGAATCCCTCAAGGGCAAATTTCTCTTCTCTGGGAAAGTTTGTGATTTCTGCAGGACTTCAGATCCTCAGTTTTCCTCACAATCAGTCTGGAAATGTGGTCACCTTGCAAACTGCCTGCAGCCACAGCATGAAATGACATTTTCTTGAAATTATTCTTATGCCAGTCTGTTTAATTAAAAGTTACAATGGGTGGTGTTTTGCAGGTATGATGAAGACAGAAAAAAAAACCCCAAACCAGCAGAAACTCAGCAGTAATGGCAGTGAAAAATCTGTCCAATATCACAACAGGGTAAGCAATAAGTCACTGTATCAATTTACTTGATTAGGGCTGTCAACAGAGTGCATCTTTATTGATTCATTTCTGTGGGGCTGATAGATCATCTTGAACTGGCATTAAAATGGGATTTAACATCGTGGGATTCAAGGGGCTCAAGACCAAGAGTTACAGAGACCATTTGGAGAAACTGCTGTAGCTGAATGGCCCCAAGGGGACAGAGATCAGGTCATCTTTGTGAGATGAAGACCTAGAATTGCTTCCACAAAGAGTGTTAGAGAAATAGCAGGTTTTACTTGCACGGTGTTTGATGGATTCCCTTCTACAAGGTGACTGAATCCTGTTAGCAAAATCCCTTCTCTTTCTCAGGGGGGGGAGAAGAGAAGGTTTTTTTCTTTGCTACAATCCTTGCTTTGCCAAAACAACTCAAAACATTACCAAAGGATTCATTCAAACCCAGTAGGATTGAGATTGCTGGCTATGGTTGGGGACCACTTTAGTGCTGGGCCACCTCAGTGGCTGATGGTGCTGAGCTCAGAGGTGACACCCTCTAGCAATATATTCCTGTTCAAGTTTTAGCTGCCCTCGCTGTGTGCTGTAGTTGGCAAGACAACTTTCCAGCAGGGAATAATGAAGGAGAGGTGAGTGTTTGTGGAGTGCTGCAGGAACAGGGCCCTGCTGTGGCTGCTGCTGTTCCTCTGGTGGGTCACCCAACACCTGCTGCCTCTCCCCCCAGTTTTGCCATGGGAGATGAACAGCAGAATTTCTCCTTGGTATCTGGGGAAACAGAGCTGTGGATGGTTCTGCCTGTTTGCTAATTTGTGACATTTGCAGTGCTGGAGAGCTGTACTCTGGGGCACATATTGACATTTAATTAGGAAAATTACTCTGTGTTGGCTAGATCTAAATGTCAATTTATTAAGGCAATATATTGGTAATTTATCATGTAATGTATGTTCTGCACTAGATTAAAACAGGATTGAAAATAATAGTAACTAAAAAATCCCCTTCCAAAAATGTGTGAGCTACCATATGGCTGGCTACTGTAGCATAACAGAATAACAAGAACAGTTAATTATGTCAAGCAAGAATGTGTTAAAAAACCCATTTAAATAATCATGGATCACCTGGTACCCATCAGTATCTGCTTGGAGATACTTTATATGGATTTCCTCTCCTTAGGGCTGATTTTGCACAGGATCCCAACCCAAAATCGGCTCGGCTTTAACAAAATAAACCTTTCTAAGGGTTAAATAAAGCCTGGCAGACTCCTTTGGCTATTTGCTACACACCCAGCTGAGCTCATCAGTTCATCACACATCCAGGGCCTTTTCACTAAATAAGGACAAAATTCTCCAGTGCATTTGGGGCTGGTTTTACTGGGAGCCCTCTGCAGCCACAGGCTGTGCAATGGGCACTGAGATGTTGGAGCTGGACACCTCCACCAAGGGAAGTGTCTGGAGCAGCCTCTCGTGCACACCCCAGCCAAGCTGCTCCAGCTGGCAGGAGGAAAAGGGACAGGAAAGTGGGAAGCTGTAGCAAAGCACAAGCTGGATGGCATAGACTAAAAATGCCTGCTGATGAACAGCCTTTTTGTGATTCTCTCAGTGCTGGGGTTATTTAAGCAAAACAAACTTACTGGAGTGCGCCTCTCCAGGGGTCAGATCATTTAGAAAATAAGTGATGCTGGTGAGTGGTGAGGACATTGGTATGTTGAGTACTAACACCTCGTAAAACTGAGCTGACAATACAGATTTTAGGTTGACAGATTCCATTAATCCACAGCAGCAACCCTACTCCATGCGTGCTTTAAGTGGTGTTGCAGAGCAACCAAATATTTCAAACCAAGTAAGCACCCAGAAGTCTTGCTGATTATCTGAGCTACAGCTGCATCTGCCAAACTGGGCTGGAAATCTCCAGAGGACATGCTTTTCATGAGATTTCTAATGTTTCCCTTTTCTAGTCAGGCTGGAAAGATGAGAGCATCCTTGCCCTTGCTCCTGGTCCCAGCCAGAGCCAAGAAACAGAGAAGCATGTGAAAATGAAAAAGGTGTGGGGAAGAATAAGAAAGTCCTTCTTGCCAAGTCTTGGATTTTGTGAAAGAGAAGAGGAAAAGGATTGATCAGTCCTGAGCTATCTGCTTAGCTTCAGGCATTCCTAGGACTTTGCTAACATCCACAGGTTCAGCGCCAGAGAGCAGCGTGATTATTTTATATTTTTTCTCATCAGTGACCTTGGAAAAAGTTAAACTTTTTAGACTCCCTGGCAGCAGATGGCTTCCCTTTCTAGTTGCTATCTTGGCAACTGCCCCAGTAAACAGAGATTATATACAGAGACCTGGGGTTAGGCTGGTCTGAGTATGTCAGCACTATTTGGAAGGGGCAAGTAAACAAATTATCAGCGTATTCCACTGGGGCTGTGCATCCTCCAGAGATCTGTGACCAGCCAGATATCTGCAAGCTGAGACTTAACCTAATATATGTACTGCAAATTAAACTTCAGATGAAAGGGAGCTTAACCACTTCTTATTCTGGCACAGAACTAATCCTGTGTGTCAGAGCTGAGCAAACAAGCTCTGCTTGATGTAAAGAGGCAACTTGATCTGCTACTGCTAATCCGTGGACACCTTGAAGGACTTTATATCCAAGTTTTTTCCTTTCTAATCGTATATCCTAATTTTTCCTTTCTTTTCACGTGACTGGCTAACACAAGGAAAGGTTAACAGTTCCCTTTTTAAATTCTATTTTCTCTCCAGCTGCCCACTTGATTTTCCTATTGGTCTTGGATGCTCTATTGTGCATCACTCTTTTTCTCCAAGAGATCAAAGTTCCTTGATCTCTCTCACTGTGATTCAAAGAAAAATATCTTCATTTTCCTCCCTGAGGCTGTGAGTTGATCATCTTTGGTTTGTTCAGTCCTAGAGTCTAACAGCACCATTGTATGTAAAAGGCAAGTGTATACTCCATAATTCTCAAATAAATTTTATATGACTTGGGAAATCCTGTTAACAGGAAAGGGCTGGCACAGGAAACTGAGGGAAGGATGGCAAGAAGAGCTTTTACTTCCTGTGAACAGTTGTAACATAAATCTGTTCTCCTGACTACATAAACCTGACAACTTCTTTTATTGTCTCAGTTCCAAGGACCAAAGTGAGCTAAGAATTGTCTGTTTGTCAGTCAAATGGTTGTGTTGGATCCAAAGGTGCTACAAAAAGTAACATTTCAACTCCTAACATTCCCCTGCAATTCCTTTAGTCAGCATCCAGTTTAAGGAAGGAAATTCATCCTGTGCTACAAATGTTAGTAATAAGTGTGCTCTGTGTGGGTTGGTTTGGATCATAGGATTAAGCAAAGGAAAACTTAGCTGCAAGATATACAAAACACACTTCTATGTGCATTTACTTTTGGCAAGAAGTGTTTAATTACCCATGTGGCAAGACAAATTAGAATAAATGGCCACCTCTGACTTTATCCTGCACTGTTATTAATCTTGTGTCTCTGCAGCCACTGTGTGAGCACCAGAGATTTGTAACCAGAGCCTGCAGCAAGTGAAACCATGGGGATTAACTGGGATATTAGAGTGAGATCAAACTGGCATTGATTGCAGTGTCTGGAGTAAGTGAGGAGTTCTCAGAGGGAACAGGAGGAATTTTTAGTCTTATTCCAGCACTGCAATTGCTTGCTGCACTTTTCAATCTTATCAAGAGACAAACGTGTCAATGAGATTTTGTCTTTAGGAAGCTTTGGGCCAGAAAGTAGATTTTAATTCATTTCTGCCTGTTGGAACCCAGGGCGCCAGGAATATTTCTCTGCCTGTCCTGAGAAGTCCTGATCCCCAGGAGAACACTGCTTTTAACCTTCCTCTATGGAGAAAGGATGAGTTGGGATCTATGAGTGTGTGAAATACATAGTAGTGTAGTTTATCACAGGGTGAAAAACTTAAGAGTTAAGGGTTTAGTATGGAGGTAGATAGAAGACCAGATGGAGGATTTTGGGCATTGTTTGATCTCCTTTACCCAATCCAAATCTGGCCATTTGAATCAAGAAATCCAGTTGCATTGCACAAGGGCTAAATTGTGCCTTGCTCTGTAAACTTGGCTTGCTGCTTATGGCTGGGGTGCAATGAGCACAGAGTGTGCATTAGGGCACAATATTCCATTTTAATCCCTAGGTAGCACAACCTGTGCAAGAATGATACTGTTGATGAGAAATAATGCCAGGCAGAGGGAGTTTCTGGGTCTATGAGCAGACTTAATGAAAACTAAACCCAGAAAATACTGTGAGGAGAGCAGGTGAAGGTATCAGCGCTTTATACATCATTTCAGCAGGGCTGTCAGGGGAGAGCTGCCCTTTCTCCCAAGTGTCCCCCTTCCAAAGTTTTACACTCTGTGCTCTCCTCCCAGAACACCTGGCTGTGTCATGATGTGGCATTCACATCCTCTGAACAGAGAGAAAGATAATTCTCTCTCTCAGGGCTTTTTTCCTGGAGAAGCACAGAGAGAAGAAGAAAAAACAATTATCTCTACTTGCTGCTCCTGTTGTTTTTGCACATGTGGAATGTGTTAGGAAGATTGTGTACCTGAAGGGATTTGGCAATTGGATCCTGGTGGGGATTGTTTTGTTTCCTTGGCCAGACACTCAAAGCTGTGTCCTGGCTGTCTGGAGAGTTTTCTTTAGTGTGTAATTTAGTAGAGTATAGTATCTTTTTAATATAGTATATTATAGGACTATAGAGTATAGGATTATAATATAGTATGTTAATATATTATTTAATATAGTATAGGACTATACTCTGAAAGTTGAGGGGACAGCATATGTTAGGGGAATACAGATCAAACTACATGGTACTTACCTTGCAAAGTTTGAAATATGCTTACACATATAGATAGGAAATGTTGTTTCATTATAAACTGAGTACTGCATTTATAAATCAAACAAGATTTCTCAGAACTTGAATCTGGGGGAGTCTGTTTTACTAATGTAATACAGTATGGTTTGATAAGGCACTTGTTCAGCATTCTGAATCAATGGAGTCAGATGCCAATCATTCCTCATGTTGGGGGCTCCCTGTTTTTGCTATATCAGGACTGAGCTCAGCCTTGAAAGCAGCTGACTTCCAGAGCAGGCAAAGCAGCCCATGCTGGCTCATGGCCCCCTGGAGAAGGTGAGGTGGAGGTACATCAGCAAAAACCAGGCTGCAGCATCAATTCTGCACACCCTGAGCACCACAGAGCCTCATGGCACAGGAAGGATGACATTTGTGGGTCCTGATTTGTAAGCCAATAGCTCTGCTTCCCAGAAATACTCTGCAATCACTATGGGGATGAAACAAATAAGATTACTTTGCTGTAACCACAGCATATAGTGTTGGGTTTTTGTTCTGTAGAGAAGAATTTAGTCCTGAGGTCTTTGGAAGGGGAAAAGGGGAATTAAATGTTATATGTTGTGTTGTTTCATATTATTTTTTTAAGGCAAATTGTGGCCATTATAATAATTTAAATAGATATTCTACATAACCCAAAGCAAAGAATTCAGCCACTAAAAGCTGCATCCAGCTTGTAGCTTCTGGTTGGGTTATATTTTAGAAAGACATCCAGAAAGAGTGGTGTGTTTTTAGAAAAGGCTTCCCATCTGAAAGTTGAGGGGACAGCATATGCTAGGGGAGGACAGATCAAACTACTTGGAACTTACCTTGCAAAATTTGAGATATACTTACACATAGATAGGAAATGTTGTTTTATCATATACTGAGTATTGCATTTATAAATCAAACAAGAGCTTGGATCTGGGGGAGTGTTTTACTGAGATGCCTTTCAGGGGGAGAGCACCCATGTGACGCTCTGATGGGGAAAGAACACATCCTCTAAGCCATAGCAGAAATGCAGGAATTCTGTTTTTCTGCCTAGATTCCTATCTATCTGTCTATCTATCTAATCTATCTATCTTATCTGTCTACTAACAGATATAAGGAGTATGTCCCTCCCCACCTTCTTTTGCTCTCTCCCTATATACCTAAACACTTTGAGTGAAAAAAATGCTAAAGATGTAGGTATTTTGATGCAACTGCTCTTGAGTTCTATCTAACACAAAATAGTGTGATAAGTTATTTTTACAGGTGCTGGTGCTGTAATAAACAGTCCAGATTTGGTTGGCTTAGCTGCAAGTATTCAGCAATCACCAGAAACTAGATTAAAACTCAGGATTTATTTTTAATTTAGGAGAATAAGTTTTTCTAGCTAATTGTGAAACTTACGTAGGTGACACGTTTTTCTGTCTGTTCTAGAACAAGAGGTGCTAAATTAGTCATA
Source organism: Passerina amoena (assembly GCA_013401095.1). Taxonomy (NCBI): domain Eukaryota; kingdom Metazoa; phylum Chordata; class Aves; order Passeriformes; family Cardinalidae; genus Passerina; species Passerina amoena. Next base: position 101,747 of record WBNP01003029.1, on the reverse strand, counting down.
CTTGGCTAAAAATGAAGAAAAATCAAAAGGTAAGATCTTAGCAGTTTTTAAGGAAATCATTAAAATAATGTGTGAGCCAGCAACAGTCCAGACTGGGACAAAAGAAGAGAAATAACTTGGTGCCCAGTAACTTTTACGGATAATTGCCTCAACAGCATCTATTTTCACCTTCAGGAAAAGACCAGAGCTTTCATGTATTTAGAGAGCAGAGATATCAAAGAGCATCAGGGCCACAGTTCAGGTGAATCAGCATAATTGTTATCTCTCCTTCAGGGGCTCTGCTTGCAAACAGCTCACAGGAGCAGCTTTCCACACCTTCCCAGCAGCAGAATCCCATTAATCCCTTGTTTAATGGAGCCTAGGTGGATTGCAACTGAACATTTCCAGAAGTGTTTGTATTTATGATGACTGAAGTCATCATAATTTACAGAAGTGTTTGAATTTATGACTCCAAGGAACTCCATGTAGCAGGAATTTAAAATTTCTGTCCCCTGCAGTAAGTACCTTCCTAAAGATTCAGTCATTGCCCAGAGTCAGTGGCATCCTTGCCATTGACTGTGTTTGAAGCTTGGGTGAGCCTGAATGTTTTGGGCTGCTGAGTTAAAGGAAGCACAGAGGGAGAACTGGGAATCATCTCCTGCATCTGCAGGTGGACAGAACAATGCCATTGTCACTCTGACAGTGCCAAGCCAACAGCTTTGAAGTGACTGCTTTGCAGAAAACCTCCTTTCATTCTTCTTCATCTCATTTTAGAGTATAAATTTGTGCATGGACCATAAAATGGAATTGTGCCAGGAGTTAGTAGTTTGCCTTGATTCAGTTATTGGAAAGAAAAAAATTGGAATGAGCTTACCTTTTTGTTGTTCTTGTTGGGCTTTGGTTTTAAGTCTCCCATTAGAGGTTTTAAAATTTTCTTCTAAATGACTCAAATGCTGTTTTATAACATTTAACTCACAGTATGAATGATTCCTTATCCAGCAGGATGGCTGCTCTTAGCTGCTCTCCCCCTCCTTGTCATGGCACAAGGCTTAAAATCCTAATGCCAGTTCCTTTCTTTGCAACGGTGGTTAAATTGCAGCTTGTCCCTTGAAGGCATTTTGCAAAATTTATTATTCTCTTAATACTTCAGCTCACATGATGTAAATGCCCTGGGAAATCTAATGTATTGATTCAGCATTCTGCTGAGCAGCAAATTTCTGCTTCCTAGAAATTTCTGTTAGTGGGCATATATTGAAAGAAATTTTTGTTGCTGTTTACACTATTGCCAGCTCAGGAATTGTCAGTGAAATAGAGACAAACAACTTTGCAGTGTTCTCTGCCTGAGCATCAGCATGAGAGCCCCAGGGCATGGGGATGTGTGTAGTGTTAAATAAGAGAGAGTTCTTGTGCAAACCTTTGATTTCTAACACTCCTTTTTCACTCCCTCTCCCTCTTACTGTGACGCAATGAGTCGGGTGGGAGGAAATCAGAAAGTACCTCTTTGTCTTGAGTCAATCCATGACTCTACTCTATTTAGCAGTTTATTTATAGCTGATGCCCCAAGAATTGACTCTGGTTCTCCAAAACTGGCTCTAGGTAAGAATTCAGATGGATTTAAATTCCCTGCTGGCTGTTACAGCTTCCCTAAAGAAAGAAGCACACAACACAATAAAAAGAGATTTCTGTCTCTGTTAAGGCAAGACTGCCTGCAAACAAGTTGGCACCTCCTGTGAGATTATGAACTTATTAATCCTGTGGAATCCATATCAAAAATGTCTTCTGAGATAGTAAGAAATCCAGCTGACCATATTTCATTTTTGCTTTTTGACTGAGGACATAAATAATGGATTATGATACCCAAGGTTATTTTACAAGCAGCCAGAGTTGTAGAACAGTGCTAAATTTAAAATCTAACCTTATATCTTCAGAATGTTTTTAAAGTAGGTTTTAGTGAAGAAAACTGTAATGGATCTATAAAACTGTGTTTTGCAAGCTTAGTGTATTGCCTGTAATCCTAAGGTCACATTAACTCATAATCTTCTAATATTCAAATGTCATTTTCTTTAAATAGGTGACCTTGCATTCATGAAGAAATATGCTTTGAAGTGAGTTTTTTTTCTGGCCTGCTTCCCAGCAAGGTGCAGCCTATCTCATTGCTCAGCAGTGTTGTTGTCCCCCTGTTCACTGATGCAAAGAGAATGTAGTGTATGCACAGTAGATCAGCTTCTTTAGAATGCCAGATAATGTAATATGCTTTTATTTTGAGGATAAATGATTTATTTGTGTTGAGAAGCAAGCCTAGGGAGGCTCAGAAGCTGGCAAAGTTGTGGCTCATGGGCTCTGGCCAAGGGCCAACCTACAGTAGATGGACTCTGGGAATGGATCTCGAGACTGGGAGGTGGGCAGTGATATTTTAATTCAGCAATCAGGATCTTCTCATTCACTGCCTAATGCTCTCTTTCATGGTGTGAGGGTTCTGGGAAGCTCCTTCCCTGGGAAATGAGGGGTTCCACAGGCTCATTGTGCTCTTGGTGCACTCTGGTCACCCCCATGCAGCCTGGCTTGTGCATCCTGAGCAGTAACCTGAGGCACAGACCTGCAGGCTTTCCATGGAAATCAGTAGTTTTTGCTTGTTGTAAGTTTGGTGTCTTGGAATGTGACAGAACAAAAAAGGAGTCTATGGATAGCATGTAAATTGTGTCATACAAAGTGACCAGTAACCAGATGGTTTGCTGCAGACGCAGTTTTAGTTTTGGTGTTTATTATTTTTTTCCAGCTGAGGTGACAGAGGGCTTATTGTAGGAGTCTGGGAACTGGTCCCATCTGAGAGATTTTGGATCATGTCTTCTCTTTCCAAGGATGTGGCTCTAGCACTGGAGCTGGAGATGAGGCATTCCAACCCTAAGAGCTGTCCATGTTTCTGTCATTGCCCTCCCACAGCTGGGTGGTGACACATTGATTGGACATGTCACCTTGCCCAGGATTGTACTGACAGTGACCAACACAGGCTGCAGACTCGCTGGGGAACAGGAGGGAGGGACAAAGGTTCAGCTTTCCCCTCTTGGTATGCTGTCCTGTGTCACTGTCATGTTTTCTGAAAAATCCTCTTTGCCCAGGATTCTTCTCCTGGGAAACTGAGAAGCCTCAGAGAAAAAGGAAAACAATATTATCTCATTTGCTTCTCCTGTGTTTTGCTGCTTTGGAGTGTGATTGGAGATTGATTACCAACAGGAGATTGTTTCATTGGTTTCTGCTGTGAATTGTTTTGACTCAATGGCCAATTTGGGGCCAAGCTGTGTTGGACACTGAGGAGAGAGTCACGAGTTTTCATTGTTATCTTTCTAGCCTTCTGTCTGTATCCTTTCTGTATTCTTTAGTATAGTTTAGTTTGTTTAGTTAGTATAGTTTAGTTTAGTATTCTTTAATATAATAGAGATCATAAAACACTAAATTAGCCTTCTAAGAACATGGAGTCAGATTCATCATTCCTTCCAACTACAGGGGTCCCAGAGAATACAAGAGTCCTGGAAATCTCATGGGGAGGGAGCAGTGAGGTGGTTGTAGGTCAGGGAAGGCTGACAGAAGCTCATGGTGCTTCATGGTGTGCTGCTGCTTCCAGCTGCCAGCATTTGGTGCTGCTGGACAAACAACTCCCCAGGGCCTCCCCAAACACTCATGGATCTCTAGGGGGATAGAATATAAGAAAATAAAGGTGGTGTAGAAAGTAATCTTACCCCTAGGGAGTTGCAGCTGGGTTAATTAGCAAAGATTAGGGGCAGGCCTGACTTTAACAGGCCAGAGCTGGAAGCAATGAGAAGAAGATGCTATAAAAGAGTGGGATGGCTGGATGAGAAGGGAGCTGGAGTCAGTGTCTGCTGTGTGAAGAAGGCAGGGTCAGTGCTCTGAGGAGCTGCCCACGAGAAGCACCAACAAGGTATGGAACTTTTGTGATAGGAGACAGCAGTATGGAACCCCTGCAATGAGATGACAGCATGGATCTCCTGGCTCTTCCACCACTTCTGGGATTCTCCTCCAGAGGGCACCTTCACCTTCCTATTTCTGGGCTCTTTTATTCTCTCCAAGACCATGGCTCCTCTGTGGGAACTCTTCTTTTTGGCCTCCTTTCTGAAACCATAAATGCCTGACTGTTCCCATCCAAAACAGTGTGTGTGAAGAAGCACACTGTGTTGTCAGCACCCTAATTGGTGGTTCTGTCCCATGTCCCTTTCTTTAAAAGGATTTGGGATGTGTCACTTTTGTTCAATCCTGGTAATCTACAGGAGCCTGTACTTGCTGCAGCCAGGCTGCAGGATCAGGTTTCTGTCACAGAGTTCAGAAATTCAGTTTTGGACATTCCCCCATCTGCTCAAACTCAACTATCTGCTGCTTGTCAGCATTTATAAGCTTTTTTTTTAACCAGTGACAATTATTCACTTAGTCTTGTATCCAACCAAAGTGGTTGTGGGTGCAGAGCTGGTGAGGTGAGTGTGGAGAAGGATGGGCAGAGCAGATTCTGCATTAATGTCACACCCAGCTGGACACATGGGGACTGCAGCAAACTGTGCCATGCCAGGAAAGAGCCTCAGAGACCTTCCTGCCCTTCCTCCAGCCCAGGACTGATGTGTCCTTGCATCAGGACATTTTAGAGAGATGCTAGTAAATGAAAGAAGCCAAACAGTGTTTACATTAGAATCTACTATTCAGAGCCAGTTTTCTTTTCTGTGCTTTCCACCCTTTGGATTTCTCTGGTTTTCTCCTTGATTATAGAAGCCTCATCTTTTTAAAACTGCTTTTCTCTGCCTCTTGCATCTGGCATCTGTGCCTCCCTGGCAGTATGTATTGTCAGACCACTCAGGTGTTTTATTTCTGCCATGGAATAATGCATGAGTTAGACTCTGAGCTGCAAAATGAATTAATTTATTTCTTCTGTGTTCTCAGTGAGGTGGTGGCTGTTTGTTTGGGTTTTTTTTTATTCTGTTGCTTACAGGAGTGATATTGTTGGTTGCAGGGTTTAGGCTGGGTGCTGGCAGCAGCTGCAGTGGAGGAAGGAAGGTTCCTGAAGGAAAAGGAGGAGCCCACAGAGTGAGCCATTTATAAAACTTCAGTTACTGCTGCTGTGAGCCACTGACGCATTTAGTTGCTGGAGCTGAAATTAAATGTGAGTGGCACATCTCATGAAGAGCAAAATACACCATTATCTCTTGACCATAATGGGAATACAAACTATAGGCTTGCACAGGGTGGTGTGTTGAAAAACAGCTTCGTTTTGGGGCTAGTCTGGGCACAGCAGATGCTGACTTACATGTCACTGAGGTGGCTCAGCAAAGATGACATTTTCTGAATGCCTATTACATCTGTTAGGCTAGAGAGTGTTTATTTTGCATGAAGGGCTATTTGACAGTTTTTCTACCTCTGATTATGTAATTTGTCAGCATGACCAAGTCTCTCAGTGTGTTTCAAAGTGTGATCTTTCCCTCTCTTATTAAAACAACTCATCCTCCCTCCTCTATCCATGACATTATTTCTTCAGTTGCTCTCTCTGACCTTTTGCATTGCTTCAGCTAGACAAGCTATGAAAATTAACACCTGATTTCTACCACTGCTGCATCAAATGTATTCAAAATTATTTCTGTGACTTCAATGTCAGTGGTAGTAGTGAAGCTCCCACAGGGAAACTAATGAAAATGTTCCACTGTGCTCTGGGCAGATGGTGTGGGTGTATTCAGGAAAAACAAATTCCTGTCCATGCTTAGCACCTGCTGTACCCAGGGGATAATAATTTCTTTGCAAGTAATTGGAAGGAATTAATGTTTCTCCTTATCAACATGCTTTTTAAGTTGCACTTATCTCCTCAAAAACTCCCTTCAGAAAGTTTCAGAATAAATTACAATTGTAGTTTTGCAACATTCTCCTTGAAGATATTGGAGTTAGGATTGTGCATGATGATTTGTGGTGATTAATGTGAAGTCATTGGTATGTCACTGACCTTTAAAAGGTGGTTTAAAGCAAATTTTGACATTTTTCAGTTCCATCAAAGTCAGGACCAGCCACTGGAACTGCAGGATGCAGTTTGAAGCACTTTGATCTGTAGCTGCTTAAGAAATTAAGAAGAGCTGAAAATCATAGCATGGGATTCCTCTGCCTTGAAAATCACCAGAATGTGATTTTCATGCCCATGTTTCTGAGATTCTCTGCTTTGATTTCAGGGATCTTTGCTCAGATTCAGATGTTAAGTCTACCTGGTAGCTTCACACATCTTGGTCTGCCTGGGGGAGGCTCCTTCTGTGGCAAACCACAGGTAGAAGTAGAAAATAATCAGAGATTCCCTGGTGTTAGCTCAGTGTGTCAGAGTGTTCTTCACCTGAGGCTGCAGAAGTGGTCAAACTGCAAATTTCTTGATTGGTTTCGAAGCCAGAGAACTTTGTTTTGGGAGTTTTATTCCAGAGTGCTGAATGTTTTGATTCTCACCCCTTTTTAATCTGGAGGAGCTGGGGGAGAGCTGCCCTGAAGGCTGCAGTGGCTGCACAATAGAGATGGTATCTCTCATATTTCTGATGGTACAGACTGTTTTAAATAGACTGAATCAGTAGTCTTGGTTATATAGTACATTTAATTGAATTAAAGCAGCTAAGCCAAACATCTGGTTTGAAATTCTAAGGAGGAATGATAGATTTTAGCCCTTTTTTTTTTTTAAATGGTGGCAACAGTTGTCATGCAAAGAAAAACTGGCTGCTAGTTCTGCTGATAGCAGTAAAAATTGTGGCAAGTCTCAAACTCCTGGAAGTCCCTAGACAAAAACATGCTTGGTTTTCTGCACAGGATCAAATATTTTAGCTCTTCAGCCTGGCATCACTAATAAATATATTTGAGTTATGTTTTATGCAGAAAATGCATAAAAAGTTAAAGTGATGTGGCAGTTCTGGCAGCAGTGGGTCTAGAAATGTGGAAATCAGAATTAAATGACAGTGAACGGGATAGCACAGTATTTTTGGTGTAGTATTCCACAATTATTGAGAAGTTTGGATAAGTTATCAAACCTCAGGGTGGTACTGAGCCTCTGCTGCCACAGCAACTGTTGTGGTTGAGTGGATTCCCAGCATCCACAGAGGGCAGCCTGGATTTTGGCCAGTTTATGTGGGTTATCTCCTGATATAGGCACATTTTATGGCATTCAAACAGCATTTCCCAGCCCATCTTATGCTGAGTAGCTGCTTATTTTTGGGGAAAAGTGGTGACTCAGCTATGGCTCTGTAAAGCTGCTTTGGACCTTCCTTTCTCTCAGTTCAGAGCTCTCACTGCAGAGTGGCAACAAGAAGCAGCAAAGAGGGCTTGAGAGGGTTTTACCTCCTTGAATACTTGACTGATTCTTGCTGGCAGCAACAGAAGGCACCCACACCATGTTCTGTCATGGCTTGTCAGTGAATAATTTTTTTTTTTTTTTGCACAAGTCTTCATATTAGGGAGGATTTTTCTTCCACTCTTTGTATTAGAGAGGATTCTCCTTTCACTCCACTGCTTTGTTGTGGACTCTTGAATCTAGAATTTTAATTCAAATTTATATGAAACACATTCTAAGCTCCCATCCATAATCTTTCACCGAAAAGAATATTGCTGTGAGCCAGAATTAAATCTAATAATAAGCTATCAGGCCTGTCAGTGACAACACCTTCTGTGATAATTTGAAAGAAGTGCAGGATGAAGAATGATCCTGCTGAAACTGCTGCACAGGACCCCATGTGCAGCTGCATCTCCTGAGAGGAGAGGTCCTTCTTCACCTGGGCAGCCTCTGAGCAGGGAAAGCCTGGCAGCAGCAATGAGATAGGAAACATTTCCTCTGCCACTGATTGGCCACCAGCTTAGCATATGGTTATTTCTTTGTGGAACTGCTGCTTGAGCAGATAGCCATGAATTATGACCCAACATATACATATATTATTATTTTCCAAGGCTGAGTTTTGTGTTCCTGCTGCCAAATCCTCAGATGCCTTCCTGACAGCTGAATGTCCCCAGTAACAGTTCAGATCCCCAACCATTTTGTAGAGGAAATGTGATTTATTTCAATTTTGCACTGCTGTCATTTTAAGCGAGGATGTAACTTAAACACACAAACACAGTGATTTTCTAGCCATGCCTGTTGTAAGCACCAGACTGGTGGTTGGTTGATTTTGTGTTCTTGGTACCAGTGGCCAGCTCCAGTTTTTGAAATAGAGTTATATTAATATCAGAGAAGTACTTTAGAACAGATGAGAGAATGTAACACTGATTATAAATTGAAAATATATGGAAAAGCAGTGGGAGATGGGAAAGTTTCTAAACAAAAGAGAATATAGGGATCATAAGAGTTCTCATAATTCAAGCAATGCATAATTATTTTTCTTTACTTATCAATTTGCTTTTAGAAATCCCTTGTTATAGCTTTTAGATCAATCTTTTGACTTACTTTTGAGACCCTATTCCCAGTCTGAACTGCTTGAAATCTGTGCTCAAATCCATGAGCAGCACAAAATGTACTTTGTATAGAAGCATTCTTCTCTCTGGTTAATTATTTCAGAGTGAGGGGAGAGGGGAGCTGATGGTTTGTTTTATTTTTATGAATTCAACACCCATGAAAAAGCAAGATTTAACTGTTTAGGACTCTGATTCCAGTGCAGTGGTGGAAGCACTTGGGTTTATTGCTCATTGAGGAATTAACTTTGAGTTTCAAGGAGAGTTAGGGCTCAGGGTAGCCTGAGGTTTCTATTTCAGTGCTTTTTTTGGCTCTGCCCCTTTCTCTCTCACACAATATATGATGCTGCATCCAGCCTAATCCTTTTCTGGGACAAAAATAACTGTGAAGATGCTGCAGGCCATGTCTGGACCATATGTAATTACGTGCTGACTCAGAGAGAAAAGATTGCATTTCTCCTCCCAGGGAGTCCTCAGTTGTAGGAGCAGAAAATTAAATCTGCTCATATTCAGGCTAAAATTACAGAGGACTTTTGTTAGAAAAGGAAACTTGCCTTCTCCACAGTGGTTGGTAAAGGGAGTGGGAGCTCTGTGTGATCAGGACTGCTCTCAACCACCCGGCAGAGGGGGTGATTAAGGCAAAAGTGTCTGAGAACAGCCACGGAGAGGAGACTGATGTATTCTGAAAGGTGGGCCTTGGCAGCATGGGATGAAGCAGGGGGAAAAGGAAAATAGAGACTGAATGTCAGGAAAGAGATTCCAAATGAAAATTGTGGAAACGCTCCTTGCTCGAGTGGTTTAATGACTGAGGATCCTGCTGCCTTTTATTTTGTGGAGGCAGGAACTTGGTGTGTGTCTGTGGAGGTGAGTCAGGGATGGTTGATTTGCTCAAAAATTCATCTGGGTGTACTTGAAAAGAAATAATTGTGGGTTTTATGCAGCTTCAATCTCTTCCTTCTAAGGATGTTATTCTAGAAGAGCCCAGAGCCTCGACTGCAAGGGGCATAAAGATGACTCCAAATGCCTATGTCACATCCAATTTTGTGTAAGGGTCCTGAAGGTCATGGAAACCACAGAGTACCAAAGGCACTGTCCATCTCCCCACCCCCATATCCCTTGTCCTGCCTTCCATGAACAGTGGAGCAGATTTGAGGGGAGGAGTGGAGGATTCTGCTCTTTCAGGCTGGTGATGCCCTGTGAAGGCTGACCTGTAACAGAGGCTGGACAGAGCTAAAGAATAAAGCAGGGATTTATTAAAAGGTTCTCCTCCATGGATGCACCTTGGGCAGCACAAGAGCCCAGCCAGGGCTGCACCCAAGATGAACCAAAATGGCCCCAAAATGCACGGCCGGGCACGGGGTCTGTCCCTGGGATCAGTTCTGCTCCATTTGCACCTTGCAGTTCATTGTCCCATTCCAGCTTTAGCCCCTGCAGTCCCACCCTGCTTGTTTTTCTCTCTGCAGCCCACGGGGTTTGTGCTCTGGGGCTGAGATTTGGATCATTTGTCCTTGGTGCCCAGCTGGAGCAGGAATTGTTTTGTCTCCCTACTCTCTGGAGAGTCACCATGCCCTGATATGAAGCTCAGAACTAAAGAAATCTATGAAGTTTAGACTCTAAAGCAGCACAGAATCTGAAAAATATAGAAGCTAAACCTGAGGCACCACTGGGATGGCTGCTGCCTGTGTGCAGGGTCCTTCTCCTCCTCCTCCTGCACACTGAGTTCTCTCTCCTCCCGCCTCGGATGGATCCTTCAGCACCACCCTGGGGATGCTCTGAGCTGTTCTCACCACACAGCCATAAAACAACACAGCAATTTCCTCCTCCAGCCTGGCTCGAGCTGTTGATGCACGAGGGAATTGCTGGGGAACATTTGGCTCTGTGTTTTCCTCCTCGTGTTTCTTTAACAACTCGGGAAGGACCCAGTGTCAGGGCGCAGAGGGACAGAAGTTATTCTGTATCCTCCAGGCTGCCAGGGTAGAGCTGAATTAACAAAGTTTTGCTTTGTGCATAGCTACACGTAGCAAAAATGTGCTCCTAACTCTTCATTATTACTCCATCTGTTTTAACAGCCACAGGTTATTTAAAAAAAAAAAAGTCTTAAATTGCATCTTTTTTGATGCAGTTATAGACACAGCGTTGGAGAGCTTGTATAAAACACTAGTTTTTCCCAAGGTAAGAAAATACCTGACTCTCCAGCAATCTTTTTTTTCAAAGCTATTTAAATATGCTGGCAGCATAATGGTACTTCAGTCTTCATGAACATGACAGATGTGAAAAATTGTGGGAATTGGATTAACCTTTGTCTAGGGGAAGATGAGTGGGAAATTTTCCCAATATTCTCTTGCTAACTATTTAAATATATGTGTGTGCACATAATTTAATAATTTGAATACTATATATTAATATATATTTGAATACTATATATTATATATTGAAACTATGCTAAAAGAATAGAAGAAAGGATTTCATCAGAAGGCTTGAAAGGAATAGAGAGGAATGATGATAAAATCTTGTGACTGCTTACAGCCTCGACACAGGTAGCTGTCATTGGTCATCAAGCAAAAACAATTTCACCTGCTGGGTAAACAATTCTCCAAATCACATTCCAAAGCAGCTGAACATGGAGAAGCTTGAAGCTTCTCAGGAGAAAAGGTCCTAACAAAAGGATTTTCATAAAATATGTCTGTGACAGGTGATGACTTCATTGTGGCTCTCCAGTGTATCAAGAGGGGCTGCAGGAAAAATGGAGAGGAGGTACAACAGCACATAGTGACAGGAGAGGGGGGAATGGCTGGAAGAGAGTAGGTTTAGAGCAGATATTTGGACAAAAGGTCTTTGCTGTCAGGGTGGTGAGGCCCTGGGACAGATTGCCCAGGGAAGCTGTGGGTGCTCCATCCCTGGAAGTGCTCAAGGTCAGCCTGGATGGTCCAGTGGAAGGGGTCCCCACCCATGGCTAGGAGGTTGGGAAGGATGGCTGTGGGTGTGACAGTCTGCTCAGAGACAGAGAACACTAGACAAGTTTTCCTATTAATTAGCCTGGGAAGCTTTAGGGAGCTGGAGATAACCAATAATAGTCAAATGTTAAAACCATCTGCAGGTGGTGTTTTTTAACAATCTGTTTTGCTGCTTTTCTCATAAAGTTGTTTACAGAGGGGTGTCTAATTAGCCAATCATGTGAAATATATTGATTAAATGACCAATCAGGTCCACCTGTAGCAAACTAAGGTATAGAAGGAGAAAGGATCAAATAAACAGGGCTTTTGCCATTTGCCTTCTGATGTGACTCTGTGTCATCTCTGACTCAAGGATGACAGGATGGACTTAAAGTTTTCTTCCAGTTCAGGCCAGTTTAAGATTTTTATGACACTATGAAATAGAAATATGTACTTTGAAAGGGGTTGTATCTGTACTGCCTGGAACAAGGTGTTCCTTGATGTTAGGCAAAATGAGGCCAAAAAAAAAAGCTACAGCAGGATCTCTGTGAACTACAGATGTTTGGAACTCTCTGAATTCACCACCTAGTCCCTGCTGTTATCCTTAAATTCTCTCTAGCATTTATCATGCTTCACTGGAACAGCTTCACAAAAGTATGCAAAGAGATTTGTACGTCTGAGAGAGTGTTTTGATAGCAAAAGATTGATGAGCCTGAATTCCTTTGTAGGTGTGTGGCAACCCCTCATTTCCCTGGGTTTGTCACCATTTCCCAGCTCTCCAGAAAACTGTGCAGGCTGTCTCATTAGCAGAGCTGTTCTCTGGGCTCTTGGTACTGTAGAAACCACGGAGTAAAATGTCTTGAAAGAGTGAAATTGCAGTTATGTGGCATGAATTGATTGTATGGAGAGGAATGGATTTTGTATTAGAGACTTTGTTAAGGCAGCTGCCCTTTTTGAAGCTGCCAGGAGAAAAAGGCAGGCTGCAGTTTGACCAGTCATCTACACCAGATGGTAATATCAATTACCAGCCTTCTTTTTTTGGGATTGGACAAGGAAAACTGCCCTCACTGAGGTGAGCATTGCCTCAAGGAGCAGAGCATCAGTGATACTGGTTTTGTTATTCACACACATGGCCCTTGGAAACTGGTGAGAATATAACCAGCAGCCTTTTGCTGTCCTTAAATCCTTCCAATTCCTCTTCCAAACAGAGCCAGATTCTTATCTCCTTTTCTGACTCTGTCTCCAGAGAAAATGTTCCTTATTTTGATGCCCAGTAGGTACATTAAGTCCAGCTCAGTTTTCAATGCAGACTTTAACCAGCTCAGTTGTTTAGAGAGGTATTTTGTACCTTAATTTGCTTTGTTTTATCTTCTGTTTGCATCTTCTTCTTTTAGAAAGCAAGAAGTCATGACAAGCTTAGATTATGGCCTGCTGCTCAGCTGGAATTATCTCAGCTTACTTTTGATGCTGCCCTTACTTAACCTGATTTGTGGAGTTTGTTATAACTTGAGATAACCAGCTCTTCTTCCCAGCTGTGGAGCAAATTGTCTTTGTGACCCCCACATCCTCTTGAATGCTCTTTGAAATGTGTGTGGGAGCTCTTATCTATCTCATCATCCAGTGGCTGGCTCTGTGACATTTTGCTGTATTCCTAAAAAAATGGGTGCCTTGCTCTAATTATTAAAATGAACTGTGATGCAGATTTCCAGCCTTCTGTGAGCTGATTAAATCCAACCAAATAACTGTGTTAAATGTGTCTGTGGTGCCTTTGGAAACAACTTCTCTGGCCTGCCATCAGCTCAGAGTGACTATGTCAGCTTGGAGAGGATCTCCAGCTTGTGGAAATTCCCTGTGTGATGAACAAAAAAACCTTTCCAGAGGAAGGGACTTGCAATCCTAAAGCTGGATCTTGGGAATGGCAGCAAAAGGCCAATGGAATTAAGTGCTGGTTATTTTTTCTGTTCCACGTGGAAGCAGTACTGGCAGTAGATTATCTGGCTTCTTTCTCAGCCATTGGGGAGGATCTCCCAGTGGCAGCAGTCCCTGAGGTGTGTGTTTCCTTTCTCAGGCATCTGGTGAGAATTATGGTGTGGATCAGTGGGGTGCCATTTATCCCTCATTTGTTTGCAGGGTGGATTCCTTCCCTGTGGATCCATTTGGGTCGCTTGGCCTGTGCATTGCCCCATCCAAATCTGTATTTCTGAGGCTGAGAGCCTCTTTAGAGAGGAGTGCAGCTTTCCTGGGGAGTGGCAGAGGGCTCTGAGCCTGCATTTCCTCTGGCAGGAATCAATATCTGTTAGGGAGCTCATGGAGGCAGCTGTGTGTGCTTGTGCTGGATCTCAGCCATGTACCTGTGTTCAGCATTTTCTCTGGGCTCCTACACAAGGATTTCCTCACTTGGATAGAGGGGTTTTCATTCTGAGTTGCAAAAAGCCTTGTTTCTGGCTCAGATTTTGTTCTCGAGCTTCTACAGAGGTTTTTTGGTTCTTCTTTACAACTTTACCAGAGTAGCATTTTGGTGTCCAATGCACCCTTACAGGACCTTACTTGGTTTACTTAAATCAATTATTTCTTTTGCATCTTGCCACATTTGCTTATTTGTTTATTTATCCATTGGAGAGTGATGCAATTCCCCCATACCATTTCCTCCCTTGTATTTCCACACAATCTGTGCTCTCCAGCATTGAATACTTTACTTGTAGAGGGCTGTGCTTCCCCTACACAGGATGTTGGAAGGTTTTCTGGCCTGTTTGAGGACCAGCTGCTGCTTAGATATGATATATCACCATTTTGGGCTCTGATAAAAATATCACCTTCGCTTCCTTCTGGGAAGATAACCACCTTATTCCTAGAATGTGCTGGAAGGGATGGCACTGTGGGATTTGTCTGACAAATGGATGTCCCTGGGCTCTGGAGCAGCTGATAACAGAGGGGACAGTCTGCTGCACACGCTGGAGTCTGGACATGGGTGCTGTGTGCTCTGTGGGGTTTGGAGGTGGTGGTGCCCCTGGATGGTGGTGCTGCTCAGACCCACCAGCTAATGACAGGAATATCCCAGGGGCATCCCAGAATGGAAATGGAAATTTAAAGTTCATGAACATTTCCCCAGTGTAGTCTGATCTGATGATGTCAAGCAATTGTCTTCTTGTGGGACTGTGGAAAAAATCAGGTAAAATCAGCTGTGATTGTGAAGCTATAAACATTGCACCACAATTTTGTGTCGCACCTTTTGTGAACTGGGTGTATTCTTTTTAATATGCCAGCAACATGCTGTGCCTCAGGAAGATGTAAATATGTTTTTTTCACTTTACATGTTGAAAACTCTATTAAATTTGGAAGTGATATCCTGAATCTCCAAAATGCATTGGCTAGTCAAATGTCAGTGAATATATCTGTAAGTTTGCTTTCTCAAGTAACATAATTTAAGAAAAAATTATTCAGAGTATTATTTTGTCCCTCAATTTTATTTTATTACTTGTTCTGTGTTGATATATCCTGAAGCTACACTGGAAAATATTCAAATGTTTGTTCAGGGAATCTGAATGGACTATCTAAAGTGAAGTGAAAGATCTTTCCTCTCTTTTCATTTTCTCCAATAGGTTTTTCTACATATTTCAGATTACATCAAGTGGAAAAAGTCTCTTCTTTTGGATTGCTTTATTAACTTCTTTGGGTGCATACCAGAGATAGATTGTTCCAATGTATTCTTTGCTGAGGGATGGCTCTGAAAGCACTCAGCATAAGGGCATGTGGGAATGTGGATGGGCTTTTCTGCACTTCTAAAAAATTATCATTGCAGGGGGAAAAAACTGCTCTACTTCATTTAACATATTTTGGCAAAACAACCAAAGGCATCTTCAGTCCTGAGACTGTTTATCAAGAAGTGTCAGTTTCCTTTCCCCTTTTCTAAGCACTGCCAAGAATGTTTGACTGTTCTCTTCTCCATCATCCCTTTTCATCCATGCAGTGCTCCATTCTCTCTTTTTACTGATAACACATAAAGTGAAACTTTTTACCTTCATCTCCTCTGATATGCTGTTCTCTGAATATGCCAGTTGAATTTATGTGTTCTGCTGAGCTGCACTGCGTTGTCTTCCTCTGCAAAGCTGCAAGCAGGATGTCTGGGACCTTCCTCCCCCCTGTGTCTCTGGTTCCAGCTGTTGCTTTCCAGAAGGCAGCTCTGTGACCCAGACACATTGAGCCCTCTGGAGCAGCCAGCAGTGTCACTGCAGCTGGGATCCCAAAGGAAAAGCCATTTTAGGTTGTTCCCACAACCCAGCCTCTTTCTTGACCAGTTACTTCCTTCAGGGCTTGCCATTTCTGCTCTCCTTCCTTCCAAAGTTGTTTTTTTCTTCAGATTGGGAACTGACCTGCTGACCCCAGTCCCTGCATCAAGTCCATTTTATCTCTGAGCTGTTTTGTGCTGCTTCAGTGATGCAAAACAACCTTCAGGGCTGCTTAGACAGAGAAGGGCTTGGTCAAGTGGGGAGTGTGGAAATTTTCTGACCTGGCCTTGGAACTCTGTTAGTTTACATGTTTGCTGGCTGGTGAATCAGACCATCAGTATTGCTTGGTACAGAGTTTAGATCTGGAAAGGATCCAGATTTGAGGGATATTCAGACCTGGGGTTTGAGATCAGCTCATGGCAGACACACACCCCAGCAGCAAAATTTGAAACATTGTTCATTCTCCAATCAATCTCCACAGTTTTGAACCATTCTCTGATTATAATAAAATTCCAGCAGAGGGACACTGGAAAAGAAACACCATCAATTGTTCCTTTAGCCACCTTGGTGCCAGATAGACATGAGCATGCTTGGTATATAAACCTTGCATTGATAGACAGCTGGAACTCACACCAACCCACCAAAATTGCACTTTGCATTGACCAATAACATGTTTCTGGCCAAATTCTCTGTGTTCAGCACTCTGGGCCTCTCTGGAGTTGTACTCTGGCCCCAGAGTGTCTGTTCATTGCTGTTTTGAAATTCAAAAAAGAGAGAAAGCTGATTATGTCAGCATCTTCTTAAAGTCATAATTCTTCCCGCTGTTTCCTTTAGAAAATATTCAAGATGACAGGAATTCTTGTAAATTCTATTCCATCACACATCAAAGAATTGGCCATGATATTCTACTCTTTTAAAAGATGCAACCATGGTTGCACAGTTTTCTCTATGAGAAAAGCTTGGGGGAAAAAGCTTCCAAGTTCATTAAGATCCTTGGGAGTGAGTTATAAAGTTCAAAATTTTCTCCTTTTATTTTTTTTGTTGTTGTTATTCTAATGGTATTCTAAAACTAAAATTGTTATTGTCTGGAAGTCCATCTGGCAAACCAGACTTCTCACAGATAAAAGTTTGAAATTCTAGATATTTGTCACTCTTCCAGTTATCACCCACCATTTCCCTTTGAAGTTCTTATCTTTGCTGAGTGGCTTTGCTCAATACCTCTAACCTGTCGTCAAGCCCATTTCCCATGTGTATTTCAAATAAGGAAAATTTGTCCTTTGCCCCATTTAGAAATGAAAAACAGGCTCAGAGTGATTTTAGCAAAATCATAGAGAAAAATGAGATCAGGCTCTGGTGCTGTAGACCACAATGTATTGGGCCTTTTTTTCTCCCTTTATTAACCGTTTAAACATTTCAGTGTTTTCACACTGAGATGAAATACATGGGAATGGTGGAAACAATGCAGTTTTCTGTGGTATTCAGGGGGTTATGAAACCACCAGCTGACCTTGAGGAGGGAGAGGAGGGGACTGTTTAACATTCTTTTATTGCCTAGTAAAGCGTTCAAGGCCTTGTGTGCCGAAAGGAGCTGCCAGGGGAGCTCCAGCACAGCCACTTTTCCCATTTACCTTCACCTCTGGTGACCCTGGGAGGGTGGCAGCACACCATAAACTCTCCTGTTATGGTCTCCTCACTGAGATGGCCCCACAGGCAGTCTCTGCTCAGCCCCTGCTCACTGTGCAGTCTCAGCCTTTAGGGGTGAGCTTCCCTGGCTTTCATCGCAGTGCAGAAAGTGAGTTTGCAATAAATAGCAGAAGATGTGGCTGAGGTGCACTTGAAGCAAGCAAGTCAGCCTCATTAATAAATTCAGGCTCAGGAATCCCCATGGGGTGGATGGAGGTTTCCAAATGAGCAGTCAGAGCTTGGTGCCAACAGAGACAGAAGTTTTGTAGCAGAGCCCAAACCAGACTGCTGATCTTTCATTTCCTAGATGCATTTCTTAATGTTTCTTACTGGGGTTTGAAAAGATAACGATTCCCTGCAGCTGAGGAACTGTCCCTGTAAACCATCAGTGCAGTACTTAATGTACTAAATAATTTTATGCATGTAAATTAAAAAAAAAAAATTAAAAAATCAGCCATTCCTTGGGGCATGGGGAAGCAACCACTATTCTTGTTATTATGATGAACCTGTGCCTCTAATTTTGAATTACTTCCAGCACTGCCAGCTAGGACAGAGAAATGACAGCAGTTCTTGGTTGTATTTCTATTCTCTATTTACAGTATTGCATCTGGGAGAATATTTTTCTTGGGGGAAACATCCACTGAGGACAGGAGAAGAACATTGGAGCAACTGTGATCGCAGTGAAAAAGCTGCAAAGCTTTGATTCAATATCCTGTATTCAAAAATTCATTTCTCTTGCCCTTCTTGAATATAGAATTGTGTAGGCCTTGGATAAGGTGATATTTTCAGGGTGGTGAGCTGATTTCCTATGGGCAAGGAGCAATTGTTAGAGGAGAGTAACCCAAGCTAGGGGTTGGAAATGAAATGGTTGATGTGCTTTTGGCTTTTCTATTTACCAGAAATAGATGCCATTAAAAGTAAGAATAAATTTTTTTTCTCTGTCCTCATCCCCTTACTATTCATCATATAGAGCTAAGAAATGCTAATTATGCCGTTACCCTTTTCTGCAGCCCTTTTTAATATAACTTCTCATTATTATGAGTGGAATAAAGAGTCACCCTTTCTAATGCAGTGGTGTAAATGTGTGCACGCTGCCATCACAGGAAAATTCTTCAAATAAAAAGAGAATTAACAAGTGACAGAGAGATTTTCTATTAGATTTTTTTTTCTGTGTAGAGGTCAACATTTGAGGTGTGCCAAGTGCTACTCTTGTGGTGATAGTTATTTGCTCAACACTGGGTGGAATATACAGGAAAAAAAAAATCTCTCATTGCAAAGAGCTTGATTTAGGAACTCTTCTGTAAGGTCTTGAAAAGTATAATTTTTTACTTAGAAAGCAAGTGCTTTTTGGACTCAATTGGAGGGAGAATGTACCTAAAAATAAGGGTAGAAAAAGAAAATACACAGATGTCTGTATGCCTTAAAAGATGTTCTTGGTTAACTTACAAGAGTGTAAGACAGGTTAATGCACCCAAGGTGGGTGAGACCTTGGGGAAAAGCAGCTCAGCAAGAGTTGCCAAAGCCACTGGCAATTTTTGTTGCTATTTCTATTGGAAAAAATATAAATCTCTAATTTTTTTTTTCCAGGGATATCAGTGATCTGAAGGAATGAATGACTGTGTAATTTTTGAGTTCATGTTTAAAGGAGTGTGGAAGGAGGCAGGAAGAGAGCTGCACTGTGGGACTTATGGAGTGAAAAATGGAGATGACTGAAGGGTAAATCTGTCTTTAGATATTTGGACAAGGAGGAATGACTAGAAGATTTACAACAAAGAAATTTTTATCATAAAAAACCATCCCCAATATCTAACTGTAGTATTTTTAATGTCATGACATGTTTTTAATCATCAAAAGCAGAGAAAAAATAGCAGTTGGTTTGTATAAATATCTTGATGCAGTTTAATCATTCTGGTAGGAACACTAACATTCTTTCTCTCAAGTTATTCCAGAGGAAGAGAACATTGAGTCTTGATAGGAGCTTTTTCTTGATTTTTAATGACTTTTTTTAATTACAGGTGCTGTCAGAGGGTCAGCCCTCTTTTCCATGGGAGAATCACTTGGTGACCTCTCAGAGGAGAGTGAGCTGACATCAAGTTCTCCCTTGTGCTGCAACAAGCCATGCTGCTTTAAAGAATCCAATATTCATGTAAAAGAGAGGAATTGGTTGAAAATGCTCTCTTGGAGCTGATAGGAGGATGGGCTCATAATAAATACAGTAAGTAGTTTGAGCTTTTACAAATTACTCTCTATCCACTAACAGAATAAAGTCAATAATCCCTTTTAGACAGCTGGACAATTAGGCTTGGTCATGTCCACTTTGGTGTGGTTTCCTTGAGGCATTTTAAAGGGGCTGACGGTTTATAATTTATTAATAAATTATTAAATTATTATTACCCTGTATTCACTTAAGGGAACAGAATTTTTAAGTGTAAGGGTAAAGATTCAGATCCCAAAGCTCCTGAGAACATACTGAGAATTATTTTTATTAACTTCAGTAATACAAACAGCTCTAATTCAGGATCAAAAGGGGTAAGTCTGAGGCAGTCTGAAAACTGAATTTAGCCTTGATGAAGGTGTTTAAGTAGTGAATTATTTTGCATTCTAGATCTCTCCTGCTATGTATTTTTGAATATTTTGCAATTCAGCAAAGTGCCTCTCAGTACTTTTACATTCACCAGTCTTTGGGAGTTTCTGAAAACTTCCTCTGACTTCTACTGGAGCTTGTCATTGGTACACATTCCCTTCATGGAATTAGAAGCAGCTCATTCCCTTCCTGAAACTTGATAAACACAATAATTGCATGTTGGAAACACCAACTTTTCTAAAAAAGCACTTTTTGTGCTTTTTTGTGTTCAGAGTTCAGGCCAGGTCCCAGAAGCC
This sequence comes from Passerina amoena, assembly GCA_013401095.1. NCBI lineage: Eukaryota > Metazoa > Chordata > Aves > Passeriformes > Cardinalidae > Passerina > Passerina amoena. The sequence continues at coordinate 81,602 of WBNP01003029.1, read as the reverse complement.
ACTGGATCAAATCCATGAAGAACCATGTGGGAAAAGTGCAAGGCCTTTCTGAGTGAGCTGAAATGCCTGCTGTGGCTGTAAATCAAACCCAGGGACATCATCTGGAGCTGCTGGTCAGCCAAGTGGTGTGGCCAAGGACGTGGATGTGATAATTATTGTGATAATTCCTTTTGCTCATCACTGAATATAGGAGATTGATTAGAGCATGGTTAGTAACCCCTCACCTACTGACATCAGCTGTGAGATCATGGCACGCTCTCTGCAACTAAATTAATAAATGAACTTGTTTTTATAAAGGTCTGTGGGAGTCCACAAGAATGTTTAAGAGCCCTACTGACCAGAAGTTGACACTAGAAAATAACAGTGTACAAAAAATTGTGTATGAGCTCACCAAAAAATGGTTGGATTAGCTCTCTTTTTAAAATAGTTGTGAGAAATAATTCTCTTAAGCAGTTATTGAGATATGTTGACTGAGATCATCACAGTAATCTAAATTAAAGTGTGGTGGGGATTGTTCTTTTGGAAATGTTTTCTAAATGTTTCAATGTAAAACCAAAACCGAACTGACTTCAAATCCCTAAATTTTGCACCAACAGTTTTTAGGTCTTTCCCTGAAGAAGACAAAGGCAAAACAGATCAGAATCTGATGGAGAAAACTAAAGGCCAACACCTGGGAGAGGCATGGCAGAACATTGTGTCTGTCATTTTATGGATGTAGCTTATGAATTTCTGTCTGCAGCCATTTCTAAAACCCCAGGAAATGTTCATGGGCCACAAAGGTAAATTAAACACTGTGATCTTTCAGTCTCCACCTTTTTTGTTTGTTTGTTTGTTTTTTTCTGCTGACATCTGTGTGTGAAAATTGGAGTGGTGGTGGTTGGAGTGGTTCTGCTGGAGAAAATTGTCTGAAACCAGGGTAGTAACTGTGCTTCAGAATGGTAACAACCCTAACCTAGAGGTAAAGATCTGATGGTTGCTACCAAAATATACCATCTCATCCATCTCGTCTTTGCTCCCTGCAGTAATAATTGTCTTTTAAAAATCTGAGTTTAAACTTCAGGTAGCAGCTCATCACTGTATGAAAATGTCCGAGTCCTTCACAGAACTTTACTTAGATTCCTGTCTAGGAAGTCTGAGGATGTCACTCTTCCCTCACTTTCTGCCTCTCTAAAATAACTCTTTGTCATTCTTGCTACATTTTCTATTTTCTGTTGAGTTATAAACTTGAATGTTTTAACTCTATTGCAAAGAAATACTGTCCTTCACAGAAATTCCCTAAAGGAAGTTGAAGGCTTTTTGTGTTTATTATGGTTATTTCAAATATTGAAAAAAAAAAAAACAGAGAAAAGAAGGTACAGGCAATTTATTGGTCTGTTACAAGAGGTTTAATATTTACAGAACTATCTAACATTCTTTTGCCTTCTTTAGTTCTCACAGACAAAGCATTCTTTTGTTTTAGGATTTCTTTTAGATACATAGTAAAACTATGTGTATTTTATATTGTTAATAACACTCACTGCTTTAGAATTGAATTCTATTCCAAAGAGGAGAAACACACCCTGAATGCAAAAGTGAAATTATTTGGATTCAAGTAGATGTAAACTTCTATTCCAGGTTGGAATTGAGCTGAATGTTTACAGGAGTGTGGTGTGGATCATATCTGTCCTTAGGAGAGACAAGGTTTTTGGATAGCAAGCGTCAGTGTTTAGTGTTCTAGCATTGCCTTTGGTGAGGAACCACAGAAAGCTCTGCACAGAGAAACCCTAAGAACAAAGAGAAAATTATTTGAACTTTTTAAAACTAGGCCCTTTTCCCTTTTCCCTTTTCCCTTTTCCTTTTTCCCTTTTCCCTTTTCCCTTCTCCTCTTTTCTTTTTCCTTTTCTTCTCTTCTCTTCTCTTCTCTCCCTTTTTTCTCTTCTCTTCTCTTTTCTTCTTCTCTCTTTCTTTTTTCTTTTCCTCTCTTTCTCTTTCTTTTTTTACTTTTCTTTTCTCTTTTTCTGTTTTCTTTTTCTTTCCCCTCTCGTCTTCCCTCCTCTTGATTTTTTGAAAGTTGGATATAAAAAAAAACCTGGGATCAATTACAAATTCCAGACCTAATGTCTGTTGAGCAATAGTAATTTTATTTCTTTACAGTTAGATTTGCAAAAAGAAATACAAGTTATAACCTCAAAATATTCCACTGTTTCTGATTATTTAGTTTGGTCAGATCACCTGTGTACCAGCACTGGTGTATGAAATCTTTCATTTGCTTTCCAGGAAAATGAGAATTCAACCTTTATTTGGATTATGTCTCTCTGCTGTTATTTATTGGGGGGTTTTAATTTGATTTTTTTTCACATCAAAAGTTCCATCTGGGTCTCTTTGATATTTGTAGTAATGACAGCTTTGACCAGGCTAGAGGAAACAGAGTGGAGAGTTAAATCATGTGTGCTGACAAAGGAGTTTGATAAAAACCCTTATTTTTTACATTACTGATACATTCTTAGCCTCCAGAACTTGCTGGATTTTGAAATGAGGTTCTGTAAATTCCTGAT
>WBNP01003029.1:7715-69068 GCA_013401095.1 Passerina amoena | reverse complement strand
GGGGCTCTTGGTGTTGATAAGCATATTACAAAATATCTCTATTCATCTGAGCAGTATGATTAAAAAAATACAGGAAAAACCCCCTACTTTTGTAGGGAAAACTTTGAAGCCCATGATCCCCAGACTGTCTATGGATGAAATATTCAGTCATAGCTTGTTCACATCACATCCTGGCACTACTGGGACATTTTTAACAGAGTTTTGGCCTATGAGACTTGGCTGGTCATCTCTCAAATCTTTGTTTTGTCCAGGACTATCCTGTTTTTCTGAGTATATTTGTTCCTGAATATTGTAGTTTCTAGAGAAAAACTATTATCTGGAAATTAATTTCTAGATTTTGAGTTATGTTTGCAGTGATGTAAAAAGTTTTAGTGATGTAAAAAGCTGTTTTCAGTACTTGTTTCTTTTGAACCAGCAATATATCTTGGGATATGTCACAGCTCTAGAAGATAATATTTACATTGAGGTGTTTCTTGGTTTTAGGAGTGGGTAAATCAGCTGAGATGGAGGAATTATATTTTACAGGCAATCTTAAGCCAGCCTGGTCTGTTGTTTGCTTTTAAGTACACAGGGATACAACCTCTCTTTCCACACAGTATTTTAGTTGATTTTTTTTTTTGTCAAGAGAGGTTACTAAAGTATTTTTATACATCCTTGTTTTAAGAAACTTTGGTCTAATGGTGGTTTTCAGCAGGTGGATCTGAGAAATGCAGGAGATCTGGAGAAAGACTTTTTGCGTAGTGATTGCAGGAGAGTTTTCAGACCAAAAACCTCAGCTAATAGACATGAACTTTAAAATCATGGTTAAAGTCCAGTTGGATGGCAATGTCTAAAAGACTAAAACTCCCCATAATTAGTTCTGTTAACAGAACAAATGTTCTTGTTTATTGTTTGGAGGTGGTTTTGCTGGTACCTCACTACTCCTGCAATTTTGGACACCCATCAGGTGCACTTCTCTGTCACATTTGAGAACAGTGACTTTGATTGTTTGGGGAAAAACACCCCAAAAAATTATTACTAACCCTGGTGTTGTTCTCCCAACCCTTCCTTGCCCCAGCCCTGGTGAGGTCTGTCCCCCTCTGCATTTCTCTGCTGCTGCAGGAACTTTTCACACTTAAGAAACACTCAGCTTACAGGGGCTATCCTCCTGACTCGGTCTCTCCTGCCTTCTTCCTTCCTCAACCCCAGGTTTTCTCAAAGCACAGTGGAATTTATTTTTCTTGCTTGCCTCTGGCTGTTACATGTTCCCTCTGTTGTTTACCTTACAGGAAGGTTTTTATTTTGCCACCAGCAGTGGTTTTACAGTAAGTAAAAACACAGTACCACAGTATAACACAGTAATTTGTGTGTTTAGCACATATTTCTAATGCTAATGCAGCATAACCTCATGTGTCTCTATTCATTAATATCACAGACCCCCAAATGAGAAAGGTTGGGTTATTTATTAATAATACCATCAGACAAGTTGCCATGAATGGCCATTGCATTGTTTTTATCATGTGTAAAAGGAGAAAAACTAGTAAAAATAATGGTTTTGAATGGAAGCTTTGTGACTGGTAATTGCATTTGGACTCCTCAATGTTGAACTGTGCATGTGTAGCCCCAAGAGTCAGGAAATAGGGAAGAAAAAGCTCCAGGAGGTTGTACACTCTGTCACTGTCATATTTTCTGAAAAATCCCTTTGCCAGGATTTCTTCTCCTGGGAAGCTGAGAAACCTCCGAGAAAAATGAAAACAAAAATTATCTGATTGCTTCTCCTGTGTTTTGCTGCTTTGGAATGTGGTTGGAGATTGTTTATCCAACATGTGAATTGTTTTTATTTAATGACCACTCACAGCCAGCTGTGTAGGGACTCTGGAAGCAGTCATGAGTTTGTCATTAGTATCTTGTTAAGCCTTCTGTCTCTATCCTTTCTCTATTCTTTAGTATAGTTTTAGTATAGCATTCTTATATATAATATAATATAGATCATAAATAATGAATTAGCCTTCTAAGAACATGGAGTCAGATTTTCAATTCTTCCTTCATCCCAGGGACCCAAATAATACCACGTACACTCCCCATGGGTGTTGCTTGCTCTTAATGTGCAGCTGTCAAGCTACACAAACCCTCGTGTCAAGCTACAAATTTCAACCAAAACATGGATGAAAGAAGATATTTGTTGGCAGAAATATTTAACCCAGGTCTGGGGCTTCCAGCCTGCCTCACATGCAGCGGATGCTGTTCTGGAATTCACGTGGTGATGTGCAAATGGGTTTCTTTTCAAACTTCATTTCTGGCTGCCCTCTCCAAGGTCACTTTGCCGAAATCAGATTTGTGGCTGCAGTGCTGCAGGTGTCCCCAGGCTGGCCAGGTCAAAGCTGGGCACAAAAGGAGCCACGTGGGAGGCACTGAGGGCACCTGTGCTGGCTGGGCTGCTTTCAGTGCCTTTTTCAGTGCCTTTTTCAGTGCAAGGTGGAGCTCTCAGTGGTTTCTGTTCTGTGTAAATCCAGGGTGGGTGAGGCACAGCAACCCCATTCACATCCCTAAGTGTTGGAACCCTGGTTACTGAGAATTTCAGACTTTCTGTGCTGACAGGCACTGACCCCCATGAGAACACTGCATTTGATCTGGGGCCATAAAAAAAGCTTACAAAATTGAATGATAAAACTAAGATTGTAAGTGTGTAGTTTGAATAGAAGTGTGTAATATCACATAGTAGAAAATGTAGAGTTTAAACTTTTAGAATAAAGTAATATATATAAAGCAAAACAGAAGTCTTAGGGCAGAGGCTGATCCTTCTTTTTCACCTTCTTCTTCATAGGTTTAGGTAGTAATATATAATTAGATTTAAAAAGTCTGCATTGCGGCCACAAGTAGTTAGTTATTAAATTAGAAGTAAAATTATTTTAAGTGTCATTTCTTAATTAAACAGTTTATCCTTAAAAAACCTTGTAGAAAGAGAGATAGGGCTGCATTTTTAGTTTAAGTGAAGTGCTGTAGAACTCACAGATTGTGAAACTATTATATAAATAAGAACTAATAAACATCTAAGTCAGAAGAAGAAACACCCTCTCACGTATTTAACCCCAAACTTAGCAAAAAAAACCCCAAAAAATCCATTACCTAAGGAGGCTCAGGGTAGTCAGCAGGCAAGAACCTCTGCACAAGGCAGGGTCTGGGGCTGTCCCTGGTCCATGGAGATGGGCAGAGAATATTTGTGGGTGACCTGAGCAGCAGCTTCAGGTGCTGTGGGGACTCATGAGGGGGAAGAGGATGCTCCATGGAGCACAAGACACATACAAAAAAACCCCAGATGATCTAGTGGGGAATATGGAGAACAAATCCAGGAGGAATGAGGTTTGATCAGGTTGCTGCTTAGTGAGAAATTTGGTTTTTATCACCTTTTCCTATTTTTGATTAAGTGGGAAGGTAGTAGATGACTAGTGTTTACATTGACTGTAAATTCTCATCTTGGTATAAGAGTTTCTGTTGCATCCCTAGAATTTCCTCTTTTTAGGTAGAACACATGGGTAATATAAACCTGGTCAACAGAAAATCATTTTTTCTTGATGTGTTGATGTTTTCAATAAATAGTATTTTGACCTCCAAACAGAAATTGTAGAATAGAAGAGGACTCTAAAACCAATGAAAGATGTCTGCTGCATGCAAATAAGATTTTTCTGCTGCATGGGAAGAATGAATTTCTTTTGGGAAGTGGAGTGGTGTTGCTTTTCCTTTCCTATAGGTTCTGTCCTCATTCAAATTTTACTGGGAGAGGCAGAGAAAACGTGGGCAGGTACCTGGAACTGAATTCCTCAAGCCATGCTAAAACCAAACCAATAAAGCCAGAGCAGTGCTAACCAGCAGGGAGTAAACTCAGAGGTTTAAACAGTTGTTGGCTGTTTGTTTTTTTTTTTTTTGGTTTTCATTTAATTTTCTTGCCAATGCTTGGAAGGAAAGTTGGTTCTTGGTAGGAAATACAACCCTGATAAATTTAAGCCGAAATAAATCATATTTTGCTATGCCTTTTTGTCTGATTGCAGCAAGAAGTCTTTGTTGGTGAAGCTGAGTTTCACCTTATTTCTGACAACATAAATGAAAACTAACCATTGAGAATTTTCTCACACCCAAAACAAGTAAAACAAAAAGCCTTCTCTCCTGGGGGCGCAGAGGCAAGCACTGGAAAATTCTGCCCATCTGGGAAACATCTCAGAATATGATGAGCAACAAAAGTAGGGGAGAAATATTTTGCAGCTGTAGCTATAGCAAGAACAGGCACTGCCATTCCTGAGTTTTTCTGTCTGTTGAGCTACTGTAAAAAAGCAGTATTTTTATTACTGGCATCAGGAATATCTTCATCTTGAGACTCATATGAAAGAAAACAAACCACATTTTCAGATAACTGCTTCCCATGTCATTGTAAGCATGTTGCTGCTCTCAATTACAGTTTAATCCTTTCAAGGGTTTGTTGGGAATTTTAGAAGCCAGAGTTGGTGTTTTAAGGTGCTCTAGGCCATATGAGTCCATTTCCTTAGAAACATCTCAGAGAAACTGGGAATTCTTTCATGGCTCATTGCTTTAATACATTCGGTATCAATTCCTCCTGCTGAAGAGCACAGTAAAAATGATACAGCATATTAAATGTACATCCAGTTAAATAATGTTGCTGCTGTTTTGATGTAGGAAAAATATGATCACAGGAAGATGCCGAGGAAGGCAAAACCTAGACGGCTGAGGACTGAATCCCTTAAGCACCGAGGCAGAAGGAATGAGTAATTTTGTCAATAAAAATCCAGGATCTGAATAGCTGGAGTCTGGCTCGAGAATAAGGCTGTTTCCCAGTGATTTATGAAGTGCCTACACATTTGTCATGGCAGTGCCTGAGGCACAGGCTGGCAGCCCTTCCTCCCAACCCCAAATGTTGGTTTCCATTACACCCCACCAGGACCACGTGTGTCACTGCCAGCCTGGAGTTGTCAGCACGGGTGTTCAGGTGAAATATGCAGAAGGCAAAGTTCTGCAAGGTGGTGGCAGAACTCTCTGCCCTTCTGCTCACTGTAGAAAATGTGTGTTTTTTCAAATTTTTCCATCATGAGCTGCTTGCAGACTGCACTATTCTGTGGGGCAGCTGGAAGAGGAGGGACTGGCAGGGGAGGCTGCCTTCCTTCCAGGGCTGTCAGCCTTTCCACCCAGGGCTGGAAGGGCATCAGTTAATGATTTATAAACACCTCTTTTCCTCTGGGCTGCTCTGTTCAAAGCTCTGTTTGCAGTTCCTCCCTCAGCTGTGCTGCTGCAGGGTTTTTGGGCTGCAGACAGGCAGTGAAACCTTCAGGGGTGTTAGGGCAAACTTGCTGAGTAAGCCACCAGTCAAGAAAACTAAAAAAAAACCCCACAATGCACAAAGATAATGTTTCTTTAACTTGGGATCTGCAGTGGGGATGGCAATCCCAGGGATCAGGAGTTTGTATTCACGTGGTATTTCAGCTGTCCAGACAATGTGTTAGCTGAATAAACCAGACAGCAGAGACAATCCTGGAGAGCTCTATTTGGACCTGAGTTCTTTATCATGGCTTCAGGGGCACGCAGTTGTCCCAAAAAGATAGTTCTTTTATCTTCTCTTGCTAGGATATATTATAATATGTATAAATTATACTTAATAATACATAATTTTAATATAATACAATATTATAATTATATAATATTATAGAATTCTTTATATAATTGTAATATAATTATAGTTTTTAATATTACACATATATAATAAATTATATATATTTATAATTTATTTAAATATATTATTTATTATAATTTAAATCTTTATTTATTATATATGCATAATATTATAAACTATAATTTATAATTATTCATTATAATATATAATTATTTATATTTATATTAAATATATTATTTCTATTTCTATTCTTAAAAATAATAAATATATAATTATTTATACTAAATAACTATACTTCTACTCTTTAGTGAGGTCTTGATTCCCACAGCTAAGCTGTTTCTTGTTCTCAAAACCAGTTTGGATCTATTCCTGATATATTCCTACTTTTCTCTGGTATTTATGTTGTTCACACAGACCTGTATTTATCCAGTGCAGAAAACAAACTCAGCATTATTTGCTAGTTCTGCCATATTATTTATATCCTGTATGGGACCTCCACCCTTTCCTTGTGATTCCTGAATCTGTTTTGCTAAGAGAACCCCCCAGCTATAGATGCAAGCAAAACTGCCCTTCTCACGTAAAAATAATCATCCTTGTGAGAAGTTTTCCAGTGGGAAAAGCCTCCTTGCCAGTGTAAATACCTTCACAAAGTCATTTCTGCTGTTCTTGCCACAGTGGTGTAGTTTGCAAGTCTTGAGTTAGTCTGCAGGAGATTTAGTTTTCTGCTGTGGGAGAATTCAGGGCTCTAAGAGAGGTCTCTGTCCCCTTCCTTCAAGCAATTTTTACTACTTTGTCTCCTATCTTTCTTGCTTTCCTGGTACCTACACATCTTACCCATGTTTGAGGGTCTCTTAGGGGCTGTCTGTATGTTGCATTAGATAGGACTTTATAGAACTTAATAGAAACATTGTTCAAGTGTTTTAATCTGTCAGGGCAGAAAAAAGAGTGAACAAAAAGCTGTAAAGAAATTGTGGTACAGTCACAAGAAACACTTTTTAAAAATGTCACTATTAATCTACTAGTCCTGGCAGAATTATAGTTTTTCTAAAAACCCCTATTTCTTATAGTTACCTCTACTTTGAAGTAGTGAAGAGTGTTCTCTCTATCCCTATCAAATTAAATAAACTCCTTTGCTTTCTGTCTTTCTTTGCCTTCATACACAGTGCTCTTCTACTGATCATCTGCTAACAGAGAGTTTTCTCTCCAGAGGATTGCCAAAGTCCTATGAAATGTGTGAATAGCTGGAGGAAGACATCTAGGGGCAGTGTGAGAAAGCCAAGACACTTTTAAAAAGGTCAGCAGAAATATCATCTCCTTGTTTGCTGATAGAAGTAGATTTTTGTTTCAAATCCAGGCTTTGCTTGGTGTTTCTGTGTGCCTTTGGTGAGTGTCCTAAATGTGAGTATCAGTCACTCTAGGGATTTGCAATCTTTCTGTAAGATGAAGGATTTTGTAGGTGAGACACAGAGGCAGAGACTGAAGACAGAAACAAGAAAAGAATTTGGAGCCTTTCTCCTGCATTTACCTGGGGTTTTATTTGTTTGGGGCTTTTTCCTATATAGCAAAACCCGATATTTCAGTCCTTGAGCCTCAGGAACGCCCTCATTCTCCCAGTTGTACATAAAAATGCTAATCCAAAACAAATGACAAAACACAGCTGATAATACTCCCCCCTTTTCTTTGTTTTTTTGGGGGGTTTACTTGGTTTGTTTTGATTTTCTTTCTCCCAATTCTTGCATATCCCAGCTCTGTTTCTAGTAAAGCAAACTGTTCAAGTTTTGGTGGAAGAACAAATGTGTTCTCAGAGAAATGCCACAAAGTTATTTTTAAAAGTGCTCAGCCATAGCAGTGATGAATTTTCTTCTTTCATCATTTGATCCAGGAGATTCTCCCTGCATGCCATGGCTTATGGAGGCAGGAAATTTGCTGCTACCCATGAAGTTCTCTGCAGGCCTCCCATCTGTCTGCTGCTGTGATGGCTCTTTGGGCTTTCTCCTCCTTTTTTTTTTTGCTTCTCAGGAAAAAATGAATTTAGCAGATTCCTTGATTGCTCTGATTCAGCATCTCCAATTTTAAAATCAATTAAATATCGAAACGAACCACAATATCTCAATTATTGAGCTCAGGAGAAGGCACCATAAATTCTGGGCAGGGCCAGTAGCTCCTGGGGGGAATTGCTGAGATGCAGACTCAAAAATTGTTATTGCAATTTACTGGGACTGGGGAGAGCAGCTATTCCCTGCTGAAACCCCTGAAAATTGTGGGGTCAAGCCCTGGGGTCACTGAGGTCCATAGGAGTCCCACATTCATGACAAGAGTGTGACTTCACTGGTCCCTACCCAGGCCAAGCATTTTGAGGCCTTCTAACATCACACTGAGCTTGCTTATGTGTTTTTCAAGTTTTGTCTGTTTAAAAGCATGTAAACATGAATGAATTCTGGTGAAATCCATGTGGGACCCCAATCCCCTTTCTCAGTGCATATTTAACTAGCTAAAGAAGACTAATTTAGTGCTGAATTATTCGTGTATTTAATATTTTAGAAAACAACTGCATGTATTTTAAAAAATGTGTTATTCTAGCCTATTTCTACATAGAGCTCTTTCATCTGATTCTGTTGAAAATGTGAGATAGCTGCAATTTTCTGTAAATGAAGATGGATGTGGGAACCCATTCACCTTGATAATGCCAGGTAGGAATTTACCTCGAGGAATTTAGCACTTTTTGGAAAAGCAAACAAAATCCCCATGCCAAGATGGTGACAATGAGTTGCCAGTTAAACAGAAATATTGGGCAAGTCGAGGTTGGTGGTTAACACTCCCCAGAAAATGACCTTTGCTGAGGTTGTTGCCCTTTGGCTGAGAACAGTTAAATAAGAAGCAGAGTGAGATGTACTTTTGGTGAAGATGCAGCTGGTCCTGCCAGTGTTTGCCCAGATCCAACACCTGCACAAAAGTGGCAGAGCTGCAGAGCCCTGACTTCAGCAGCAGCTCTGTTTCCCAAAGCTTGCAGGGCTCACTGATGTTCCTCCTGCCAGAAAATGTTATTTTGTGGTTGGTAATTTGGCTCCTGGTGGTACAGCATTCTATCCAGGTGCTGCTAAAAATACGGCCCTTCATTTTCTTCTGGCAGGTTAGAATAGTAAGGAGTATTTATAAGGTGTGTTTTTTCCCTTCCAGTTAAAATGTGCCACCCTTGAATAAAAAGGGGAATAGTTTTGGTTTTTTTTAATACGATGCTTAGCTTAGGTTAATGTTGATTTTCCATCAGGCCTTGAACAGCTCGGTGAAAGCTTTCCTAAAAATAGGAATTATCTGGAGATTGCTTGCATCAGAGGGCTAATGGGTGGTTGAAAGCTTGACATAAGAAATAAACTATAAATTTGATGTTCTTGTCTCAGCCCCAGTGATTTTTGGCAAAACCTCTCATTGCTTAGTAGCTGGATGGTTTGCATCTGTTTTACTCCTGTCCTGTTGGAATAACTTGACAAAGCTGCTTATTTCTCCCTGTAGAGGAAATTATCCTCACTGACACAACTTTAATTTTTTATACTGATTGAGCATGATATCCCTCTTTCCACAGAACTGCCAGCCCATGACTGCTGAGAAGAAATGAATCTATTCTGCTGAACCTTCTCAGTGAATTCAGATGTTTACAGGTAAATGGACACCAAGTTACTGCAGGATGACAATGCTAAAAGGCAGAAATGCATTTTTTTCAGGCACTGGTTTTCAAAGCTTTTCAAGGTACAGTTTCTTTCTCATTGATCTCTGAAGGCCTAAATAGTGGTTACAATTTCAAGATTATTTGTCATCTCTAAGAGTTCAGAACCCTTTTTGAATCCCATTGTGATCTGTAGCTTGAAAAAAAATAATACTTTACAAAACAATCTCTTGGTGAGCAGCTTCCACCAGAGATTACAGTGATTAAGGAATAACTCCTTGACAATAGTTTGTTAGTTTTTGAATTTCTCAAACCTTTTCCTCAGAGCAACCTAGAGAGCTGAGCATCACAATGACTGTAATACATAATTTCAGCTATTATTCTCTAGACTGAATGGTGATGTAGGATTCAGTAAGTCAGAAGAGATTTAATTTTTTAGTTTATTGCTGCCTGCACGAAAGCTTTCCTTGTTGCAAAGAGAAGACAATTAGATTCCTGAGGGGCTCAGTAATTTGCAATTGTATTCATTTGTAAAACAGAAACAAATGTCAAGCCTTGTACAGCAAAAAGGGCACGGGGCCCTCATAATTGGGCAAAAAATATTAAACCTTGTAGCTTGCTAATAACTTCATCTGTGTGCTTAAACAAGGCAAAAAGGATGATTCTGCATGCAGTGGCCCTGTAAGAAATTTATGAACTATGACTACACAGATAGAGAAGGCTTTATACACCTCTTGTCAAGTTCTTAGAATGATGTACTGGTGATAGAAATGTGAAGTACCAACACTAATAATGCCAAAGGAACATTCTATTGAACATTCCACTGTGCAGCACAAGGCAGGTGACACATAATTCACTGAGGACTGTGTTGATAGTAGCAGATAAAAGAATGTATTTGAGTTCAGGTTGTGCTGAGATTTATTTTCCCAAGATGGGAGTTTTGATATCTGTTATCTCTCCATTTTGCCAAACAAAAATCCTGGATACTTGCTTTTTACAAAGGGCTGCCTGGGTTCTGTAATAGAATATATTAAACTTCATTTCTGCCATGCAATTTTATGGCATTTTCTATTTCCTTAAAAAAAACTGTTAAGGAAGGAACATTATTAAAGAAATTGATATTTAACTGTATGATCTGTGTTGGAACCTGCAAAGAAATGTTAGAAAGGAGAGAGGAACACATTGTTGGAGAAAAGAGAACTTTCCAGCCCTTTGTGTGTGAATTACTTAGTCCTGAGGTATTGAAGGCACCTTGTAAGAAATGAATGCCTTGTCTTGGACTTCGTGGCCTGGATTTGCAGAACATTTAAATATATGCCAATTTAAGAAATACTAAAAAATTTAAAAATTGATCTTGGCACAAATTTTAAGCGAAGCCTCTAATTCAGGGCAACTTTTTGACAGGTTTTTGAAATATCTGAGCCAGCTTCATGAAAATGCCAGATCCAACACAGGTAAGTGGGAGCAGTGGAAGGGACATGTGGATGCCCTTTAGATGATTGGTGCCCCTATCTGGTCACCCAAAAATTAAGACACAATATATGTTTGAAAATGAGGACCAAAAAAGTTACCTGGGTCTAGGTAGGCTGACTGTAAAAACCTTCTTTTGGCCACAAATTTTTAAGATCACTATCCCAGAACACAGATCTCTATCTCAGCATCTTATTCTCAAGCAGAAGACATTTGGGTTTTCAAAAGGAGAAAACTGATCTCACACTAAATGATTTGAAGAGTTTAATGCTGAAGCAATTTGTTTTAATGGCAGAATTCCCCTGGATTTCTGAGTGGGCAGAAATGTGCCTCATACACTAACTCAGCCTTTGTCTGGTGCTGCTGCTTCTCTATTCTGCCATCTTAGGCAACAATTTGTTCCAGCTTAGAATGACCAAAGAGAAGCTTTTTTTTTGCAGCAGATTTGGAGGCTGACTGAGGCTTGGAATTTTAGCTCTGTGATTCCATTGCTTCAGCCATGCCATTCCACACCAGGCTTCCAGGACACAACTGGCACCGTCACATTTCCTGAGAAACACCTTTGCCCAGGATTACTCTCCTGGGAAGCTGAGAATCCTCAGAGACAAAGGAAAACAATAATTATCTGATTTGCTTCTCCTGTGTTTTGCTGCTTTGGAATGTGTTTGGAGATTGTTTATCCTACAGGTGATTGTTTCATTGGTTTCATGTGAATTGTTTTTGACTTAATGACCAATCAGGGTCAAGCTGTGTCAAGGCTCTGGAAGGAGTCATGAGTTTTCATTATGATCTTTTTAGCCTTCTGTAAGTATCCTTTCTGTATTCTTTAGTTAATTATAGTATTATTTTATATAATATAGTATCACGAAATAATAAATTAGCCTTCTGAGAGCATAACCACCTACCCAGCGTTGGGTCGTACTCCCAGATGAACCGCTTGGTCAGGAAGCGCACCACGAGAGCTGCAGGGACAAAGAGATTTCGGGTCAGAAGGACAAGACATCAACTCAACAGATTGTTTTAAAGCTTTCCCAGCAAAGTTTTCTATGTGAGTGGACAGGTAGCAGATCCCCTGAGATGTCAGCAGGAGTCAGGGTTGCTTATTGGGGCACTTGAGAACTTTTCGCTGTTTGTGGCCCGCTTCACGCTTTTGGATGGGAACAACAGAACAAATCAAAACAAACAAAGCAAAAACTTTTTGCAGCATTAAAGCCACTGCTTTGGATGCTTTAGGTAGCCTATAACCAGTGGGGAAAATGTTGGTGGTTTTGGAACCATCTTTGACACTTCAAAATGAGGGGTTGATCAAAATAACTTTCTTCTTGAAAACTCGCCTTTGGATTGTAAACCATGTAAGGCAGAAATAACTGGCTAAATATCTTCCTTCTCTGTTTTGGCATGCCTTCCTTGTAACAATTTAATTTCCACATTTTGCCTACTTGAAGAAAGCAGATTAAATATTTGAAACCAATGGTCAGCACATGCTATGAATATATTTGCAGAAATAGAAAAACAAGTTTAGATTTTGGAGCACTGGACAGGTAGTTCTCAGTTTCAGCTTATGGGATAAGATCTTGCTACTTATAGTCTTGTATTTAAGTTTTTCTATCCCTCCATACCCTTTAAAAACAACTTGTATAGACTTTGATTATTCTTGAATTTAGAACCAAGCAGTGCTTTGAATTTCTAGTGATGTAAATGAATCATTTACCCCTGCAAACCATCCAAAATCCTTCCTGCAAATGAAGCCAGAGATATCACTGCACAAGCTAAGAGTGCAGAAATTACAGCTACAGGAAAACTTTTCCTTGTCATCAGACCCACATGATTGTTCCATCTTTGGGTTGCAGGTGGACAGTAAAACCCAGTTCTGATCCTTTTCCAAACTGAATCCAGGAGAATGCCTTCCATCCCAGACTTCTATGCCCAAGAGTAGGATAAGGCGATAGTCTGCAGAATAAATCTAATGAATTAAGATTTCCTTAATCAGACAATCAGAATATTAGTTTTAAGAAGATTAATATACCTCCTCATACTTGGAGGGTAATAAGAAGCTGATCCTTAGGAAATGAGATCACCACACAAGAAGCAATTTGAAGTTGGTGTTATTTTAAGTTTCTATTTTTCCTTAGGAAATCCTACTTTGATTTTTTTTGCTTAGACTTTGCTGAAATGCTGTCCTTGTTCCTCAGAGTAGATGTGGCAATTCTTAGTCAAAGTAACTTTTCAAGTCATGGTCCTTAACCTGAATTCTATAACAAAACCAGATGACCTCTTTGTAGCTGATTTCCCATCCATGGTAATGTTGCACCAGGAATTTTTTATGTACTAATTATCATAGCTGGAACAGTTCAAGCATCTTATTGTTTTGAAAGTTTGGTCATGATTCTTCTCTAATTGCTAGTAATAGATTCTCTCTAGCTTCTTTGTCAAAGACAGATTTAAAAATAGATTTAAAAAATTTAAAAAGATTTAAAATTACTTAAAACAGATTTAAAAAATCAAACAGATTTTAAAAATTTATTTTAAAATTTTAAAGATTTAAAAAATGTTCTCACAGCCATACTCTGAAGGAGAAGCAGTGATGGGCTACCTGTGTGGCAGAGCCTGAGCCTGTGCCTGGACCTGGAGAAGCTAATGAAGAAACAGTAAGGGTAGAAGAGCCTGTCCAAATCTTTTTATACTTAAATATGGTCTCCCTATTTATGATAACGTTGTACTTGTAGATGGAAATTGCTGGAGAAGAGAGTAGAAATGATAGAGGGGACTGGAAGTTTGTCAAGCCCAACTAAGACGGGTCACAGAGAGAGCTCTGAAGAGAAAGAGAGAGAAGAGCTGATTTTGGAGGCACCCAAATAGAAGAGATTAGAAGGAGACAAGCCATAAGAAGCAGAAGTAGAACTGGGCTGGAGGTGCTGAGATGAGCCTGGGAGGAGAAACCCAGGTTACATAAAAATCCAGGGTACACAACCCACAGTTATTACCCAGGATGAAATGGTGCCAGGTGTGCAGCGCTGCAGAGGTGAAGAATTAGAGACCACAGGTGTAATAAGCTCTTCTGAGAAGGGGGAGGCTAGGCTGTATTTATCTCCAGCACATGCAGATACATAAATAATGACAAGTTTAGGAGGGTGCAGAGCTAAAGAAAGAGGGGTGGGAGGTGGCTGCCATGCACAGTCAGGCGGCAATCAGCCTCTGCTGGCAGAGCTCAGAGGTGAGCACAGAAAGCACAGCGAGCTGCCTGCTAGGCACTGCTGCCAATGAAGTATTTTTATAAGTACTTTCCTTTTCTTTGGGCCTAGTGAAGGGAAGAAAACACCCCCTCATCACAACCCCAGTGAGTGGGGAACTACCAGCTCCAGAACCATGTGCTCTGTGTCAGTTTTGGGGCACCCTGGGGCTGTGCAGGGCTGCTGCTCCTCCAAGCTGGCTCTGCTCAGCCTCCCTCCTTCTGACCCAGACAAATCCCTTCAAAATGCTGCTGCTCTCTGTCATGGCAGTGGTCACAGCACATCCTCTAAAGCTTTTCATTTCCACACATTTTTATGGGGCTGAAGATTAGCAGCTAGCTGCGTTTCACAGATGGGGGGAGCGTGAGAGGCTCTTGGTCCAGAGCCTGTTCTGTTTATAAGTATTTCAGACTATGTTGGATGGGAAATATCTTCACTTTTGCCTCATTAGTGGTGCTCAGCAGATGGGCCTCTGACATCCAGTGGGGTATTAAAGCAAAGTATGGGGCTGTGCTGCCTGATTTGACTGAAAATAGACAATGAGGGAAGAGCTGGGGAGGGCATCCAAGTGCTTGGGCTGGCTGGTGCCTCTTGCCCCAGCAATGATCCCCTGGAGCAGGGCTATTACTGAAGCCAGGCTGCTTATGTTGAGCTCACTCACTGCCAGATTACATCACTTTGCTGTAAAATAGCTCTGCCAGCAGAAGAATTGGGAGTGAGGACATCGGCAATTCACTAGATTTGGAGCTGGAGCAGTCAGCTTGCTGCTGCTGGCTTAAATGATGTTTTGGGCAAAATAATAAAATCCTCCTCTTGTGTCCTTAGTAATGTTGCATAAAAGATGAGTTGAGATGGGCATTACTTCCCTGTCACCTGAGCAAAGGTGTGTGTACTGTCTGACCAGTCAGTTTTACTCTAATAATGAGCCAAAAATAACCCAACAGACTAAAGAAAACCAATCCAAATGCTGGGGTTTGATTCGAAATAACATTGAGGTCAAAACTGTCTGAAACACATTATTTTCTGATTAAGTGACTACTTCAAATATTCGTATTAAAATGGCCATTTCCAGTGCTCATCCTCAAATTCACTTTGAAGCATCCCAGGCCCAGATTGACACAGCAGTTACCAGGAGTGAATTTCATGGCTCTCCACTGAGACTAGTCTGTTCTTCCCTGAACACTTACAGCTTGTGAAACACAAGAACTTGCAGGCTGGGAAGGAAAGAATCTCCCACAGGCTGCCCTGTGGGTTCCTGCTGTGCTCTTTGGAGACATGGCCATCACCAAGGGGAGCTGATGTAACGTCCCAGCAAAGGAAGAACAGACTCATGTCTCCTTCTGCCTTTCCTGACACCCTCACTTCCAACTCAGCTGTTTTATACAGGGCATAAATTAGGGTAGAACTTGGCACAGGACTTTCATTCACTCATGTTTAAAACTTCTGCCTTAGAAGTTATTCTTGGAGAAGAATCATGACAATCTGTCAAATACATTTGAAGTGCAGCTCCACTGAAGACAATGAAGTTATACCAGGATTTAACATGGCATATAAACCAAGGTTATCAACCACATAATTAATCAATTTCTTTTAAACTTGTGTGGCTGAGTCCCTTGCTCAGCTTTAAAAATCCCATTCCATCTATTTTGGACCTTTTTTTTGTGTGTGTGTGTGATATTTTGCATCTTGCTTTAGATCTTTGTTTGGATTTAGTAACATATAAATGCTCTAGCTAAATTTACAATCTGCCTGAATACATATCTCTGTGGATTTGGTATCGTTCCAGCTAATACAAGCTGAGTTTTTTGGGGAAGAAAGGAAGCAGGGTTTTATTTGAAAAACAACCCCCATCCCAAAAAGTTACAGAGTTCAAAGTTATTCTAAGAAAAATAACAATTTTCCACAGTGAAATAACTGTATGATGACTCTTTTATGCCATGAGAATTTTCAGCTATAAAAATGGTCTGAAAGTAGTCCCATTATTTAACTTATCAACAAGTCCATTCCTGGTGCCATGATGATGTGTCATCAGTAAACCACACTTGGCAGGAGACACCAGAGTGGTTAAAACCAAAGGTTAGAATGATCAAAAGGCACTTCCAGAAATGAAGTATTTCACTAATTTTTTAAAATATATATATATTTTTTAGCGAGTTCATTTCCCCTTCACCTTCTCAGAGGCCCTTTAGGTATTGGAATTTCAGCCCCTCTGGAAGATGGGGTGAGTTCCAGCCTGCAGGATGGCAGTGCTCTGGATTCTGGCAGGTGATGTTCTCCCTCCTTAAACAGCTCTATGTCCACCTTCAGGAAATAATGGTTTCTTTTAAAGGCAAAACCATGAGGATTTAATTTGCTTCTGGAAGTGCAGGTCGTCTGGGGGTGTCTGTGTGTGGGGGAAAGTGTGAACTTACAATGCAGAGTCCTTTTCTGATGCATCAGGGATGTCAGCATGCACTCATTGCCTGCTCTGCATCCGTGGGCCTGAGTTTGAGTCAGCTCTGATGGGATCTGTGCAATTCTGTGATGTGGGGATGTGAGGGCTGGCTGAGACATCAACAGCAGGACCTCTCTGCCTCCTCCCTTGGCTTGCTCACCGTGGTCACTTCTGATGCTGGGACCTGCTGCACTAAACTAGAATTTTCCTACAGTAAATCTAATGGAGCAAGGCAAGATCAGTGAGAAAAATAAGGGAGAACTCAATGAAGCATAAAAATGTTTTGTTCTACACTGCCTTGCTGTTTCAAACTCTGCATGTTTTAGGCATTTTTAAGTCGCTGTCTCAAGCAGTGAGCTGTGCAGAAAAATTCCTTTTCATTATAATTTTTCTTTAACAGCACGGGGAGGTCCTCCAGTGACTGCCAATGTAAGTTCAAAAGTATGTATACTTTAATATGTAAAGATCAATTAAACATAAATACCAAATGTGTATATTCTTATATATACCACGTAGCAATTTACATGCAACAGTGTGTGTATGTATACAGGTGTGTATATACAGTGCTGTAGCAAATACAGCCCAGGATTGAACAGCTGTGGGATGAAATGTGCTGCTTTTGCCTTTCAGGAGGTTTCACTGTGTAATGCAACCCTTTTTCTTCAGTGGTGATGGAAAGGGCTTCAGTTCTGTGGATTCAAATCTGAGCAGCAAGAGTGGTTCAAATGTCTTTTTGTCCTGGTGGAATATAAAAGGATTGGAATACCTGTCTCAAATATCTCAATTCCCACTTGATCGTGGTTGAAACCACCATTCCACATTCAAGTATTTCAAAACCACTAATAAGCTTTCAAATGTACAATATTAAGTGCTGTAGATTGGATTTATCTTTACAGTGAATAATATTTCACGTGCACAATGTGAATGCAGCAGAACTCCAAAGGTTGTTTCAGATAATAATTCAGCAGGTTGTCCAATTAGATGTCAATAATTGACCTTCTTTTCACAGGTTGTTTGGAAAGAGTATCCTACTGTGGGAGAGACAAAGACCACACTCCTGCTCAGCTCTGCTTTTTTGCAGTCTCCATCAGGTCCTTCGTGTTCCAGCCTGACTAAATGTCAGTGTATTTCATGCCACTGTCACTTTTCAATTTCTGCTACAAGGTTTTGGGGAGTATTTCTTCTGTTAGTGGTAATTTCCATCTATCTCAGATGTAATTGCATTTTGCTTCTGTGAGAAATATGTGATTTTAGGAACTTCTGAGTGGAAAGAGCCTGGGGAAAAATAACCTGTTTCAAAGAGTTCATCTGAAATTCTGGAAGTCCATGGCACAGTGTAATTACATATTCATCTCAGCTGTCTTCATAGGAGACTGCACTTCTTTGCATGCTCCTCTGGGTAGCTCACCCTGGCTTTTTTATTGATTAGTAGTCATTCATCCCATCCTCACTGAACAGGGGGGTTTTGTTGTCATGTTTTCCCCTCTGCTTTCAGTGCTCAAGGCATTTTTTTTACAAAGGTTGCTGCATATGGAACTCAAGCAGGAGGCTTAATTTACATTACATTAACCCATTCCATAACATATTATTTCAGGTTAAGGTTGTTTATTTCACATGAGTGTTTATTCCACTCATGTTATCAGACTGGTGTGTCCAATGGTTTTGATCATTTTAGAGTAATAACCACACTTGTATAATTTCTCTCTCCTGACTTCATTGTGTAACTTCTTCTGTCACCCCATTTGTGAAACCTAAACTTTCTGGTGTGCTGTTACTAACACATGTGTGTTGGAACCCTGGTCACTGAGAATTACAGACTTTCTGTGCTGGAAAGCACTGACCCCCAAGAGAACACTGCGTTTGACCTGAGGGTGTGGAGAAAACTTCCAAAATTGAATGATAAAACTAAGATTATAAGTCTGTAGTTTGAATAGAAGTGTGTAATATCGCATAGTAGAAAACTTAGGGTTTAAAGTTTTAAAATATAGTAATATATATAAAACAAGATAGAAAACATAAAACAGAAGATAATCCTTCTTCATAAATTTAAGTAGTATTGTGTAATTACATAAAAATCCACATTATGAATCACAAGTAGTTAGTTATTAAGTTAAAAGTAAAAATAAGTATAATTTCTTAATTAGACAATTTATCTTTAAAAACACTTATAAAGGGAAAAATACAACTCCATTTTTTAATTTGTTAAAGTATTTTTTTATTTTCTTTTGGGTTTTTTGGGGTTTTTTGTTGTTGGGTTTTTTTGCTTTTATTTGTTGTTGTTTTGGGGGTTGTTTTTTCTGGGAGAGTGGGTTTTTGGTTGGTTTTTTTGATTTGTTTGTTTGTTTGTTTGAGTTTTTTTTGCTGTTGATGTTTTTGTTATTTTTTTGTTTTGGGGGTTGTTGTGTTTATTTTTTTTTTTTTTTTTTTTTTTTTTTGCACTTTGGTTAGTTTTTTGGTTTGGGGGTTGTTTTTGGTGTTTTTTTTATTTTTTGGGGTTTTTTGTTTGTTTTTTTGAGGTTTATTGTTGTTGTTTTGTTTTGGTTATTTTTTTGTTTTGGGGGTTGTTTTTGGTGGGTTTTTTTTGTAGGAGAATGGGTTTTTTTGTTGTTTTTTTGGGGTTTTTTTTAGGGTCTCTTCCATCTTTTGGTCTGATCCCTGCTCTCTTCCCTCTCCCATGCTCAGAAGGCAAGAGATGAGTAGGAAGAGCTGGAGGAAAGGGGAGAGAGGCGAATTTGTTCCCTTCTTAGTGCACACATCTGGGCAGGGCTGCAGGGACCAGGAGAGGGGCACAGTCTCATGAAGAAATTTTTCCAACAAAATTTAAAGAGAGTTTTCTATGAGACCTTGGCCAGGGCTGGGACTGGTGGGCAGGGCCCAGCTCTTCTGTGAGAGCATCCTGGCTGCCAGCAGCAACCTGGCCACAAATCCCAGCCCTGCCAAGGGGGAGGCTGCTCCTCAGGAACTCAAGGAACCCATCTGCCTCCTCTTGGGGTTGGGACTTGATAGTTCTGAGGGCTGAACATCTTCCCTTCTGCTGCTCTGGCCGGGAGCAAAAGACATTTTGTTTGACGTGGTGTGTTCTGGTAATGACAAAGTCACTCTGGAAAGGCACAGCTAACTATTTGCAGCTTAGAGTAAGCCAAAATGCTTTAAAAAATACGGTTTTATCAGGCTCTGGTGACTCAGTTTGAATGGGAGGGCAGTTGGCACACTGAGTGAGTAAAGCCACTGGCGTTAATGCTGGATCGCTGCCTGTACTTGTAATCTTCACAACACAAAAAGTGCTTTTGTCAGAGTGCCTTGCTCTGCCAGTGTTTCACTGAGCATGCAGCAGCACAAATGGTGACTAGAAATGTCATAAAGAGATGCAGGGCTCTCTGTTTCATGTTGGTAGACAGCACTGGGTGTTTCTGTGTGGTCAGAATCTGAGCAGAGTTGCTGTCACTCTCTTCTCCTCAGCCTGACTATAATAATTTCCTTGTCTTATTTTCACTTATATCAGTATACTATATCAAATGAGACTACAGCTTGCATCAAACTAAAAACAAGCTGTTCTCTGGCTTTTTCTGTGATAAACTTATTTTTTTCTTTGCATGCACACCTTGGCTTTCTGTATTTGGCTCCATGGAAATCTCAGACAACCTGGAAAAGCTTTGCATTGTGATTGCAATCCAGCTAGAGCAGGATATTCAGGAAGATCTTGAAAGATCATTTGTCCTGTGCCATTTCCATCTTTCTTTGACAGTGGAGCTTAGGTGAACACCAGAAGTTTGTACCAGCCCTATTGATTGATGACTGATGATTGAATCAGTTGATGGATGCGGGCCTGGAATGTCCCAGGAAGATCAGGAATTAAGGCAACAAAATACATTGAAAACTGACTCATGGATTTTTAATGATCCTCCTTTTTGTTTTTTTTTATGAGCCTGATGACATAAGCTTTGATAAATGTTACATCTTTTTAACACAGTGCACAACAGAATATTTAGGTGGACCCATATTTTTCAAAATCAGCTATTATTCTCATATTTTAGCTATGCCTTTTTTTTTTTACCCTCCCTCCTTTTCTCTGTGTTGTAAAGACACCTGCTCCAGTTATTTGCAAGCCACCTGGAATCTTGAACTGTTGTTTGTACCAGGAATTTAGGTTTTTTTTCCAAGAGCAAACAGCTTTGCCTTTACACCTGGAGAATTAAGAGACACAGCAGGAGGAGCAGAGAAGCTCTTGAAGAGGTATTTCCACAGTAGGGTTTGCAATGCTGCAGGATGATAAAAGAGAATGATAGAAACACTGTGATCAACAACTGAAGTGAAATGGAAGGCAAACACTGTGGACCACATCCTTCTCCCAGTAAAAATAAATGTAAAGTGTAGAAATGTTTAGCTGAAGACAAGAGCTCAGTCTGAGCAAAGGTTTCCTAACATGCTGCTGCTGATTGCTCCTGGAGGCAGAAAAGTGATCCCAGGGGAGATGGAATTGGCAGGTACCTAATGCTTTTCTACATTTATCCATGCTGAATAATGGGTTAGACCCCAAAAGTCTGAGGTGCTGTCTCAGAGCATCTCCCCAGCATCACTTTTCTTTGGAGGAACGGGCGTGGGTGGAGAGCAACTCTTCATAAGGCACCAGTGAGCAAAATCCATTTGTGTCTGAAGCCTGACTGGTGACCTGCCAGGGCTCACATCCCTGCTCATCCCATACAACCTCTGTCAGGGGGAGGATAATTAATCCCAGATCCTGGAAGCAGTGATTTCCTACAAGGCCATGTCATAATGGACAAAGATAAATACTGCTAAGTGCTCCAGTTAGGGCACTACAGAGTGCTGTGTGACAGCACGAAATGAATTTAAACTAATTCATTGTTTTGATAAACAACTATCATCTCCTATCTCTGGCTGCAGCTATGGTTTTATGAGCACCCATTTGGTGCTTGTAATAATGTAGGGGTTATTCTTAGCCTTCTGCTTGGAATCTGGACACACAATCCTGGGAACTGTTCAGAGTAAACTTTAGAATTATGTGTGTGTGTGACAGGGGGGAAGCAAGATCTAAATTTAAATGGTAAATTTCAGCTTTCATTCTCAATGCTTAAGGGCAGTCAGCTAATAAACGTTGCATGGCTTCAAACAAAATAAAAGCCACAGTAGTAGATAATGGGTGCTGTAAAACCTCTGACTTATCTCAAGTCTGAAACTTGGAGGATTACCATAACTTAGTTTATGATGTTCATCACAGCTGCCAGGAGACCTGGCCCTGCCTCCCCAGAGTGCAAGAGCTAAAGGGAGTGCTCAGCTGAGTAATTAGCTGTACTTAGTTAAAAGCCTGCATTAAGAGGGAGCTTTTGTACATTTATCCATGCTGAATAATGAGTTATACCCCAAAAGTCTGAGGTGCTATCTGTGTGAGATTCTCTTGTCCTTGGAAATTACACAGATAAGAAATATAACAGGTCATATATTCAGGGCTCTTTCAGTCATTATCTCATGCAGTGGTTTATCCACTTTGAAGTGACCTTAGTGATGGGATTTTCTTCATTCCTTTTACATGAGGCTGAAAACACCAAGTTCCTGTTTGTTCCAGGGGGACTTTAAAGATCCCAGGGCAGTTTTGCAAGGGGATCTTTCCCTTGAAGGATCCTCCCCTCCATCCTGAAGCTTGGTAGTTGCACACCACCACAGTGTCAGGGGCTCAGAGGTCATGCAGCTCCAAGTTTACAATTATGATGATATCAGCTGTGGCATTCACATTCTCTGAAAAAAATCCCTTCACCCAGGATTTTCTCCTGGGAAGCTGAGAAGCCTCAGAGAAAAAGGAAACAAATTCCTATCTCATTTGCTTCTCCTTTGTTGTGCTCACATGTGGAATGTGTTTGGAGATTGTTTACCAACAGGTGATTGATTCATTGGTTTCATTGAATTGTTTTGACTCATTGGCCAATCAGGGCCAAGATGTGTCGGGGCTCTGGAAAGAATCACAAGTTTCCATTATTATCTTTTTAGCATTCTGTAAGTATTCTTTCTGTATTCTTTAGTATAATACAGTATTCTTTAATATAATATAGTATTATATTAATATAATATAGTATAAAGTAATAAATCAGCCTTCTGAGAACATGGACTCAGATGCACCATTCCTCAGGGCATTCCCAGCAAATACAATAATTAGTTTCTATTATTTTCTCAGGCCAGCGTGACAAACCTCTCAGGGCTAAGTTTTCCTTCTAATGCTTTGTTTTAAGAACACTTCCTCAGTTTCACCCTGAGCTCTTTCCAGAGTGAGCAGAGAGCACATAAACAACTCCACTCTCTCTGACAGCAGTTGAGCAGCCCAGTATACATTTCCTTCTCCTGTTACTGCCCTGCAGAGTGCCCTGGAGTGGCTGCAGTAATCTGAGTTTGCTTAGCTGCTCACAATGACATCCTTAGGAGAAGTGAAGAAACACAGCCCTGGGACTCCAAATTTAACAAGTTAGAAAGCCTCCAGTTGCTCATAATGAAAGCTGGTGCAGTGACTAGGGAACCAGTCCAAGAGGAGGTTTACATTCCTTGCTTCACTGTGCTTTACATTTTGCTTTGCCCAGAGTAATGGGCACTTTTCAGCACTATTAGTGTGCCTGGCAGAACAGGGAGATATCCAGCACGATGCCCAGGAGTATTTAGATGGTGTAGGGCTGAAAGGATGCCCTTTCCCAGTGTAATCCCATCCATTCCTGCCCTCCAAGTCTCTTGTCACTGTAGCTCTCCCAGCCATATTCATTCACTTGTGTGTGGGGATGGGCTCTATTTGGAATTAATTAAATTCTCCTGATTCAAAGGATAGGTAATCTTTCCCCAAAACTGGTTTTGTGGGCTCTTTTTGCTTGGTTATTGTTTGTTTGGTTGTTTTCATTGGGTTTGTTGTTACTTGGTTCGTTGTTGCTGCACCAGGAGATTTCTCTTACACTAGGATATTTCTAGAAATTATTTTGCACCTTGTCTTCCTTTTTCAGTCTCCAAGCAGCTGTTGAAAATTTTGGTCTTTAGTTTCCCTGGCCATTCCCTGGTTTCATCTGGAACTTGTGTGTAATGCTATTGCTGCTGGTATAAATGGATTATCACTGCAGATAGACTGATGCTGACAAAGCAGAAGTGTTTTAGAAATATAAATAGCACTTGGATGCTGAAACAATGCTTTCACCAGTGTACCTTTGTAAGCTGTTTACAGACTGCAAGAATAGCCTATAACTCTTGGTTCTCTACTGCTATTAAAAGAGGAAGCAAATTTAGATGGCATTTTTACCTTTCCTGATGCATCCTGGCACAGCCTCCCCAGGAGATAAAGATGAGCCTTGTGGTCTCACAAGTGACTTTGCTGAGGGTGGGGTGAACTCTTCAGCTCCAGCTGAGCTCAGCCAAAGCTGAAAGCTTGGCTGACCTTTTTTACAGGACCAAGGGTTATTTTTTAAACTAGTCTTAAATCCCTTCTTTACTGTTTTGCTTTCATGTAGAGGAAGAGATATGGTCTTCAAACTCTACTGTAAGTAGTGTCCTGCCCTGGAGCTTTAGCTTGAGATGGAAGAGCACCTGGGAGGGCTGGGGCACCAGGGCAGATGTGATGGAGCCCTGAGGGGAGGGAGTGTAAAACCCAGCAATCCTGCTCCTGTGCCCCCCAGCACTGCTGTGCTCTGCTCCTCTCTGTGCCCCACCTGCTGTCCTGGAGCACCAGCAATCGAAGCAGCAACTCCTGCTCTCACCATTGCCATCCAGATCAGAGCTCAAGCAGGAATTTTGTTACTCCACCCCATTCTCTGAATTCCCTTCCCTCCCATTCTTCAGGGTTTAGCCCAAGAGAAGTGGCAAGAAGAGCTGAATAATTCACTGCTCCAAAGCAATGAGCATGGTCTGGCCAGAAAAGGGACAAACAATGAACTCTCATTTTTACCAGATAAAGTTCAACATATAAAGATATGTCAGGCAGAGCAGATAAGACCAAGACTATGAATTTGGGAAAACTGAGAAGCAGCAGGCCCAATGCAAGCTACTATCAAATAAACCACTGAGACAGAGAGCTGTGTGCTGGAAAAAAAGAAAAACATTCCTGGAAATCAAGCTGACAATGAAAGGGAAGAAAATTCATGTGCCACTGAAATTATTCCTAGTGAAACACCACGAGGAGGATATTTTGGATTGGGCTGTTGAACTGTTCAGCAGCTGGGAAGTGCCCTGCCATTGCTCAGTGCAGCTGGGTGTATTTCTGGGATGACTTTTGTGCTGAATTCTTCTTTCCTTCAATGCAGCCTGAGGCACAACCTAGTGGAGCCATCAAAGCTTTTCTTTGTGTAGGTTGAAGCTCCTGCCCCAGGGAGTTGTTTAGATGCAGTGAGAGAAGTGATCTTCTCAAGCTGATATGGGCAGCAGACCCAACCATACAGGAGAGAAGTTAACACTGAAATCCCAGAGTTGCAAGGAGCTCATGCCCGCATTTAAGAATATACTCAGCTTTCAGTAATGTGAAGGGTATTTGGGTTCCTTGAGAATGCAAAAGGGTCTTTTTGGCATACTGTAGGAAGGTTAGGGACAGCCCAAGGCTCTCTTGAGAAAATTTGGAGCCTCTGGTTCTTTCACTGGCAACTGTTCAGAAAACTTTGCTTCTTTGAGTAAGAGAGAAGAGAAATGAGGGGCCAAAAGAATCAGCAGCCACCAGCTCCGACTTGCATTTGTACTGCAGAATGAATAGTTTACCAGCCCAAATAAAAGCCAAATTCGGCCTGCCCTATTTGACACAAGTAAAAAGCAGTTAGTTTAAAGTCTGAACTTTTTCATTTGTTAACAGAAAAGGCCTGTGTGGAACCAGAGGCAGTTTACTGTGAGCAGGAGGGAGAGAAAGAAGCAGGAAATGCCAGCAGAACCCCAGTGGAAGGACAGCAAACACTGACATGGACAAATGCAGCCAGTGCACAACTCCAGCCACCTGACAAACCAGAAAAAGCAAAACACTCCAACAGAATTGCAAGGTTCACCTTTCTGCAGGATTCCTATTTTGCTGTTTGAGTCCATATCTAAGGTAGATGGGACAGGGGGAGAGAGAGAAGTGACCATTTAGCACTGGCCAGAGGCTCCTGACCCATGGCAAAGAAACGGTGGGTCAGACTTGAGCAGCTGACTCCTCTGATCTCAGGGGCTCCCTGGCATGCAGGGCATGCAGGAATTCCTGAAAGCAGAGCAGGGAGTCCCACACAGAGAGTGAAGGCAATCCCCTCACCACACTGCCTTTTCTTCCATTCTGCAAGTGCTTCAATGCATTGATTTTGGTATGGTCAGTAGAGACAGAGGCCTTCAGACCAGAGCATTGGCAGTGATGGATCCCCATTTCTTTGGACACCTTCCCTTCCTTTTGCCAGCTGTATGAGAACCTACAGCCAGCAAACCCCCAGAAAGGACAGTGACACATGACTGGACCAAGGGCAGTGACACATACCTGGACCCAGGGCTGTGACACATACCTGGACCCAGGGCTGTGACACATACCTGGACCAAGCCCAGGGGTTCTGCCATGTCTTGCCCTGTCTCTGTGCTCTGCACTCACTCACAGCAGCCTGCTGAGCAGATCTGCTGCTGTTTACTTAGAGAGTCAGGGTGCCCCTCCTGTAATGACATTAGTCAGGAGGGAACTGTCTGGTTCCTGCCTCTCCTGGACCAGCTGAGCTGCTGGCCTAGAGCTGCCCAGATTGCTTAATTGCTCTGCTGGCTTTTAAAGGTCAGCTCTTACAGAATCCAATAACACTCAGGAGATTTCCAGCATGAGGTGGATTGCAAAGCAGAGCCTGGACTCCTCTCAGGAGCTGTGGGACAAAGCAAGCACCCTGCAGCAGAGCCACCAAGGCCATGGCCATGTGCTGAAGGGCACTCAGGAGGGAGGACAGAATAAGGGAGATGTGTGTCTGACAGGAAGTGGGGAAAACAAATTATTCAGCTGCTTTGTCCTTTTATGAGGTGCCTCATCATGTCCCAGAAAATTGCCATGCTTGGAGTTTCCCAATAGGAAAGCTGAATGGTTGCTGGAGCAATTTCGGTGGTGTAGAAAAGCTCAGGAACCTGAAAACTGGCTGAAATATTTCAGTAAAGGATGGGTGTGCTCAGTTTCATGCATGTAACTGTCCCAGGAAAGCAGATCTGCAGCTGGGGATACCTGAACACAGTCTACAGTTTACATGGTTTATTCATCAGAGATAGTAGCCTCTATATTGAAAAGCAGATTCCCTTCTGTTTTACCCTCCTTCACAGGAGTGAGGCCAGCAATGGGCACTGTAAGACCCTCTCTCTTGGTAATAATAATAATAATTTTATTATTATTATTGATTATGATGATGATGATGTTAACAATGATACTACTACTAATACTTATAATAATAATAATAAAAATCTGAAGGCAATTGTTGCCCTTTTCCCCTCCCTGAGTGCCCTGGCAGCAGGAAAGGAGCTCCTCACCTGGGACACTCCTTCTTTCCTCAAACAGATCCTTTCCCCCTCATTGCAAGCACCTGAAGGAAACAGCTGCAAGCCCTAAAATCCTCCAGCCCCCTCAGTGCTCCAAATTCAGCCTGCCTTGAGCCAGCTGGGCTCCACTGGAAGAGCCACAGAAAAGGGGAAGTTTTGGGAGACATCAAAGAGGAGCTTTGGCTCTGCTGCTTCTAGAGGAATAGTCAATGTATTTAATTGCAGCTGGGGCTTCCACTTCTCTTCCTGGCAGACAGTCTGGTTTAAAATCTTTCATTATCAATTCACAAGTGAGTTTATACAAGATGAGTAGATATTTTTGTGTGTGTCTTTCTCTGGTTGACAGTTTTCTAATATTGTTTAGCAAGGAAAAGTTTGAACAATTGCTTTTATCTTTTACTTGATTTTCTTCATCCTTTTTCATCTCTTCTTATTGAATTTTTGAGGGGCTTTTTCCTTTGAATTTTGGCCTGCTTTTGCATGTGCTTATTTTAAAGTGATTTGCATGCAGATGATCAACTGGAAATGCAGTTTGGGTAAGATGTTTACAAATAGATATTAAATCACTCTGCTTGTTTGCACAAAACAGTAATTGAATAAACCCTGGTTATTAGTTTTCTTGCATATTTGCTTTGCATTCTTTCACTCGGTTTCCACAAACAACACAGGGATGTTTGTTCTATAGTTAATAGCATTTAGAATAGTCTAAAGTAAGTAAATAAATAAATAAAATTCTTGCTGTGTTCCCTTTATGAAAAGAGGGTCGAGTAAGACTTAGAGAGTACCTTTAGTTTTTCTTACTATTGCTGTTTTTCTGATTGTCATCCTTTTTTTTTTGTTACATATTTACCCACTGAGCCCATCTTTTTTTTTCTTGTTTTATTATCCTCTTTCTTCCACTATATCCATTTTGCCTACAGCAAGCCATGAGATTAATGAAATAAAGCCCAGCATAAATTCAAGTATTTAAGTATTGAAACAACGTTTATGCTTCATATTTTTATTACATTCTTTCTATATCAATGTAAACTTCCATTCACAAAAAAAGCCAAATGCATGCTGCTCTGGTTTACCATCACATGATGTTACAGCTTTTTGATTTGATTTTCTGGGTTTCTTACCTAGGGTCTGTGTTGCCTTCCTTCTTCTGTGATCTTGGTTTTATATAAGCTAAATTTTGGGCTCCTAAACCCTGCAAGACCTCCCAAAATATGTTGCCAGTTTATTGCTGATAAGCAATTGATCTTTCCAGTTAATTGCATGCAGCTTTTATCCATGTGATGTTTTCAGCTATACAAGCAAGCTGATATAAGTATTTGGTATGAGCTCTGAGATAATTTTGTTTGCACCCACAGTTCTGCAAGATGATTTATTAACTAGAAGACTACATTCTACCATTGTATGATAAACATGGGTTATATGGACATGACATGATTTGCTGAAAGCCATCCTGCAGAGGTGCCATAAAAAGAAATCCCCAGTTCTGGACTCCATCAGGTAATGCTGCTTTGTGACATTTTACTGCATGGGCTAAAATTTTTTAATAAAGTTAAGATTTTATTGCCTGCATTTTTTGTTTCATAAAATGAAGTATATAAAGTATATTGTATTCACTAATGCATATGAAGTGTATTGCATTCACTAATTATAGTTCTATGAGGAAAAAGAGCATTCAGAGTTACTTTGAGTGCCATTCTGGTTTCATTCAAACTAATCTAACTATTTGTTTCTGTTACTTGGGACTTCTCTGTGGGCTGAAATTGCTCAGCACTCCTTTTGGAAAGTTCTGCTTGCTTACTTTTTCCTTAATTCTTCCACATCCTTCTCTCTGGCTGGCTTGGAGTGAGATCAGGAGAAAAACACTGAACTTTCCTGACAGCAGGTTCTCTTAGGATTCTGGTATTCCTTGTGCAAGCAGGGATGAGCTGCAGTAAAGCCCCAGATGTTTCTGCACATCTGGCAGCCCTGAGCTCTGCTGGCACCTTGGAACAGCCCTGGGTAAAGCACAAAGTGCAGGCTCGGGAGGAGCAGCTGCTCTGTGCAAACACTGCAATCTGACAGGCAGGAGTTCAAAGCAAGAATTTATTAGATTAAATGTTCTTTCAATTTGCCATCAGATCACTCTCTTTCAGCAACAGCATTCACTTAAAGCAACAAGCAGTGCAAGGTGCATGGCAGTGAGGGCATGCCAAAAACTCAGGGGGCAGGTGGGCCAAAAATATTGGCTCAAAATAGTTTGCCTGCAGTCATGTGTCTAGATGCTGCAAGAATCTTTTTCTATAGTTGTACCTGACCTTAAAATCTGCTTATGTACTCTTGATATATGTTTGGCTATGTGTATATATTTTTAGCAAAATTGGAGCCACGTGCATGGTTCATATCTGTGCATATGGATAACACAGAAATGGGGACCACACACAATTAAATGGTCACCAAGTCCCAAACTGACTCCTGGCTCTTTAAGCTATGAGTTGCTCAGAGCACTGCTCTTGGATGCCAGAGAAAATCCACATTTAATGGGATTGCTCTCAGAGATGAGTCCCAGAAGAGCAGTGACAGAACCTGAGAGCGCTCTGGGTGCCTTTCTGTGCTCTCCAGTTGTCTACAAAGAGGGAGTGACCACTCTGGCTGCTTCATGCCTGGGTTTTGAAAGGTCTGGGAGGAGCAGGTCAAGATCTCAGTGGCTCTGAGCAGAGGGGAAAATGGTCAGTGAACCCTGACTGGCATGAACTACATCCTACTGGTTATTAATCTTTTCAGAGAGTGAGGTTCTCACACTGTAACTTTAGAGAAACGTGAAGAAGTGACTAGATTTCACAATTACATGTTTTCTTATTTCCCATTCATAATGAATATTTATCCTGCACTCTAGAGTCTGGTGTGAACTCTAATTTTCTGTAGTGCCTCACTCTTATTTTTTTAAATCTCAATTCTGAGTTCAGTAGGAATTAATGGTGAGAGTGAATTATTGTGCAGTACAATTTTATTATAGTAGTTTTTATGTTAGACCCTAAACCTGTCTAATGTACCCATTGGACAACATTTACCCTGGAACCAAAACTGTGGCATAAAAGTGCCTATTTCTCCTCCAGTACAGGAAGGTTTGAGGAGGATGAACTCTTTGCCCATCTTGCTTATGTTGTTTCTCCTACTTTGGGCTTCAGCTGTCATTAAATTTTATTTTATACTAGTTAGAAACTGAAGCTTGAAGAGTTGCTGCACTGCAGGAAACTCATCCCAGGGAGAAGCTGCTGTGCTGCTAACCTGGGGGAGTGGAAGACTGGCAGCTCCTATAATAGAGAACTGTGTTTTCCTGAGCTTGAGGGTTTGCTGGAAAGTCCCACCTATTGCACCCTCTGGATGTCACCAGGGTTTGCACACAACGGATAAAGTCTTTCAGGCTGAGAGCTTTTGCTTCTGAATATTGATTATTGATCCTAGGATGTGAACAGGGCAAGGAAAGAGCAAACACTGTAAGGAGACATTTCTGTCAAAGCTGTGAGGCTGTTCTAGAAAATCAGTGCAACCCATGAAGCTTGACATTTTAATTGCAAGAACTAAATTTGGTAATGAAGAATGCTGTGATTAAAGGTTTGAGATGTGCCATGCATCCTCAGATCTGTCCTAGAGTGAGAGCACTCTCAAAGTGCAAGGTTTGAAGTGGATGCTAGCAAAAAGGGGGGCTGAGGAAACAAATGAGCTTGTCAAAACCAAATTAAAATGCTTTTCCTCCTCCAGACTGTCCCCTGAAGAGCTATTGTGTCAGAATTTGGTTTCCAAAGCTACCATTAATTTGTGAACTAGCAGGATTTTTATGCTGCAGTTGTCAATGTACCTGTAATGCTGGAGTCTCTAGTGGTACTTCTGTAGTGGTATCTCTCGGCTGTATTCCACTTCCATCACAGTAGTGAATAGTTTAGGTGGAAATTAAATGAGTGCAAAGAAGCATTTATGGGTTCTTGAGCTCTTTCTAGCTCTGCTAGGGCTAATATCACTGAATTTGATTTGCTAAGAAAATAATCTCCAGGATGATGCAGCCCTCTACCTGAAAGACTCCTGCTATTTTTCCCATTTGAATTAATTCTTCTCTGCCAGGAGAGAACACGAAACACCCAGGTAACCTTGAGCACAGGTAAACAGCCAAATGTTCTTTCAGTGCAAAATCTCCTTTGGTTTTATGGCCCCATCAGAACACACTTGCTGTAGAAGTGTGTGTGGGAAACTGTGCTAAAACTGCCCCCTTTGAAGGTACTAATTAGAATCTGTCAAGCACATTTTGGCTGGAAACAGTTCATGACACAAATGAACATAATCTTTTGCCTTAAAAGGCTACAAAGACATGAACAACAACAAAGCTCGTTTAATACTTGTTATATACTTCTGTTGTGAAAGTCAGACAGCATAATTCTCATCAGGGACCACTCTTGGTGTACTGGCTACCCAGTCCACCTTGGAACATGAAACTCCACGGAACTGCAAAGCTTTTAATTGTGGTTTCAGGCTGGGGTTGTTTCAGGTTTGGTGTTTGCTGCCCAGAGAGCTGTGTTTGTCAGCTACACATGAACGTGGCCTATCAGCAATGCCTGATATTTATGGTCCCCCCTGCTGTAGGATGAATGAGTCACATATTTACTTGCAGGATTAGACACCGGGGACCTGCAGCACAGCAAACCACCACGCCTGCAGGTTCTGAAGCCTTTGGGGGCTGTAAAGCACCAGAATAATGATGCTGTTCTTCCTGAGTAATGTCAAAAATGCCTTTGCTATTCAAATACGGCCTCCAATGGTATCTAGGAGAATATCTGAGGAAGATAAAGGGAACCAAGGGCAGGAATTGACAGGCAAGTAGGCTGGCTGGTTGTCACAGCTCAACATTTCAGGATATCACGTTGTTTTCTAGACCTTGAGGTAGACTCTGTCTCCCCATAGAGATCTTCAACATTTTCCCGGTGTCAGAGAAGGTCTAAAAGTTTAGGAAGACAGGAAAAGAGAAGGGCACTGAGATACCCTGTTCCCACCCTTTAGGTCAATTGCAGATGGAAATTATTTTCTGCCAGGCATATTTTTGCTTTGGATAATGTTTTGATTAAGAGAACCGAGCTGTTGGCTCAGTTCTTGGGAATCCAGGGCCATTTGCCTCCTGGGCTGTGCTTGCTGCTTGTGTGAGCTGCACAAGGGGCAGTGGAGAGGTTTGGTTCAGGTACCAAGTGGTGCTGGAAATTCCCTGTGGTGCCTTACATGGCTCCAGCAGCCACTCAGAAAAGCACTGGCAGGTCCTGACAGGTCCTGTCCCAGCAGCCAGCCTCCTGCAGCTGCCCCAGGTGGCACCAGGGGACTCTGTTCAAGCAGCTTCACAGGGCTCTGGGCACCCCTCACTCCCATGGAAATGTGAATGTGCAGGCACATTGGACTCTGATTTTGAAACAGAACCCTAGTCTTAGCCTCCCTCAACATCTCCTCCCCAAGAGACTTTTTATGGGGCTTGGCACCTAAATTTCCATCCCACAGCCTTGGAGTAACGATGGCCCTCTAAAAATGCTCAGCTGGTCCTGTGAGGATGATGGTGTAATCTCAAAACATTGGGATTTCTACTTTTTTTCCTGCTCCTTGCAGATCAATATGAGTTGTTTCCTACTAATAGCTTTGATTTGCATCTCTAAGGATTTTCCTCCTTCTACAAATGCAAATGGCAAGTGAGTCAGAGCCCACTTAGGAGAATACCCACCTGTGACAGTGGTGCAGATTCATAATCCTGCTGGATGATCCGTAACCAAACCATTTCTATGGATATTGCTACAGGAAAGTTCACAAACCACCAGAACAAGGATATAACATCAGCTTGGGATGACCTTTGAGAGGCCAAAACCCACAGTTTATCTCATCTTAAATTGCTCCCACAGGCAAAAACATTTGTTTTGCCTTTTAAACAAGCAGCGAGAGAGCAATGCTGTGGTGGAAAATGGAGATGTGCTGTTTGGTCAAAGGCAGTTGTTTTCTATGTCTGGGAGAGGAGTGACATTTACACTCAGAACAAGATTACTCTGTCCAGAATTATCTGAGAATTAAGAAGGGAGAAGGTAAAAGTTTATTAAATAAGTATTTTACAAGCAATGGATGGGAAAATTAGATGTCATTGCCCCCTGCTTTGGCAAGATACCTTTTTTCCCCCCAAAGAAAGCATAAAAAGCCAAACTCAAAATAGCCTGTGTCTTACAGGAAACATAGGAATTGCTAAATCTTGCTCTGTGCTCTGCACACACAGCTTCCCCCTTCTCAGTGCCCAGTCACAATCCTGCTTTGTGCAAAACAAATGAATCAAGTGGCTGGAAAGGCCCTGATGAAAATAACACACATGCTCTTACGCTGGAGAGATCAAACAGAAACCTTGGCTGCGAGAGATCAATATCAGCATTTGTGACACTACATAAACCATGGCACAGAAAGACAAATCCTCCCCCTCCCACCAGACACTGACAGAAAGCAGAGCAGGTCAGGCAGGGAACAGGAAAAACTGTGCAAATGCTTTGGGGTTATCCCTGCCATGAGTGGATTCTGGTACTGCCCATTCATATTTGCTCATTAGCATCAGTTGGGTGGAAGAGGGGGCAAAGTTACATGGTGTAAAAATCTTCAGTGTTTTGCAATTGCTTTACAATTTAATTTCATTTTGGATTGTGTGTTGTGTAAGAATTAGAGACCTTCTCACCTCTGGTGCTGTCCAAATCAAGGAGTTAGACAGTTTTTGTGACCCTTAAAGTAGGACTTTGGAGTGTTCTTAATTATGCTACAGCTCTTTATCTTGGAAAAACTGACTTAAAATTTGCATTAATTCAGGACGTGTTCCTTGTTTGTGTTTGGAACAAGAACAAAAGATTTTTTCTGGATGCTGAGAAAAACCTGCACACCATGGACAAGTAAAACACTGTAATTTATTTCCTCAATTCTCATAAATTTTCCTTCTCACCCTGTAGTGTAAGCTTGCTTTCATTGCCTAAGGTAGGAGTGACTGAGGAAGTCAAGTATTCAGTCATTTCATGCTTGATGCTGTGAGATTGCATCTCTTTTGACTTAATTTTCTTTGGAGCTCATTTTTCTAAGGATGCTACTGTGCTCTGGATTGGGTAACACTTCATGCTTTCAGTCTCTACAGGCTCACACTGCTAAGTGTGCTGCTTCAAAATGCAGTCTGTAATTCCCTGAGCAGGCAATTCCCCACTTTTTGGAGCACCACTGCTGCTGCTGTACTCAGACCTGTGTTTTGCACACACTCTTTGGTCTGAGGCACCTTTCAATGCCCAGGTTCCCTCTCACCTTGCATCTTTAGTGCTCACCTTCCCAGCGTGTACTCAGGCTTAGAGGCTGAAAGGGGTTTTTAACCTGGGCTCCCAAACACAGAACTTTAATTGCAGGAGGACAAACCTTGGAAGAAGTTAGGAAACTGTTTGGTAGGTACAGTTAACGGGATTTGAAAATGATGCTCCAAAAAAGTGAAATACTTTGTTTGTATCCCTTGCAGTCACTCGTGACCTTTTTATTAATGAATGACGTTTTTGCAACCAGTCTATCAGTGACACTTGCCCTCCTTTCAGAAGTATGTTGTGATCCTTATCATGGAGCTGCTGTTTGTGATAGCAGAATGGCCTAGAGCAAATATCCAGCTTGTGTGATTTGGCATAACTCCATGGAAATCGCTGAGGCTATGAATGCTCCTCCAGGGACAGGATCAAACTCTGAGTATTTGTGTATCTGTTTTTGTAGGAACATGCTTTCATTTTTGAATGCTTCAAACTCAGAATCGTGGTTCAAAAATTATTTTGACTTCTCCTGTCTCCCCAAGAGCTTGCCATGTGGTTGGAAAAGAACTCCTGATCAATTGCACTCTCACAGATTATTTTATTTATAAGCCATGAAGTACCAAAAATAGCTGGGTAGGTAGAGAATGGCCTTTCTATCCAGGCCCTGCATTTGATAGTTGTGATTTCATGAGCTGTGGCCAAAACCAGGACATGGGCAGATCAAATTTCTCGTGCTGTTAGTGCAGTTATATTACCTCAGGGAAGTAATTATTGCCTCAGAGTTTGTTATAACACAGGGAACACAAACAGTTAAAATCACTGTGTACAGCAGCATCTTCTGACTCTCACAAACCAGCAAGGGACCTTTCCCTGGCTGAAGTGCTGGCAGAGAGGTGTTCCCAAGGAGCTGGGCTGGCAGGGACAGCAGAGCCAGGGCCACCATCCCAAATTCACAGCAGGCTGAAGCACCAGCACAGTGGCGGCCTGATTGCCACCACTGGCACAGACATATTTTATGAAAAATCCTTTTGCCACAATCTTTTCTCCTGAGGAGCTGAGAGGCCTCAGAAATGAAATCCAAACAACAATTATCTGCTGCAGTGGGATGCAACAGGTGCATCTTTGATTGGTCTCATGTGGTTGTTTTTAATTAATGGCCAATCACAGCCCAGCTGTGTTGGGACTCTGGTCAGTCACAAGATTTTATCATCATTCCTTTCTTTCCTTGCTAGCCTTCTGATGAAATCCTTCCTCTATTCTTTTAGTGTAGTTTTAGTATATAATTTTCTTTTAATATAATATATATCATAAAATAATAACTCAACCTTCTGAAGCATGGAGTCAAGATTCTCATCTCTTCCCTCGTCCTGGGGACCCTGCAAACACCATCACACACCACCAGAAGCTTTTCAGGAAAACTGAGGCTTCAGGCTGGAAAATAATGGCTTTCTGCTGGGCTGGGGCTGGGGCTGGGACACAGAGGCAGCTCTGCTGGTGTGACAGTCCCACTGTGACAGTGACAGTCCCACTGCTCTGTCTGGCTGCTCCTACTGGGCATGCATTTGCCTGAATTTGCCTGCATTGGGCACACTGGAGAGAATGTGAGACTGCCTGCTCAAACCAACAGCACAAACCCCAGCTAGACCCAGTTAGGATGTGCTGCAGGCAGCCACAAGCTGCAGTGACTCTCCAGTATCCTCCTGGCTTATCTCCAGATGCATCTGGATGGGAAAATGCTTTTGACCAACAGCCATGTGGGATAGATCTGAACCAAAGATGAAAATTAGAATAATCTTGTTGCTGCTTTCCCACATACCATTTCTTAGCTCCTAGCATGAAATTTCCAGTTCACTTTTAGCTAAAAGCTAATCATTCCCACTCGAAATGCTGAGCCCAGGGAGTTATAAATGCACTTAGTAGCTTCTCTTTATGAGCATCTTCTTGATTTCCCAGCCAGCAGCAAAATACTCCAAAGATGAATTTCACTCTGTTCTTTGCAGACAAAATACATAAGCAACTCCCAAGGGCATAATGAGATAGATGGTGGAGATGGATTTTTGTGAAAAATTATTTTCCATATTTCCTGGTTTCATGAAGCTGCTTTATCTTTAGGCTCCTTCAGTTCTACAGTAGTGTGTCCCAACTTTGATAATGCATTTTTTCCCTCCATACTGGTTCTCCCCTAAAAGTACTTTTTTCTCTTTTTTTCTTTTTTTTTTTTTTTCTGGTGCACCTCTTTCTTACCTACAACCCTAAAAGCATGAAGATATGTTTCACTTTTATTCTGCTTTGTTACCAAACATTTATTACACAGAATGAGGGTGGAACCTGGCTTATGGTGTTTGCTGGCATTCAGCAAACTTCCCTCACAATTTTTAATTCACTTCAGCTGAGTCAATTCATTGTTCTGCTCTATTTTGTGTCAGATTATGAAACCATTTGTTTCATGACAAATGAGGAATGTTTGCCATGTAGAGGAATTTTTCAAAGTGTGGAAGTGAGCACTCAGACAGCATGTGCAGGTTAAACCATCACTAGGGTGTAGTAAAAGAAACACTCTATTCTTACATGTTTTAAATGGTTTCTCCATGCCAGGGTGACCATTACTCTACAGTGCAAAGGTTTTGCCATCACTAACGTGTAGTAAAATAAAACTAAAACCGTATTTGTTTTGTGTTACTACAGCCTTCACTATCAGCCATATTTGGAACAGGAAATGGATAAATTTGGAATAGGAAATGGATAAATATTTACAAATAGCAACAGCACAGTCTAAAGATGGAACGAGGGGCCGCTGGTGTGAAGCACATTTTATCTTTTATCCCTCAAAACAGCGTGGGAGGGGACCAGAGTGTCTCTGTCTGTGGCTCCATTTCCTCACTTGCAAAATGCAAGATGTTCCAAGATCTTTATTGTACTGTGGTGAAGCATTTGCAAAACTTTAGGCCTCGTGAGCTGCATGCAGGGCTCCATATGGTCCTCGAACAGCTCCTGGGAATGTGTCAAGGAGCAGAATTTGGCTTAATGAGGTTTCCCAGACCATCAAGTGGGATTGGGTTCTTCTGCCCCAGCTCAATGTCATGGCAGGAGTGATATATCTTGAAACTTCTAAAATGTTCAGGGAAAAGCTGACTCTGTCTTCTGCAATATTTATTATAATATAATTACTCTTCCCTACAGTCTGTGGCTCATTTGTCTTCCATGGCTCCATTTTTTTAGGAAAACCTTCCAAACTCAGAGAAGATGGACTCTGTGCCCTTTTTTTCTTCTCTCTTTCTTTTTTAGGCCATGACAGACTCTGATCCATAGAATAGGTTTTCCCCCTATCTTTTAATACCATATATTATTACAAGCCTTTCATTTAAGAAAAAGAATGGACTTGGAAGTTGTGCAGAACCTCTACAAGAATGAAAGCTAGTTCAGAAAGAAATGAGAAACGCTGCTTTTCCTACCAATATAGTGGAAAAGGGGTGAGTTTCTGAGCCAGTCCAATGCTCTTTTTAAGCTGAGAATTGTTTTATGTGTTGAGGTGTGCCCAAGGAAGGGTGACAGAGCTGGAGAACAGATCTTAGGAGGAGCAGCTGAGGGAGCTGGAGTTGTTTAACCTGGAGAAAGGGAGGTTTAGAGGGGACCTTATTGCTCTCTACAACTCCAACAGGAAGGTGTAGCCAGGTGGGGTTGGACTCTTCTCCTGAGTAGAGAGAAAAAGAGGAAATGGCTTCAAGTTGCACCCCAAAAAGTTGGATATAAGAAAAAAATGCTGTCCCAGAAAGGATTGATCACTGCAACAGGCTGCCCGGGGCAGTGGCTGAGCCACCACCCCTGGAGGTGTTTAAAGATGTGTGGCTGGGGCACTTGGGGACCTGGTTTGGGGCTGGGCTTGGCTGTGTTGGGTCAATGGTTGGATGCAATGATCTTAGAGGTGTTTCCCAGCTGAAATGATCTGATGGTTTTTGTCTGTTTCTGTACCAGCACAGAGGAAACCTGCAGGCCTGTTGGGTTTCATTTGCTGTTCTTTCACTGACAATGTTAACTAGCTTGCAAATAAGTCTGAACTTTTTCCTAACAGGAGCATATTCCTTTTCCATTAGAAAGTGAAATATTTTCATTTTCCATTACTAACCAACAAAAAGTAATTTAAAAAACCAGCAAAAATATTAAAAATATGAGCAATCCTCTATTTTCTGACACTTTTTCCAAGACCAAATTATTGTTTTCTTAAACACCCTCTATTAATAATACCCTCTAAGATCTCTTGAAATCTTCCCAGTTTCAACAGGATAAGCTACTGCTTTTGGCAATATTATTTCTTATTTCTTTCACAGGAGCACTCATATAAAGCATATCAGCCTGTCCTAAAATCTCACTGATTCATCCTTTCATGCTCAGCCAAATTAGGATAAAAATGCAATTAAGATCCTTGTCTTCCCCTGATGTGGGATCATTGTGCATTTTATTGTTGTTAATAAACACTGATGATTACACATGAATTGTCATTACAAACTAACAGTTCTATTTTTGAGAGCCCTGTGTGGTCTTTGTTCTGTGCACAGCCACAAGGTGCAGCTTGTCTCCTCAACATGTGCACCACTGATGGAGACAAAAGGTTTCTGAAGTGACCCCTGGTGACCTGAAACCACTGAACCCACGCTTTATTGCTGTATGTGATCAGTGTGTGTGTTCACACTTGGCCTCCCAAAAAGGTAATTTTATTATCCTTGGCACAGTGACATAAAGAGATACCGAAGTGAACAGGCAGCAAAGTAGAGTTGAGCCTGTTTAAAGAAAAAGCTGCATAAATTCATAGCATAATTTAGTTTAATTCAGTTAGTATAATTCAGATAGTATAATTCAGTTTAATTACTGATCAGGCTCTATTTATGCATGATGAGAAATAGCTTATTAAAATGGCTAAATGTAATTATCTCATCTCTACCC
Source organism: Passerina amoena (assembly GCA_013401095.1). Taxonomy (NCBI): domain Eukaryota; kingdom Metazoa; phylum Chordata; class Aves; order Passeriformes; family Cardinalidae; genus Passerina; species Passerina amoena. The sequence goes on along the minus strand of WBNP01003029.1, from coordinate 29,911 downwards.
TAGACAGGTCTGCCTGTCCTTGTACAAAAGCCAGCATGTCAGCTCATCTTTGGTATCTGTAATCATAAGCTTTATCCAGTCTGCCCAGCAAGACTTTTAGTGTGTAGAAAATGTCTGCATCTTTCAGTTTATCAGTAGAAATAACTGATTCCATAAAATTCTGCTGCTATTTCCTTGCTTGAGCAATTGGACTGATACTTTCTGGACCCCTCAGCCCATGGTATCAATCCCAAAAAAGGGTTATTTATTTTTAACAGCAGTTAGTCCCATGCTACAGGAACTGTCCAGGGGAAACTGCTCCCTGAATGCCACTTGGAGGGGAGGGCAAGAATTCAGTTTTATTCCATCCCATGCAGACAGCTAAAGGACCAGATCTGGGAGCAAAGCATGCAGATGAAGATATTTCACAGGGTGGATATACTCTGAACAGTTTTGGGGGTTTTTTGGACCTTATGTATACAAATATGATGTGAATTCTCATCTCTTTTTCCATTTGTGCTAGGTAAATGCTTCATTTTATTTGCCCACAATTCAACAGCTTTGTAGCTTCAGAACCAAACACATGAATTTTTGAGCTTTTTATTGACTTTTTCCCTTACTTATCCCAAAGCTGGCTATTTATTCTACAGCTCCTAAGGTGCCCTTAGCATCCAAATATCCAGTGCTGTCTCCAGCACCTCTGCCTCCTTAGCTGAAGGGTGACTCAGATATTTCAGTGCAAGTTGTTATACATTCCTTTCAGGGTTATTTAGAGAGATGCCTCAGCTTACAAAGACTGTAACCAGATCTGAGCCTCTCTGAAAGGCTGCTGCTGTTTGGATCCAATTGTTCTGGTTTATATCCATCCCTAGGAATGTTTAGTTACCCTTTAATTGTAAATGATGTTATTCTTATGTGTACTTGCAGTACTTTCTTCTGCTGTAAGTGACATTTGAAGTTCTGCTCTCAAGGAATTAGGGTAGAAACCCCCAAAGCACTTAAATCACTTGAATATACTGAAACATTTCAGCTTTGGGTGTTAGCCTTTGCCATTGTGCTGACAATGCCACTTAAAAAAAGCCTTGTGGCAAATACCTGAACCCACCACAACTTTAATAACAACTCAGAACAGCATCCCTGCTTCCAAAATTTCAGCAAACTACAGACTCTGACCACAGGGGCAGGGAATGTGAGATCCTTTCCTTGGAAAAGGCTCCTCTTAATTGTGATACCTCCTTTTAAGAGTATTTCTGATCTGAATTCTGCTGTTCCCATTGAATGACAGCAAGCTTGCTGTGGAGCACTCCAGTGCTTCCATTCAAAGGGAGCCTGGAGCAGTTCCATCCAAGGAGCTGCTTCCCAAGGGGGAGCCCAGCACAGCTTAGAAAGGACCTGTTAGAACTGAGAAACTAACAGATCAAGTAGAAAATATTTACACTTGACTATAACTGCTCTCTAAACTTACATTTATACCTTATCAGCTTCAGGTGGAATTATTGCTTAGGTCTGCTGATACAGCATACATTAAAAAAAAAAAAAATCTTTTGACAACAGCTTCAGGTGCATTGAAAATATTACTTAATTAAAACCACCTAAGTAAATGTCAGCAGTAGCCTCCAAAGCTTTAACATTAAAAAAAAAAAAAGGCAGTTAAAAAAAACTCTTTACAACTGCCTCTTCAGTGAAGGATGGTGAATTAATCTAGTACTTTCTAAAAGGTTTAATGTAATAGTTTTATTATTCAGGAAAATGGGCAGGCTCAACCACTCCACATATTTAGGCAGAGATCAAATGTAGATGAAAGCTCCCACTTCAACCTTATTGACGTTTAATGAGACAATTTTACAGAGCTGCTGTTCCTTCTCTTATCAGCAGCCTCCTAAATCTCCTGGATTGTTAATGGCTTCTGTGAAGCAAATCAGATCAGCATCTGGTGTCTTGTAAAAACCAGTGCAGCAACATGTGCTGTTGCCTGAACAAAATCTGATTTTGAGGTCTGAACAACACAGAAATTTCCTATTTGAACAGCTGCAAATATTTTGTTTCCCTTTTTATCTTTACTCCCCTCATCGGTTTAGTTGGAACCCACAGATCTTGCTCACATTTTGCCTTGAGGAGCAGCCTGGAGTGAGGAATGTCCAGGGATGTGGCTGCTGCCCTGGAGCTGCAGGGCTTTCTTTGCCTTTGGCATTCCCTCCCTGAGTTTTTCTCATTCCAAGCCCTGATGGATGTGCCCTAAGCAGGGCCAGGAGTGTCTGGAGATCCACCCCAGCATTCCCCATGCCCAGCTGCTGGCCTGCCTCAGAGGAAGATGGGAGGTCACTGTGCATCCTCATGCTCTGTGCAGGCCTGCAGTCCAACCCTGCTCAGCCCAGGGTATTTTTCCTGCTGCTCAGGGCACAGAAACCAGCTGTGTGTGTGTCCCCTGAGCAGTGCAGATGTGCAGACAGGCTGCTGCATGCAGTGCAGCATGCCAGCCACAGCTGCAGTGCACTGGGAGCATCCTGTGCTGCAGCCTCCAACTAGTGAGGGATGTATTGCTGTGGCCATCAGAGATCAAAAAAACTCCCTTAATCAATGGGGGGAATAAATATTCCTACTTAGGATTTATGACACAAGTTGGAGGGGTAAAGGAAAGGAAAGGAAAATGGAATGGAATGGAAAGGAATGGAATATGGAAAGGAAAAGAATATGGAAAGGAAAATGGAATGGAAAGGAAAGGAATATGGAAAGGAAAGGAAAAATGCAAGGAAAATGGAATGGAAAGGAATATGGAAAAGAAAAGAAAAAAGAAAAGAAAAGAAAAGAAAAGGAAAGGAGCTCTTCTCACCTGTGCTAACAACTCAGTTGGGTTCTGTTTGGGATGGACTGTGGGGAGGGAGTGCAGCTGAGAAACCTCCCACAGCTGGATGGGGATGGACTGGACAAAGGAATTTGCTGCAGTATCAGTCCAGGGACAGGAGAGGAGGTAGAAACTGAAGGAGCTTTGTAAACAAAATAGTAATAAGAGGAAAATTCAGCTTTAGGGAGGATAAAACCATTTGTTGAATCAGCAAGCAGTCTGCTCTGAAAGGAAGGAGAAAACTGTTTCAGAAAAACTAGAGAAAAGTCCAGAGGTTCTGGCAATTGTGAATCACCCCCAAAGTACTGTGGTTTGGATGGGGGGTGTTTTGTAGCCATAACTAAATTATCCCACCTGATTCTGGGCTGTTGGGAATATGGATGTGCAGAGCTGACAGCATGCACATGGAGCAGGGACTGAGGTGCAGCCATGACTGTGTGCATGATTCAGAGTCTGAATAATTATCCTGGTGGAGAATTAACCTCCAGGTTTGTGCTAGAGAGCCATTTACTCTGCAGCTGTGAAAGCTGCACAACAAAGTGGCAGCCCATGAGCAGAACTGTCTGCTTCCTCTGGCAGCATTAATTGCAGCTCCCATCATCCTGTGGAACAGCAGGCTCAGGACTTTGCCTCACAGGGCATCAGCGGAGCACTTCAGTCAATCTAAATATCAGGTGCATTGGTATCATTCCCCTGGTTTTCAGCTCACATTTCCAAAAAGAGAGTAATTTTCTTGAATTACAAAGAGAAGAAATAATGAATTAGATTAAATTGGGGTTAGAATAGGCATTTCAGGCATTCAGTTATGGGTGGAAGTCACAGCATATTTAGATTATCTGCTTGTCAGACCCATGAGGATGAATGTGCCATGGCATCTCCCCTTTGTGAATCCTTGGCATGTTCATGGTGGTAATATCCTCACACACTTTCATCCATCCTTTTCCAGGAAAAGCACCCCTGAAAACCCACAAGAACATCACTGTCTAGCCAGCAAGGCTGAGACAAAGAGAGAATATCCATCTGCAAAGTCAGTTTGATTCAGTGCTGATCCAACATACAAGGTATGACAGTACTCCTAAAATACCTTATGCTTTATTTAATATACTATTACACCTTATTCAATATACACTATTATACCCTAAAATGCTATGACAAATATGGAAAGAGTTGGGGCAATCTTTGTTTTCCCTTTTAACTTAAACCAGGGAATAATTTTTGACTGAAGAAGCAGCTCTGGCACTTCCTGATGTTTCTCATGTTCCTAATCTCTTTTATTTTCACTCTCTCAAAGCAAATTGCTATTGATTTCTACAGTGCAATGTCTTCTTGAAGGACTCTACATATTTGTAAATCTGAAATAGAAAGCAATTTATGGATGAGGCAGTTTTTCTTTTAATACACTATTCACATAGAAGGCTAACACCTGCTAGGGCACTAAGGACATGAGAGATCAGGCTCAAAGACCAACCAAGCTATCTCCTAACTCTCTGTGCCTACATCTCCACACCTTTTGCATGTAAAAGCTTTATTTACGTGAAATATAATGTAAATGTTTACGTGCATAAAATTAATGGGAAAAACCTTTTTTTAATATTAGTCGTAATAGACACACAATTAATTTTCTTTGTTATTAATATGAAAAGAGCTCTAATTATTTAGCATTCAAGTTGTCCATTATATCTTAGTCTAATGACTTTGAGTCTATTATGCAATCTTTAAGAACATGATCATGTATTATTTTTCCAGGACCCCAGTATTTTTCTGCACTCTATGGAGAGTGGAGAGCAGATCCTTGATAATGAATAAGTTTTTCTCTGTATATCAGAGATCAGTTTCCTTGGTTGCAGAAGGTGGACACCATGAAATTTAGCTCTGGATCTGATTCTGTGAAGCTCCACCTGAGAAAAATGGCCTCAATACCTTTCATGCTATGGCAGTGAATATGTTTAGTGACAGGAAGGTCTTTACCTCCCACCTGAGAATTCCTTTTTGTTATGGATTACAAAGTTGTAGTGATAAATTTGTTGGTGATAAATTTGTCATCAAACCTGAAATCTTAATTTTATTTTATTTTTTATTTTTATTATTGTCATCAAACGCAACCTTTACTGTAAATTGGCTTTTGATTTGCCATATTTTGTATTAAATATTCCTGTGTACAGCCAAGCTCATATGATGAGATTAAATTAAAATTGCAGTGAAACAGGCCTAAAAATTACAGTGAAATTACACAGTGAAACAGGCTTTCAGCAATGCTGGGCTTCACCTGAGCTCTCAACTCTCACTGCAGTCCTGACCAGGACATCACAGGTATGAACACATTGGTTTTTTAGTTTTGCTCTGTTCCATTTCATCTAATGAGCTTCCAAATGAGACAATTCGATATTCAGACCCCACATTTCTTAAAAAAAACCCCAAAATTAAACACAGTGCCCCAAAAAAGAGAGAATAATTGCAAAACTCATCCAAATATCATGTTATGTGCACACTCCTTGTTTAGTTTTACTATTATTATGAAGGCCTTTGGTGACTTAATAATTTAGCGATTTTGCAGACCTGGTTAACATTGGGATCTTTGCCTTCAAGCTGTACTGGATAAATTGTGCTAAAAGATGCTTTACTCTGGGCATGTTTTTAAACTCAGGACCAAAGAATTACAATTCCCAGCACTACTGGAATAGCAAAATATTTTCCAGTTTATCCATTTAAAGTGGAAAACAAGACATTTTCAGAAGTCTTAACAAGTCAGATAAAACCTCCAACTAAGATTCTACTGATTACCTTTTCTGGCTTGAATAAATATTTTTCCAAAATGTTGCGATTTCTCTTTAAAAGATATTAAAGGCTAAATTTAATTTCCATAAAAGGGATGAAGCCAAAGATGTTAGTATTTTCCTCCTAAGGTTTTGAGGGATGGTTCTGTGATTTCTTGCACATTTGTATACAGCAAAGAACCAGTTCTGAGCCCTTTATGGCATAAACAAAATAATGGTGACAGTGCATAATGATTAGAAAGGGAGAAAGAATTACTCTAGAGAATTTACATTAAAACCATAAAGAAATTATTCCAGATGAACACAAGAAAGCATTCTGTGGTTCTATACAAGAAAGGCAATAATAAATAGTGAATAGTAGAAGAGATGCTGTTCTCCTCACTGAGTGTGAAAATCCTTTTCACACTTGTTTGTTTCTTCAGTGTGCTGGGAGGCTCAAAGAGTTAAATTATAATATGAATGATGATACATGTGCTTAGAGTCTGATATTTCCTATTTTAAGTATGCTCATTTAATACCTAATGGATGAAATTCTGCTTTCAGTTATTTAGAAACCTGAACATGAATCTTATTGATTTCTTTGAAACCATTTTGACCTTGTTTCAACTAGAGGCTGGCCTAATATTGTTGTTCTAACTGGATGGAAATGTGAAGAGGTGATAAGAATGTAAAATTTTTCTTTTAATTGGGCTGGTTTGTGGTATGTTTCAGTTTTGATATTTGTGTTTCTGGCATGGAACATATTCATAAGCTCAGCACTAAAATGATTCCTTTGTTGAAAAATAGCAAATTATTGATGTTATGAAAGCAGATTGGGTGTTGTTTTGGGTTTTGATTTTGTTTGTTTCTCTTGACATATGCAGGATTTTATCTGTGATTTTTCTCCACAAAAACCATTGTGTTCCTTCAGGCTATATAACCACTCTGAGGTTGATTCCCTCCTGTTGGAGTACTCCAGGAGAAGGGAAAGGTACCATTTTTATTGTGCAATACATTGTGCAGTTAATGCCTAGGATGTAAATTAAATATCTGGTATGACAAGGCCTCCCCAGTCCAAAAGTGCAGGTCATGCTCAGACCCACCCTCTGACGTTTGTATTTAAAAGGATGATTTAAATAACCCTATGTATATCAAAAGGATCTAGATCCTTAGCAAAAGGAATTCAGAGCAGGCAATGGTAATTTATTTTGAGCAATTAGTCACTGCCCTGTCAATGCCAGCAGAGTTCAGCAGGAGTTTCATGGGTACAAAAATGGGTTTCATCTTATTTAAGCCCAAAGTATTGCTAACAGTAGTAAGAACTACAGTTCCACTCTGATAATTTAATCTCAAGTTTGCCCGGATTTTCTACACCTAGATTTAGTCTAAGCCCAGATTTTCTAAACCTAGATTTAGTCTAAGCCCAGATTTTCTAAACCTAGATTTAGTCTCTGCTCTGCTGCATCAGATTTACAGTGAGACAAGCTGCTAAAATCAGAGTTGGCACAAAAGTGCTGTGGCAGAGTAGAGAACCTGGTCAGAGACCACCTCTTCTCGTCTGTCATTTGCTACTTCACAGTAACATGAGCAGCCAGCCTCTAAAAGTGATGACATTTAGTGCAGTAAGGGCTGGCAGAGGGGTTTGCCACCTCCAAGGTCTCCCAGCCACATTTTTAACCAGGGTAGGTCACAAACTCAGGGCTGACTCAAACCCAACTATTCCCAAAGTTGTCCCAGACCATTCCAGATTTTTCAATGTTGTGCTGCAGTTGAGATATAAATCTCTGTATGCATTCCCTAGCATTCATTTTCCATGGAAGTCACTGAGGCTGGAAAACAGGAAGAATCAGATTTTCTCACCAGACTTCACATTCTCCTTGGCTCCTGCCAACTCCAAACTGACATGGGAGCAGTCTCTCCCGAGGAATTCTGCTGCCCCTGGCTCTGGCTGACATCAAGAATGTGTAAAAAGTTAACATTTCCCCCCTCTGAATCTCAAACAGCACACAAAGTTCAAATGCAGCCACAACCAGACGTCAGTTGTAAGTCCTCCATGCCCTTGCTGCAGATATTTCATTTCTAAAAGCAGCCTGTTAATGTCAAACATTTCCATTCTAGCATTCAGGGATTATGAGTTTATTGCAGCAGCTGTAATCTTCCTCTATTTCAAGGGAAATATATTAGGAGACGTTTTAAATGCATTTTCCTCTATTAACATAAATCTTGGCATTTTGTGTAATAAAGTCAAATAACAGGGCATAAATTACACCAAAAGTCCTGAAACAATAAAAAAGGTCCTAAAGGAAAAATAAAATAAAATTAAGATTTCAGGTTTAAAATTTTTGTGTGGGAATGGAATTCCTCACACCAGGTAGTCCTTCTGTCACCAGATACACACAAAAGCTGAGGTGCTACTAATGGGACACAAAGCCTTTCACCAGAGGGCTTTAATCCCTGCAGCTCCACGGTGTGTGGAAAACATGAGTCTCCACTGTCTGGCTGCTTCTTGGTGGCTTCTGCAGGGCAAGTTCCATGGACACATTCGAAACAGGCTGAAATCCTCATTTCAAGTTTTTATTTTTTCCCTTATGGGTAGCTATAGCCTAGGCTGCTCAGGGCAAATTCAACTTAAACAGCGTGTGCTCAAGCACCCTCAACATTGTCTAAACTCTGCAAGGATGATAGTGCAGCATGAGAAAACAGAGATGGTAATTGATTCTTTCATTAATTGAGCATAATTCATAAATATTTTGGGTGATCCCTTCAATTAAAGTCCCTGGATTTACACTCCATATTTAGTTAGGTTGTTGTCGTGCCCTAATGGCAATTCAGGCTCGTTAGGGACTTATTTATGGAAACTTCCTCTCATTGCTGGGAGACTACAAATGATCTATTGTATGCTTGATTGTTTCAGATGCTCTGGTTTACATGACCTTTCTTCTAGCTGCACAGCTAAACTCAACATAGGCTGAGAAAATGCCATGAACATTATTTCAAATAGAAGAAATTTCTGTGCAGCCTTAGGCCCACTCTTCCCCTTTTTTGCCGCCTCTTTGTTCACCCACTCTTTTTTGATTTGACGCCTATTTCTGTTTAAAAGACTATCTAATGTTTTATTAATTGATTACATAGTTTCCAAATGAAAATGAGAAAGGAGGGAAATCAGAAGAGAGATACAACTTTAGGAAACACTGTGTATGAGCTGAGGTCAGTGTAGTAAAGCCCATGATATAGTAGCAAATCCAGCAACACTTTTTCTGCCAGGGACCAAATCTTTGTGTGCATGTCAAAGCACTCTCCCACTCCCCCAGAACTTTCTGGCACTCTTAGAAAGCTGGAAACGAAAATAAAGGTAGAGTTTCTGGGGTTGTACACACCGTGTGCCTGAAAATGCTCTATTTTTGACTCCCATTATCTCTTTCTTTTGGCTTGTTCAAGGGTATTTTTAGTGTGTTCTTCCACACATAACATTCAATAAGGAGCCAAGTTAGAATAAGGGCTGCATTCTGTAAGGGCTGAAGCTCCAGGTAACCATGCTGGCTTCTGCCAGGGGCTCCAGGAGGAGGTGAGGCAGGTGGGACACTGGATTTCTCTCCAGATGTTAAGCAGGAATCCTGCTAGAAGGCCAAACATGAGCAAGGTTTCCTGCAGCAGCCCTTGGCACCATCCAGGGATAAATAAAGGGGAGGCACTTGGGAGCTTTTCTCTGGGCCAGGGAGCTGCATCTTCACCTGTGCTGTAAAACCCAAAGGAGTGGAGCTCTGAACCCTTCTGCCCACACAGCCCAAGCTGCACCCCCATCCCTGCTGGAAGCAAGGGGTGGGCAGTGATGCCACCATGTAGGGGGATAGAATATAAGAAAATAAAGATGGTGTAGAAAGTAATCTTACCCCTAAGGAGTTGCAGCTGGGCCAGTTATCAAAGATTAGGAGCAGGCCTGACTTTAGCAGGCCACAGCTGTAACCAGTGAGAAGAAGATGCTATAGAAGAGTGGGGTGGCTGGATGAGAAGGGAGCTGGAGTCAGTTGGCTGCTTTGTGAAGAAGAAAGAGTCAGTGCTCTGAGGAGCTGCCCACAAGAAACACCAGGAAGGTGTGAAACTTTTGTGATAAGGAGACAACAGCATGGAACCCCTGCAATAAGATGGCAACACCACCCCTGCCTCTCTCCTGAGCATCCTGTGACAGCAGGAGGCTCTGGAGCCACAGCTCCTGGTGCAGGCTGAGGCAACAGCCCCAGCACACTGCTCCACTGACCCTGGCACTGCTTCTGCTGGGAGCTGCCCTCTGCACTGAGCAGCTGCCATCCCCCCCAGGATCTCTCAGCACCAAGGGAGGCACTTTGCCCAGACTGTGAAAGGAATGGTGACAGCATTTTCCTCTTTTTATAGGTTTTACCAGCAAATCGTTGGAAATGAGGACCCTGAGGTCACCCAGTCTGCCCTGTGACAGTTCAGCTATAGCTGTTCTTGACAGATGTTTATCTTGGGGGTCTGTGATTCTCCCACCTTCCCACAGCAGCCTGTTCCAGGGGTCTGTCAGCCTTGCTGTTGGGTGTTTGGCCTTAATTGAAGGCTCCTTACTGCAGTTTTAAGCCCCTTGCTTTCCTTCTCTTGTAAGCACAATTACATTTGAGCCACTGGAGAATGCTACTTGTTGCTGCCTCAGTCTTAAGGAGTTCCAAGCAGAGTGGAGTGATTCCTGCAGATGATACCTTGTTTTAAACACTCTGGTATGATAATTTCCCTATTTGCCACAGGCTGATTTGACTCATGGTCACAGCTTCTAATTCATTATAACCCTCAAGTCTTTGCTGGACACAGTGATTGTCAGCCAGACAACCCCCAGGCTGTGCTCATGCCATTAATATCCTCTGCCTGATGGCCACAATTTCCACCAGTCAGTGTTGTATCACAACCTTTTTCTAAAGAGAAGTCAAAGAATATTTCTAAATAGAAAAATAGAAGTGAAAGAATCTTTTTCTTGAAAGAATAGTCATCTTATACCACATCTCCAAATCAACAGGATCATTTTGAATTCTTATTCCACTCTCTGAACTCTTCTTGTCCATCCCAGCAAAACATCACAAGTATATTTTCCAACCCATAATGAAAGTTATCAATTATTATGCTGCCCTGTGTCTTTCAGAGCTCAGGGATTAACAAAGGGTATTTGCATCCTGAGCCATTGTCTCTCTGCCCCTGTCTCTCTTTTCTGCCCAGTTCTTCTCCTGAATCACTTTCCAAGTAGATCCTCTTTGATACTTTCCTGAGCATGCAGTTTTCCCATAAATAGTTCCTGACTGAACTGGGGAGACTGGCTCTTTATTATTCACTCAAGGCTGAATGCCTCAATTCTCAAAAAACAATCCTTGATCCCACTGCAAAGCACCAAGATACTGAAACTCGCTTCAGAATAAATGGAAAAATTGTTGCAAATTTCTTTGGTACTTCAGGTTAAAATCCAGCTGTGATTTGAGGTTTATAGTTTAGGCAACTTCTGCTTTTTCATTCTTCTGAGCATCTTGGTGCACAATGCACTCAGTTGTGTCCAGCATCCAGCATAGCTATATCTTATTTTTATTTATCTGCTTCTTCTGACCACAAAAACAAGCCTGGCCAACATCCCCAGCAAAGGCTGGGTCAAGTTGACTATAATAAGCAAACCTTACAAAGTTAATGCAAATAAGATTTGCAGAGTCTATTACACTGAGTACCTTTGTGAGTGGTTCAAGCTGAGATGAAACTTTCTGGGAATGTGTGCTGGGCTAAACCAGAACCAGTTATCCTTGGACCCCCCTTGAGTCTGAAAAGTTAATTTCTAACTTCTGTTATTTTTTTCTATTCCAGTGAAAGCTTTTGCTTTGAAACTTGGAGTCACACTATGATCCCTGTTTTTATTACTAAGCAAGAAATTTATGACTCTTGGATATAAAGATGAGATGAAAATGTAACCAAACCCATTACAAAGACTCAAAAATATAAATACGAAATACAAGAAATACTTTTTTTTTTTTAAGCTACAAGGCGAGTTTAATCAGTTTGTGAAGAAATCCCTTCATTTGAGATGAAATATAGGTCATGATTTCTGAGTCCTTGGGCTTGGCAGCGTGGTTTTTGGCCTGTAGCTCAAAGTGGAGCTGGCCATCTGCACTTTGGGAATCCATTACTGTTGTCACAATCACCCAGGGTATTATAGCAACTGCCCAAAGCAAAACAAAACCCAAACCAAAATACTGCAAGATACTATAGTCATTATAACCATCTGCCCATCTATTTATAAACCAGTTTGCTGAGGTACTGCACACATTCTGGAGGCAAAAACTTGCCACTCCTGTTTATTTTTGCAGGTGTCCTTGAACCACGTTTAAAAAAAGCTAAAACAGCACCGGGTTGAGAAGGGGAGAACTTGTTTGCTGCACTGAGTGAAACAGTAGGTCCTTTTCTCAGAGCCTGAAAAATGATACATCAACTGCAGTGAAGAATTTCTGGAGTTGGTTCAATTCATTTGACACTTTGGGGAATACTAATTGAGCACTCAATAGTTCAACACTGTGGGAGTGGAGTAAACCAATCCAGGAAAGCCATCAGCTATGGGGAAACCAATTTCCTCTCTCAAACTTATTGTTCCTGTGTGTCAAAGGTGGTCCCAAGGGATTCTACTTGTTGCTGACACATTCCAGAAATCATTTCATTTTCCCACCTCTTTTTTAAAAAAATAAATTATTTATTTTTTTAAACTGGCAGAAGCAGGCAAGAGAGTTAAGGGCAAAAGAGAAATCTTATGAAAGAAATGTTGAGAAGAGAGGCAGGATAGCTAACAGAGGGCATAAGTGCTAAACCTGCTTGTTTCCACTGCCCTTGGAATACTGTGCTCTCCATGTATATACGTGTGAACAATTAATTAGCGCATCTGCAAAAAGATTATTTACTTGACTGCTCTCTCTGCTGATTGGAAATAGAGCAGCTCTGTAGAACTCATCAGAATTCTTTGTGGCTGCTGAGCTCCCTACAAAACTGGGATAGAAGGTGCTTGGAGCATGGAGCTCTGACATAAATGTTGCTAACCTGCTGGAGGATGTGCCAGATGCAGCCTTGCTCTCCAGCTGGGTTTGAGAAGCCATCAGAAATGAAAGAACTCCGGGAGAAGCAAGACCCTGTTGCTCTAGGACATGAAACACGAGCACACACACCGCTGCTCTCAAGGTGAAGAAAAGGGAAGTTTATTTTCTGACTCCAACATTTATAGTTTTCCAAAAGGGGCAGTGGATTGGAGGGTGACAGTGCCACCACTCCAATGACACTGGACCAACCAACAGTCCACCAAATTTCTTCTCCTCCACAGAAGAATGCAAAACAGTAAGTTATTTACAGAAAGTGTGTGAGAAAGTTTGCTACAAGAATGTAAACATCAGAAGGCTTAGAAAATCTTTAAAAATCAGGGTGACAAGAGCCTTTCTATTCCTCCTCCAAACCAGAGTTACCTGGCTGTCCCTGAGAGGAGCAGTGAAGTCCCTTGACAGTGACAAACACTTTTCACAAAGCAGGTGTTGCACCAGTGAGCAGGAAGAACATCAGGCATCTCCTAAATGCATTTTGTTTTCCTTTCATACAGTTAGAAAGGAAAACACACAATTATCACATTTGCATAATTCCTTTACAAAACAAGTCTCTCAGCAGTTTCAAAGACATTGCTTCATCTCCTTCTCATTTCCTGCAGGGATATTCTTGTCATCTGGAAAATTCAAGTCCACCTGACAACAAATTTTCTGGTTGAAACTAATAGCAACACAGCAACAGCTTTCAAACATTCTTTGCAGCACTTGGTTAGGAAGCCAGGATTAAAGATATACTGTGTTTCTCTGCTTCACTAAAAGCCTGAACTTCAATGTTTTAAAGCTTCTAAAATTGTGTGCCAATAGTATCATATCTGTCACTGGCAACAGTGTTCCTTCTGCCAGAGGCAGAATTCAGCTGTGGGAGAACTCACTGTGGTTTTCCTCGTGTTGTGGCAGATCCATAGTAGGCCATAATTTCTCACATACTAGGTATTTTCCATGAAATTTCAACACATGCAACTCTTCCCCACTTCTTTACAAAGTTTAGCAGGCCTGTCAACACCGTTACCCCAGGATCTCACATTAATTAATTTATCCTCACAGCACTCCTTTGTTAGATGCCAGATTTTTCAGAGAGCTCAGACTCAAATTTTTGAGTGCTCAACACCTAAATTGGAGCCAGATTTTCCCGAAAAACCGAGTTCTCCTTTGGTTTCTTAAAGAAGGTGCAAATTTTTCAAAGTTTCCACCAACCCTAGCAGCAGTGCCTGCTGCCCAGATTGTGTGAGAAGCTGAGGACTCAGTGTACTAAACTTCTTCCCTACCTATGAACATTCTGGTGCCTGAAGGGGAGGTGATTTCCTTGTGAAGCCTGGCTGTCAGAGTGGGAGGCTGAGCTCCTTTCAAAACCTGCAGCTCTATTGTAAGGTTATCACTGCTTTGCAGGAGACAAAGTGACAGCTCAGAGCGAGGGCCCAGGGCCATGGAACATTTGTGAAACATTGTGGAAATGAGATCAGCACCCAGGCTGTCAAACCACCCATTTCTGTCCATGGCTGCAGTGGGGCTGGCTTGTGACAAAGTGTTCAGCACAGGAAGAGCTGTGTGTCACGGGCTGTGACGTGGGCAGGGGCTGAAACAGGAGCTCCACAGCATCCTGGTGATGACAGAGCTGCTGCATGAGACACAGGCAGTGAGGCAGAGTGAGGCAAGTTCCTGGAAAGCCACAAGATAACGCTCTGCACTCCTCCTACTCGCTGGAACTGAGAAGTACAGGTGTACTATCTGTGCTTACATCTCAGAATTAAAGCAATCTACAAAGGAAAAAAGTGGTTTCTAGGTTTGGTGGGTTTTTTAGTTGTTTTCTTTTTTGTTCTGTGGGGGTTTTTTTGTTTGTTTTGGTTTGGTTTTTTCCCTGCACAAATTACTGTCTTTTACTGTCTCTGGCTTACAGCTTGAACACACTGCCCTGTGATATAGATTCATCCAGTGTAACTCTGTGAGCCCATGAAGCGACTGCAGGTCTCCTGCTCAGGAGCCTTTCTGTTTCTCCTCCAAAGCAGCCCCAAGGAAGAGAGAAGCCCAGAGGTCAGACTGAACAAGCAAGCACAAATACACACTGCTGAATGGCACAGGGGAAGAGAGCAAGAGTGGGAAATAGAGAAACTTCATTCACACTGTCCCCTCATCAGGTGGCCCCATCTTTGTTTTGGACTGTGCTAAGCAGCTCCTTCTGAGACAAACTGGGCTCTGAGGAGAACTCAGGGCTAAGAACCAGTCTTTAAAGTCAATTTTGTGTAGCAGCAGAGGCAGAGCCACAAAGCCTTGCCAACAGAAAAGTTTAATTACCCTGAGCAGGCACACATCTCAGCTGTTCCACTTCTCCATCCTGAGTGACCATTTTCAGCGCTCACACTGTGAGCTCTGAACTCACTTTTTCATAGGGAGCAGCCACACCAAAGGCTGAGAACCCACCACAGCCATGCCCAAAGCAATGGTTTTGGTGGCACAGGAGCTTGGCTCAAAGGAGCCAAACAAAAACTTACTGTACAAGAAAACCTTACTGTTCAGATACAGAATCCTCCCCCACTTTGAGAATGTAGGCAGAGCTGATGTTCAAGTATTCCTATTTAAGCTCTGGTTAGGCACCACATTTTTTATTTCCAAAAAAATTGCCTCAGTTTTTAAGGGTCAGGAGCAAAGGGCACAGTCACAGATGTGCTGATCACCAACAGTGCAGGTAGAGTGTGGTGGTTGGTTGCTCATCCTCTATAAAAGCAGCTGAAGGAAGTTTCAAGGTGGGATTCTCAAGCCCAAGGTAATTCACAGTTTCCTATTATCTCTCCTTTTCCCAGTCATGTAGGCAGCTCCTTGTCCACTCCCTCCCTCCATACAATATCTTCATTTTTAAAAAATATTTCCAACCAGGCTGTGTTAATGTGACAGATGGGAATTCTCTGTCAGCTCCCTTCTGGTGAAACCTTTATAAGGAGTTGTATGGATTCAGAAGGCAACATATTAGAAAACTGGGAGGTGGAGGGTGTGGAGGGAGAAGCTTTCCTATTTTAATTTTAAGCAGTAGGAGCATGAGTAGAGTGAGTCACAGCTCTTCAAATACGAATCCCAAAGATAACAAAATGGGAAGAGGAGAAATATAGATCAGGCAGACAGAGCAAACAGTGCTGTTAATCCCTGCAGACCCGAGTGGCAATTTGCTTGCAAAATGCCCAGGGAATGGGCTGAGGTGCCACACGTGGGTGTTTTAGGCACAGAGGAAGGTGAATCATTGCAGGTGACTTCAGACAGGAGTGGAGCTGTAGTGATGGGCTGCAGGATGGCCAAGGGGCCACAGTTTGTGTTCCCAGTCCTGCAGGGAGGGAGAATGGAAGGTGTGCAGTGCCTGGGGTGAGCTGCCTCCTCCACAGCCAGCTGGGATGTTTGCCCTCCCTAGAAGGAGGGAACAGAATTACCCAGCCTAGAAAGAGGGAACAGTGATTATTTATCCAGCCTAGAAAGAGGGAACAGTGATTACCCAGCCTAGAAAGAGGGAACAGTGATTATTTATCCAGCCTAGAAAGAGGGAACAGTGATTAATTACCCAGCCTAGAAAGAGGGAACAGTGATTACCCAGCCTAGAAAGAGGGAACAGTGATTAATTACCCAGCCTAGAAAGAGGGAACAGAATTACCCAGCCTAGAAAGAGGGAACAGTGATTATCCAGCCTAGAAAGAGGGAACGGTGATTACCCAGCCTAGAAAGAGGGAACAGTGATTACCCAGCCTAGAAAGAGGGAACAATAATTAATTACCCAGCCTAGAAAGAGGGAACAGTGATTGCCATCACGCAGAACACCAAGGGTGGGTGGGGAAGATATTTCCAGTTTTGCCCACACCCCCTCCTGGCAGTATCACCACCATGAGTACTCCCAAAATGTGATGGTCTCCCAGCAACAGGGCTGGAATAACACCTCATGGATGAGTGGTACCTGTGCAACACTCACACAGTCACAATCATCCTGAGGGTTAGTTTTGTCAATCAGGGAATACCAGTGATGTTTTTGCCAATCAAAAGGAGGGAACAGATGTGTGTTTTTCCTAAAGTCATTGTATTTATTTGTTTTGACCAACAGCAGGTTCCATTTGCTCTCCTGGATGGCTTCAGCACACCATCAGCCTGCATCACCTGCATGGCACAACAGGGTTTAGCTCATGAAGAGGATAGTTATCTTTATGATAACTAGCTCATGAAGAGATATTTATGTGTTTCATTACATGGTGTTTGTTATTTAGACACCCAGACCTCTCTTGGTTGCTATGGTCCAACACACCTTTAATCTGGTCTTTATTTTGCCACAGCCAGATTGCCCAGTTAGTCAGCAGGGCATGCTTTCCTGTTTGCTTAGCTGGAGCCATTGCACTTCAATGTTTACTAGCATGGCTGAGGAAAAAATACAGGAGGGTTTGGTTTGGGGTTTTTTTTTAACTATTTTTTTTTCCATTATCATTTGTTTATTTGTCAAAGTTGAAATGTTTTGAAGAGATGGTTTGGGTTTGACAGTTTTTCTTCACAACCCAGGAAGTTTTGGGATCAGTCAGCACAAAGGCTGGGTTTCTTTGGGCTCTTGGCATTGCACTGCCTGTGGGGAAGAGAGCCAAGACGTCTACTTCAGAACCCTAGTCCCATGTCTTTTTCTTTTTATAGAGGGTTTAAAAACATGTCTCTCGTCAGAATATTACCAAAATTCAAACCATCTAAATTTTCTCTTAAGCAGAACCACCTTTCAATGCAGAACTGCAATATTTATGCACTTAGCACCATTGCCAGAGGCACAAAAGTACAAAGCAGTGCTATTTGGAATATTATCCAGCACCTTCTTGTATTACAAACAATAATGCAGTGTCTTGCTAGAGCACACGTGGAATAGAAGTTCTCCTCTTGTTGATTCATTGCCACCCAGATGACAAAGTCTGACTGGAAATGAATGCACCTTGCTGGATCTGGGACAGATGCTTCTCACTGGCTTTTCTGATCCAAATGCTCTCCAAATTTTTAGCAGCCATGATATTTTTAGACCTCTCCAGCATCTTGTGTCTTGGGGCTTTGTGGCAGGCCTGGGAGGTGGAGGAAACACTGCAAGCCCCTGTTCCATAAATGAGAAGGCTGGAAGCAGGAGGCTGCCAAAGATCACAGAGCAGAGCCAGGAGAGCAGGACAGATGGCCACCCTTGCAGGAGAGAGGAGCTCTGTTATTCCTGGCACACTCAGGCACCTCCATCCTGCAGCCTCCCAACTCTAGAAGCTGGGATGGCTACAGGAGCCCTTCATTTTCTGTCCAGAAAAGTCACAGCTACTTTGTGCTATAAAAAAGAATCCATGCTTTCCCCCTAGGCCGGATACATTTCAGGAGAAAGTGAAACAACTTGCTCTGAGTGACAAGTGTGAAATGCTGGGAGCCAGTGCAGAATCACATCCCTTTGAGCTCCTGCTGTGCCCCACAGGGATTTAGGGACTAAATATTTCATTTCTCCTGCAGAAAGGACTCTAGTGTTTTCTCAGGAGCTTGATATTGTGCGATGGCTTCATCTCACAGGGTACAGAGAACTTGGTACAGAGAACTTCAGCATCCCAGGCTGTTACAGCACTTTGAGCACCAGTGAACACACTGCCTGCACAGCATCTGTCACCACGGCCTGCAAGCACTCATTTCCAGAAAGAAGAGCAGCTGTAGTAAAGAAAAAGCTGTAGTAAATACACAGCATATAGCTGCACACTACATTAGAAGTGTTATGGAAAGCAAATCAGGCACAGCCATTTCTTCCACAACCTCCTGCCACCTGCACCCCAAAGAGTGGCCCAGTTTCACTGGAGAACTTTCTCTCAAATTGCTGAGGCTGCACCTGCTTACTCACTGAATTTGACTCACAAGCACAAAATTGCTCTGGCATCTCCAGGTCTGTTCTCACTGCAGCTCACGGGCCATGAATAATTAACTACAGCTCTGCCACACAGGCATCTGCCTTGACACAGAAATCCAGGGCTGGGGCTGCAGCTGAATTCAGCACTTGAGAATAACCTCAAATGAAGTCCTCTAACTCTCTCTTTGGTTCACTTTGGGAATATGACAAGTAATGAAGAACTGCGCCTAGACTCATCCTTTGCTGCTTCCTGCATTACAAATATGAATCAGTGTGGGGACGTCAAGCAACACCTGCTTGTTTGTCTGGATGTATTTCACTCCAGAGCCATTTTCTAGGCATTATTCTGCCCTGGGAGGCCACTCATGGTAATCTTTGCTCTTGGTCTGTGTTTGCACAGCACCTAACATGACCTGAAGTGCTACAACCATGGAAGGAACTCGGTCTCAGAGGAGCAACACTGAGGGAGTCCAGGTGCTTTTTCAGGTGTGGCCCCCAAGATTAAGCTCAGATGTCTAAAGAGGAGAGCTTACAATGACCAGTTTCTACAGCCAGGGCTTTACATGCACTGTCAGAACACAATATGCTTCAGGTAGTTATATCTATCTGTCAAATGTGGATGCAGCTTGGTCAGCAAATAATTAAAATAAGAGCCAGATGGCTAAATAGAGCAAGATGGAATGATGGGGGGAAAAATGAAGTTTCCTTAGGAAACCAGGACCACAAAGACAGCAGTGAAATGGAATGTTTGGATTCACATATTTTCTCATCCCATATTTTTTTTTATGACAGTTCACACTTTTCCAGAAGTATCTCCAGAAGTACACACTTTTCCAGAAGTACTTTTCCAGAAGTACCTTTTCCAGAAGTACAGCTTTTCCCTTGCTGATTAGACTTGTGCTTCTTGTGTAATTAAAACTGAACCTCCCAATTTCTCAGAGATAGAAATACAGAATAGTGTAAAAAATAGTGGACTACAGGAAGTTAATGTGAGGTTAGAAGAGTAAACACAAAGCACATTTAAGATACTTTCTCACTAATATGTACCATGACATCACAGATGAATATTCCCACCTCAAATCAGACCTATTTCAGTCTTAGCAAACTCTGCTTAAACATTGTTGTGGGGTTTTTTCCCCTCTACAGTCCAGTTCAAGCAGAAGCAAACAGTCACAAAAATCTCATTATAAAATGTATTCCTGCAAGACTTCCAAACTATTTTAGGAGGTTCTGAAACCTTAGAGAAATACAATCAAAACAGATTTTTTGTGTTCCTTCCTAACCAAGTTATGTGAAAGTTTGACATACCATTCTAACAGCAAGACCTCTTACACAAGAGAATAGTTTTATAATAAGATGGTTGCAAAACAGTTCCTTTTTATTCCTTTAGTTTTGAAGAAAAAAATCTGAGATTTATAAGTCCTTCCTCAGCATTTCAAAAGGTGAAATATGCTTGTGGAGCAGTATTGTGGCCTTGGTTCAGTACAATGCCTGGTCTAATGATACAGGACAAAAACATGGCACAGGATATTTGTTGACCCTTTGTACAAGGCTGTACACTGAGATCCAAATCTAATTTTTTAAAAAAGCCATAGTGATGGGAAGACT
This sequence comes from Passerina amoena, assembly GCA_013401095.1. Lineage (NCBI taxonomy): Eukaryota > Metazoa > Chordata > Aves > Passeriformes > Cardinalidae > Passerina > Passerina amoena. The sequence goes on along the minus strand of WBNP01003029.1, from coordinate 9,760 downwards.
ACTTCATCTCCATCCTGGAAATGTTCCACCATTCCCATCTGCGCAAAGAGAAAACAGGAATGAAACCATGAAGATTTATGAAAAACTGAAGCTGAATACTGGCAAGTTTTCAATATATCCTTCTCAAATCTGCAGCCCCCTGGGAATTCTGTGTGATAGGCTGATAGTGCTCATGTCCTGATGTAACTTGTGGAGTGTTATAAAGAAAGGATTCTTCTTTACTCTGATGAAGTGCACAGATTGATAAACTCTCCCAATAAACTCTCCTTCAGCTATTAAGAGCTGAAATATTGTGCTTTTGCTGGATAACTCATAAGTTACTCAGACATAAACATCACATCATTAGCAAGGCCAGTATCAAATGTAGCTGTAAATCATGAAAATAAAGTTTTTACTTATAGATCATGGCTTACAATTTTGAAAATTTATGCTTAGACAAAAAATTTTCCTCATCAAGAGTGAATAATTAAGCCATAGCTTTAAAAACTGTATTTCAGCACCACAGTAACTTCAGGGCTTGCTGATTTTCTTGGGATGTAGGAATGTACTCTGGGCTCTGGCTGACCACTCAGGTATATTATTCTCCTTCTAAGTAGCTGGAAACAGGCTGCTGCACATGTCAGAATTATTCATAATGTCTAAAAGTCTCTCCCAAATTGTTCCACACTCAGTTTTGCTGGTATTTTACTATTTTAACGGGCTTGGACTATGAAGTGTGGTGCATGTTTATAGCGTGGTGTCTTCTCTGTCCATCAGCTTGGTTCCAGAGTGATCTGCCAAGCAGAGAGAGCAGCCAGGGAGCTTTGCAGAGGCCCTGCTGAGAGCTCTGTCCCCCTGCCTGCCCTGTCACTTGCACCAGCTGGCCCCAGGGAGCTGCTTCTCCACCACCCTCTGCACAGGGCAAAGCCCTGATGGGAAATGCACTCTGCTGGAACCTGTTGCATTGCACAGAGACTCCAACCCTTGTGTTTTGCCCACAGAAGATTGTGGACTTTGGGTTTCTTTATGGATGTGGTTTCTTTATTCCTGTGGGGGTGTAGAAACTTTTTTAGATGATATCTTAAGTGAAATATGGGGTTCAGTCAAATGTGTGTCTGACACATGGGTGACAAAGTTGTCAATGCAGTGCTCATGGTCCAGACAAGAGGGGGAGATGTTGGAACCCTGGGTGCTGAGGATTTTAAGCTTTCTGTGCTGAAAGGCACAGACCCTCAACACAACATTACATTTGACCTGAGGCTGTGCAGAAGCTTCCAAAATTGATTGATAGCACTGGGATTATGGGTGTGGAGTTTGAATAGGAGTGTGTAATATCACAGGGTGGAAAACTTAGAGTTTAAGGTTTTGCAATATAGTAATATATGTAGAGCAAGATGGAGCTTTTAGGGTGGAGACAGGTTGCCCTTCTTCACCTTCTTCTCCATGGCTTTGGGTGTTGTTGTGCAATTGGACAGAAAAGTCCACAGTGCAGACTTTGAGGGATCAGTTATTGGGTTAAAAGTGAAAATAATTTAGGTGTCATTTCTTAATTGGACAGTTTAGCCTTTAAAGACCTTGTAACAAGAGATAGTTGGCCATTTTGTGCCTTGCTAATGGAAGGCTGCAGAACTCCCTGCTGTGAGACTGTGACATTGATAAGAAATAATAAACACCTGAGCCTGAACCTGAGCTATCATCACACCTGCCTTCAATCCTGACAGAGGTAAAAAAAGGGAGCCCAGAACTGGCAGCAGCCTGTGGCTAACTGGGGGCAGGTGATGGAGATCAGCTGATTGCAGCACTTCCCTTGAACTGCAGCTTAGGGCAGTCTGAGCTTGGCATGGATGCTCTTTGGGCACTGGGATGCACCCTCAGAAGGATGGGATGGAGCCACACAACAAAGGTAAGAGTCCTGCACAGAAACCAGTGACTGTTGGTGGGTGTTCCCGGAGCAGATTTTGTGTCTGGATACTAAATGGAGATTTTCATGTCTTCCTAGTGTTTACATCGGTTCCATTAATGTAACACATGTGTGGATATATCAGAGTGCAAAGCAACCCAAAAAA